>CM019149.1:185404300-185474363 GCA_009733165.1 Naja naja | reverse complement strand
ATTGTTGAGACCCTAGAAAGAGTTCAGAGAAGAGCAACAAAGATGATAGGATCTGGTGGCTAAATCGTACAATGAATGGCTAAGGAAACTCGGTATGTTTAGTCTAATGAAGAGAAGGCTTAGGGGGTGACATGATAGCTGTCTTCCAATACCTGAAGGGCTGTCATAGGGAAGAGAGGGGTGATTTACTCTCTATAGAAACTGAGGGCAGGACAAGGAGCAGTGGGTGGAAGCTCAACAGAGGGATAGCCAACCTGGAACAAAGGAGAAATTTCCTGAAAGTGAGAATAATTGATCAATGGGAAAACCTGCCTCCTGGAGTTGTGGAAGTTTTCAAGAAAAGATTGGACAATCATTTGTATGGGATGGAATAAGGATTCCTGCTTTTGACAGCAGGTTGGACTACACACGGTCCCTTCCAATCCTATGATCCTATGACTCCTGTGAATCTAGGAAAGTAAAAAATCTAGAAATCTATGAAAATAAAAAATGTATTTACTATCTTGGGCCAAAATTTCATACCATATAAAATTCCATAAAAGTATAATGTTAAAAAAATATAAAGCACAGTATATGGCTAATGATCTTCTGGAACAAAAGTGATCAATCACATCCTATTTAAAGGCAGAGTCTCCTTATAGCCATCAAGACTGAACAAAAATTTTGCAACTTTTAAAGAAATTTCTCAGGAATCATCCATTAAGAAAAAGAGCAATTTCTCTCACATAAATCAGCCCAACTGGTGAACAAGAAGGTGAGACAGCCAGGTATCATATAATGGGTAGGTCAACTGAAGGTGTGATGTAGATTCACCTACACTCTCTGTGCAAGGGCCCGATTTCCCTTCCAGCACCACTGAAGGTAAGGCTTTAAGTCTCCCAGGTATAAATAGTTTTGTTTTAGGGATTTTTTTGGTTGTTGTTGTGAAGGACAGAAAGGATATTGTTATCTGAGTATTGAAGCGTGGCCCTATTTGAGAGGCTGCTGCCACAGTGGTAAAAAGGTTTTTACATCCAGGACATGACACTTAACTTTTTGTATGACAGGAAAAAACCCTTATATTTATCATTTTATTTTCTCTCTCACATGATTTAAAACTTCAATCTCAATGGCCAAATTTGGAGAAGAAAAGTCTGATTTCTGAAAGTAAGACCAGTGGCTGTAAAACTTTCTATGACTTTTGGTTGGAAAAGTTATGGATGGAAAAAAAAGACTGGGACCACGGTAGGGATGCTTTTTGCATATTAGATCTGCCACACTGCCATTCAGTCTTCATGTGATTTATCCTCTGTAGAGCTGGAGATCTCAAGTGGCTGTCCAAAGAAGATGCGGCCTTAAGAGGCTAAATTGTAAATCCAGCTACAGCAGAAGAATTAGTTCCGAAATGAAAAGGATGTGACTCAGTCTGCACTCCAGAAAAGAGGAAGCCTCCAGTAGAAATGTGTGTTCGGTAAAACCGGGGAAGAATCCTGATTGATCAAGGCAAGTGAAAAGTTGAGCATTCTGGATTTTCCAACAAGTCACCACTGATTTTTGGATTTTCCAACAGGTAACCACCTCTTCCGTGCAATGGATATGGCTATCAGCACAAGCTCATTAAAATTGTTTGGAAAGGCTCTTCACCATTGTGACATCTCTGTTGGAAGAGCCTTTGATCTCTACCTTGTCACTAGGTGAAAAAGATAATTGGGAAGTTTGGCATGAAGTGTCAGGGTGATTCTGACAGCATTCAGTGTTATTTTTCCATTTCACCTGAGTGACTGCAAAATTAAGGGTTAACAATTTAATAGTGGGTTGATCAGAACCAATACACTGAGGCTGAATCTTTATAGAGAATCCCATCACTATAAGAAGAATTAAAATCCACATCAACCTAAAATATTATGTGATTCAAGAAAAAAAGGCATTTCTATTAAGGAACTCAAGTTGAAGAACAAAACTTCCATCTGTTTCTGTAGGAGATCAAAACCTATGATTTGCCTAGGCATTTTCATTTAAGACAGGCTTATTAAATACCTGCTTTTTTATTTTGCCTTTACTTCAAAGTATTTATTGTTCCAGATTCTCTAATTTTATTATGATTATTTTTAGTAAGTTATCCTGGCATCATTGGAGGAAGGGCATATAAAAATATTTCAAATGAATTAATAAAACATTGGAATATTATCCATTGATTATTGATACTGTTTGATATTCTCCTAGAGAACAAAGCCACTTTACTGAGCTTCCGTGTGTTTTTCATTTCATTTGCCCAGAACTGCAAAAAATTGAATTTTGGTTTATCGATGTCCCCATATGATTGAAAATATTAAAGAAAATTATACCTGACATTTGGGCACAGGTAATTGATTGTTGATAGGGTTCAACCTGGAGTGAAATGCAGAGCTTTCAGTAATACCCAGGTTCCTGTCTGGTTCCCCTTTCATCTTGGTCTATAAGCACCTTCTGTTTCTTTTCCAAAGAAGAAGGAACAGGAACTGTCATTTAGCAAAATCTCATGGCAAATGAGGGCATAGGGAGCAACTAAAAACAGGAACACAGAAATATAAACCAGCCCCAGATGATTTCCCCCTTTCCTGTGTTCTCAACCCTGTTCCCTGATGTACTCAAAACAGACCATTTTCTAAGCAGATGCTTTATACAATAGTCACTCTTCTCATTCCATTTGGATTACTGCAATGATGTGGTGGAATCTCCAATTAGATTCCTGACTCCTTTATCTGCCTATTCCCGACAGAATGCAGTTAGCCTGGGGAGATTCTTACAAATAGGAGAACAATATTAAAGAAACTACTCTGACCTGTTTCCAGAGTCCTTCTGGTTCCTTGTGCTTGATGAATGTACGCTACATGGGGCTGCCCTCGAAGACCACCTGGAAACTTCATCTGGTCCAGAATGAAGCAATGGACACAGGAATAGGGCCGCCTAGATTTGCCCATGTAACACTTTTGCTATGTGAGTTGCATTGGCTCCCAGTTTTCTTCCAAATGCAATTCAAGGTGCTGGTCATCATCTTTAAAGCCCTATATGGCACAAGGTCAGGTTATCTGTGGGACTGCCTCTCCTAAGGACATCTACCTGGTCAAATACTCATAGTCCCTTCCTCTAAATATTGCCATCTGATGAGAGTTAGGAAGTGTGCCTTTTCTGTGGCAGCCCCTGCCCTATGGAACACTCTGCCCCCCAAATTTAGGCAGTCCTCTACCCTCCTGGCCTTTCATAAAGCTTTGAAGACCTAGCTTCCCACCCCACCCCCACCCCAAGTGCTGCAACGGATCCTACATTAGAAGTCTGACTTAGCACCAGTTGTTTTAAATGTTTTAATGTGTTTAGCTTTGATATGGCTTTCTATGTGCTGTTTTAGTTTCTGATAGGGAGCCATACTGGCTGGGGATTTCTGGGAGTTGAAGCCCACATATCTTAAAAGTTCCCAAGGATGAGAAACATGGGTTAGTGCGGCATCTTTGCACCACAGTTAGCAGGATCTGAGGATCAGCCCTAAGTGACTAGGCCAGGATCAGCCATGCTAGAGTTGGGATTAAAATTAAATCTTCATATAGTCAAGTCTGATAATAAAACTGCTTTTCCCATAACCCCTCAGGTAAAGAATGATTGTTAAATCAGTGGTTTCATTCTACACTGATTAACAAATTAAAATAAAAGATGATTGTCAGGATGAGAAGAGCACGGACAAAGGGAATGAATTTGGTCATGAGCAGTTGGAGGTCTAGTCGGTCCGAATCTGATCGATCGCAGTTGAGAACCTTTACTAGGTCTTATCTTGCGGCAATGGGAGCGGTGAAGTATGCTTACTTCTTCGCTCTCATTGCGTCCGCAGATAATCGCCCGGTTGCCCTGTGTAGGGTCACTCGTTCCCTCCTTAATCAGAGGATGAGGGAGGACCCTTTGCAGGGGCGGGCCGAGGAATTTAGTCAATATCTGTCAGACAAGATTGCTCAGATCCACGCTACTTGGACTCCGACTGGTCAGAGTCTGACGGGGGGGAAGCGACTGGTCCTATGGATACCATTTGGGAGGAATTCGATCCTGTGACTCTGGATGAAATGGACAGGATCATGAGGAAACTGAGTGCCAGCATGTGTTTATTGGACCCACGTCCCTCCTGTCTGGTTTATGCCACCCGGGAGGTTGCACAAGGCTGGCTCCAGGCAGTGGTCAATGCTTCTTTGAGTGAGGGATGCTTCCCCTCCACCTTGAAAGAGGCAGTGGTGAGGCCTCTCCTCAAGACGCCTGCTATTTTGAACAACTTTCATCCTGTCTCCAACCTTTGCTTTGTTACAAAGATTGTTGAGAGCATGGTGGCCCGACAGCTCCCGATGTTCCTGGAGGAAAGTGATTATCTGGATCCGTATCAATTGGGTTTCAGGCCCGGATATAGTACGGAGACGGCATTGGTCGCACTGGTGGATGATCTCTGGCGGGCTTGGGATAGAGGTTATTCCTCTATCCTGGTCCTATTAGACCTCTCAGCAGCTTTTGATACCATCGATCATGGTATCTTACTGTGACGCCTCAAGGGGTTGGGAGTGGGAGGCACTGTTTTATGGTGGTCTCCTCCTACCTCTCGGGTCGTTCACAAGCAGGGAGACTGAGGTCAACCACAAGGCCCCTCTCTTGTGGGGTGCCCCAGGGGTTGGTCCTCTCTCCCCTCCTGTTCAACATCTATATGAAGCCGCTGGGTGAGATCATCCATGGTTTTGGGGTGAGGTATCATCAGTATGCTGATGATACCCAGCTTTTTCTCTCCACCCCAAACCAACCCAGTGATGCCCTCGACGTGATGTCCTGATGCCTAGAAGTGGTACGGATCTGGATGGGGAGGAACAGGCTTTGACTCAACCCGGCCAAGACTGACTGGCTGTACATACCAGCATCTTGGATTGTCCAGGATGTTCCACCCTTGGTTATGGGGGGAGAGGTGTTACCCCCCCCGTAGAAAAGGTGCGCAACTTAGGCGTCCTCCTGGATGCACGGCTCAGTTTGGAAGATCATGTAGGAGCCGTGGCAGGGGGGCATTTGCTCAGGTTCGCCTTGTGCACCACTTGCACCCCTATCTGGACCGAGATGCCTTACGCACAGTTGCCCATGTGCTCGTTACCTCACGTATAGACTACTGTAATGCTCTCTACATGGGGCTGCCCTTGAGGACCACTCAGAGGCTTCAACTGGTGCAAAATGCAGCCTCACAAGTTGTGATGGGAGTATCCCGATACTCCCATATTACACCCCTCCTGCGTGAGCTGCATTGGTTGCTGGTTGCCCACCGAATGAGATTCAAGGTTCTGGTAATCACCTATAAAGCCCTACATGGCTTAGGTCCGGGGTATTTGCGGGAGCACCTACTGCCAGCAACAACTTCCCATCACCCTGTGCGCTCCACAGACAGGCCCTCATCAGGGTGCCGTCAGCCAGACAGTGTTGACTGGTGACCCCCAGGGGGAGACCCTTCTCTGTGGCTGCACCCGCCCTTTGGAATCAGCTGCCCTTGAGGCTTCAGATGGCTCCTGACCTTCGTTCCTTCCATCGCAACCTGAAAACATGGCTTTTTCAACTGGCCGACCTGGACTGATGGGGATTTTTATTAATTTGTTTGCTGGTTTTATTTATGTAATTGGGATATTTATTTAATAGCTTTTAAATTTTATACTGTATGTTTTTTATTGTTGTGAGCTGCCCTGAGTCCTTCGGGAGATAGGGTGGCATAAAAATCCCAATTAATAAATAAATGAGAATCCAAGTACTTCTAAGACCTCTTTTTTATATTCAACTCCTTATCAAAATAACTTTTATCTTTTTCTTTTGTATACCTTCCTCTATAAGATGGTTTCAGACAGCTATTTTAACCTCCAGAGAGAATGACACTAGTGCCAATGATAGGACTGCCTTTCTTCAGCAGTGATATTTGGGTAATAAAACATCTGCAAGAAAAAAAGAGAGCACCAAGGACCAGATAGCACTGGTAATTATTGGCTCTCTTTAGTGCAGTGCTGAGGGTTAATTATTTCCTTCACTTGCAAATATTGGCTGGAAATATTTCTGACCTTACTTTTTTTAAAAAATGCAAAAAATAAGCCCTGAAGCTCCTTTCTTCTTTGTTAGATGTTTGATTATGTTTGACCAAGCAACTTCAGCATCTGAAGCAAGAGGAAAAATATTACCTTCAATAATACAGTCTTCCATAAACCTTAGATGCATCTTTACTTCTTTCTTGGATGTAATCCTTAACTCCTCCAGCATTACAAGGTAGCCCTCGACTTACAAACTACAATTGAGCCCAAAATTTCCGTTGCTAAGCAAGGAAGTGTTAAGTGAATCGCAGCCCATTTTACAACCTTTCTTGCCACAGCTGTTAAGTGAACCACTGCAATTGTTAAGTTAGTAATACGGTTGTTAAGTGAATTTGGCTTCCGCATCAATTTTGCTTGTCACGAAAGGGGATCACATGACCTCCAGGACACTGCAGCCATCATAAATAGGAGTCAGTTGCCAAGCACCTGAATTTTGATCACGTGACCATGGGGATGCTTGCCACAGTCATAAATGTGAAAATTGGTCATGAGTCATTGTTTCCAGGCCGTTGTAATTTTGAATGGTCACTAAACAAACTGTTGTAAGTCAAGGACTACCTGTAATATTCTCTCCCTTATTCCAACCCTGTTCAAGGGCACCCTCTGGATGTGTAGAATCTTTCTTGATACCATAATGGAGGGTGAGCAGAAGTGACTTGAAAAAGAAGCTAAAGAGAGAGGGTGGCAAGTGGTAACTGAGGACAAGAAATGCCAATATAACTCAAGAATGAAAGATTTGTACCATAATTCCCTAATGGGGAAAGGCCCAATTATTATATATTTTTAAAGTCAAAATCAAAATGAAACCCAGTGGATAATTTAATAGGGAAACCACCAAACCAGTGTGAAAATACCTCATGAAACTTCTGGAGAAGGGAAATTCAACATCAAACCAAATTTTCTGTTTTCGCTCACTCTCTGATCACTAATTGGAAAAGTTGGTTTTGTGTGTAGGAATAAAACATTATGTACAGATGTTTTATTTAATTTCTCTTGAAACCTGGCTCTCCACTCATATTTTGAAAGGCACAGGGTTTCTACTTAATCTCTATTGCATATCTGTGGCATACCTTTGTGTAATATTCAATAACTTATTTTAATGGAGATGATTCCAAAATTATTACCTAGCAACTTCTATCAGAGTTCTAGACTGAATTTTTTAAAACAACTTCTCTGTTTTAATCAAAATCCTATTTGTAATTTTTTTGTTGACTTATTAAGTTTATTGAGTTATTGACTTATTGAGTTCAGAAACCAATGTATACTCTCAACATACAGTGAGACACTTTTTCACATTAACAAGTTGCTCTGTCACCAAAATAGGCAGGTAGATCATTTCTGGAAAACAGGACCAGAAGATGTTTCCCTCTATTACTGTAATACCTTGCTCATCTTCAACATTACTTGAAGGCGCCTTTTTCTGCTCCACTTCCAGAGTGCTCTTACTCTTTCCATAAAAATTCCATGTTATGTCAACTTGCATGTTCTTGTCAATTTGACTTTGAGGTTGTTTTTGTTTGTTTTTCTTAGGGGTTATGTTTGTTTGGGGTGGGGCTGTTTTTATTATGACCAATAAATTTGCTTTATTTTTATTTATTTTTAAGTTTACATAGAGAATGAAAACCAAAAAGAGAAAAAAAGGGAAAGACAATACATAAATGAACTTCAAAATTCAAAAATTGCATAAATGATTGATAAAAGATTAAAAGAAAATTAGTAAGTCACATTAAATTGGAATAAATATAAAGACATGTATATGACAATTTAACCTTAAAAAGCTAACCAAAACTAATCACAAAACAGCCCAAAATAAAAAGAATTAGCAAGAATTGGAAGTAGATGGTTCTTTACAATAGTTTTTGGTCAATCAGACAAAACTTGAAGTTTTAAAATCTTATCTTAAAAGAAACCTGAATATCAGATATGGCAGAAACTTGGATTAGTTTCTGAATTAAATGAAGTTAGTATTAGATAGATCCAAGTTCATCTGGAATAGCGGGCTTTAATTTATTGTTAGCTAACTTCAGCAGTTTTTTTGCTATGATGCAGAGAACAGAATATTTCTTCAAGTGAATCATTTCTTAGCATAATTTAGAATATCTTTTAAAGATGTTTTTGAGTGATATAGTTGTACAATTATTGCAATTCCTGGCTTGCAAATAAAAGTTTGTTTGTTTCAAATCTGGTACAATTTTTAGGTCATTTTTTCCCCTAAGACTCCAACTTTTCAACCTCAGCTAAACTGTAAAACGTGCACTATTTCAATTGAAAAATTGAAAAAAATTAGGAAGCTTAGAGAATAATGATATATTATTTTGTCAGATTTTGAACCAGAAACACCTGTTTACAAAGCAAGAGCTACAGCCACTGTGCTGCTATTATAGAATACATAAAAGAAATCAATCTAATAGGCATTAGAAAGAAACAGGACTGTAAGAAAGGCATTTAAAAAAAATTGTCCATGCGTGTATACACATTTGATGCTTTATCTTTGTATATATAAATTCAGTTCATTTTTGTATACATACATGCATTCTTTTATTACAATCAATGACCTATACACATTAACATATAAAATAATATAAAACGATTAGATGTGTGATAATACATTATTGATGAAATGCAGGGATGGGATCCGACCGGTATAACTACTGGTTTTGTTGCTCTGCGTCGCATGCGCATGCGCGAGTCTACTTACTGGGTCTTCATTCCATTGTGGTAGTTGGCCCTGCTAAAAGTGGAGTTTGCCATTTCTTAATGTGTGAGAAAGCCACTTTTCACATGTAAGTTGCCAATTCTTCATTTGTGGGAAAGCCATAAGTGATTTCGACAAGGCCACATGCAACCTGGGGAAGAAGGCTTGGTGTGGCTAGCAGCTGCCAGTGAAGGGCCAGTCCAGGCATGTCTCTTTAGCAACTGGAAGAAGAAGGAAGCAAAGGTCAGCTTGGGGCAGAAGGGCTGGCAGCCGAACAAGTGGAGCCCACAATGGCAGGGCATGTGGATCTCAAGGCTGGCAGTGGTGGCAGAATGCAGGGTGGCCAAAAGGTAGATAAAAATGGAGGGAGATAAGCAGTTGAAGAGAGGCAGAGGAGGCATTCTCTTATCTTACTGAGACTGAGGGTCGGGGATTGAATGTTACTGCTTAACACCAGCAATGGGAGACTGACAGGATTGCTGTTGCTAAGTGGTGCAGTCATGTGATATCACACCTTATAACAACATCGCTTAGCAATGCAAATTCTAGTTGCAATTCTAGTTGAGTTATCGCTCTAACTCAAAGACATTTCATTTATGGTCTTTGGGACATCATAGCTAATATAAATATTGTTGGTCTTAATTCCAATTTGATTTCCAGAATTTTCTGGATGCTTTCATGTATTTCTTTTCAATATTTTGAGAGTATTTTAATCTAACCACCATGTATAGTAAAACGTTCCTTCCTTGTTGTGGCATTTCTGA
The DNA here is from genome assembly GCA_009733165.1 of Naja naja. NCBI lineage: Eukaryota > Metazoa > Chordata > Lepidosauria > Squamata > Elapidae > Naja > Naja naja. Next base: position 185,464,815 of record CM019149.1, on the reverse strand, counting down.
CATTTATTGTTATTGGAGTTATATACCATCTTACTGGTGCTATTTGTAGAAAATTTTAAACCAATTTTCCATCAGATTGTAGCTTGGTAAAACTTATTGTGTTTTTTTCCTTATGTCTTTCCATTGATCTACTGGAATTCTTTGAAATATTGCATCCATTTTATCATACTTTTTTATTTCTTTGGTTTCTATTTCATATTTAAATAACAATTTATAAATACATCCTAATAAATAATCTTGATTCTGTAGAACTATTTCAAATTCTGCCATCTTTCTCAGGGCCTCTTTCTTCTTTAAATCTGCTTTTTTATTTTTCCAATTTGCAGATACAATCATGGCATATTCCTTCCTTCATTAAGCAAATCTTGTTGTGTCTTTAGTCTATTCCTTGTATCCAGATATATAATAATGACATCTGTAATAATTTTTTTCATACTATAATTATCTTTGAAATAGAAAGTATTGACTGTTGATTTTAGAAGTAAAAACATTGGATTCTCTGTGTGTGTGTGTGTATGTGTGTGTGTGTGTGTGTGTGTGTACACTATGCCTTCAAATCATTGTTGACTCCTGGCCTGGACTAATCCCTGAAGTTCTCTTAGCCAGAGTTCCCCAACGTTTCTGGCTTTGTAGACCAGCAGGGTCAAGAGGGGATGGTTCCATGCAAAATGGCCAGCAAACAAGCACGCTTTGCATGAGTGGTGTGCATATGCTCCTGCCGCTCATGCAAATGAAACACACATGCATGCACTCGCCCACTCCTCATGCAAGTGGGGATGCACCTGCGTGCTCTTTTATATTATTATTATTATTATATTATTATTATTATTATTATTATTTAGACTTGTATGCCGCCCTCTCTCCCTAAGGACTCAGGGCGGCTAACAATATAAAACTCATACAAATTACAATAAAAAGAAATTAAACCAAATACAAGCCTAAATGCTAAAATTCAATTAAAATTTAAAACCCTCTAAAACAACCCACCCCTCCCCTTGGCTAGTCCAGACCGGCCTGTTCAAAGAGCCAGGTCTTAAGGTCACGGCAGAAGGAGCAGAAATCAGGGGCCAGACGAAGGCTCAAGGGGAGTTGGTTCCACAGGGTGGGCGCTCCCACGGAGAAGGCCCTACCCCTGGGTACCACCAACCAACAATGTCTGGCCGATGGTATCCCAAGCAGGAGACACTCCCGCAAGTACCCCGGACCCAAGCCATGTAGGACTTTATAAGTTGTTACCAACACCTTGAATCTCACCCGGAAAGCAACCGGCAACCAACGCAGGTCGTGCAGGAGGGGTGTAACATGGGAGTATCGGGACACCCCCATCACAACCCGCGCGGCCGCATTCTGCACCAGCTGCAACCTCCAGGTGGTCCGCAAGGGAATTCCTATGTAGAGGGCATTGCAGTAGTCGAGTCGGGAGGTGACGAGTACATGAGTGACTGTCCGCAGGGCATCTCGGCTCAGGTAAAGGCGCAGCTGGTGAACCAGTCGCACCTGGGCAAATGCCCCCCTGGACACAGCTCCCACCTGCTCCTCTAAACTGAGCTGTGCATCCAGGAGGACTCCCAGATTGCATGCCCTGTCCACAGGGGGCAACACCTCTCCCCCCATAACCAAAGATGGTATATCCTGAGTAATCCGAGATGCCAGTACGTACAGCCACTCAGTCTTTGCCGGGTTGAGTTGGAGCCTGTTCTTCCCCATCCAGATCCGCACCGCATCCAGACAACGGGACATCATGGGGAGGGCATCACTGATGTGGTCTGGGGTGAAGATGTAAAGCTGGGTATCATCCACATATTGGTGATACCTCACCCCGAAACCACAGGTGATCTCACCCAACGGCTTCATATAGATGTTGAACAGGAGAGACGAGAGAACCGACCCCTGGGGCACCCCACAAGTGAGGGGCCTCGGGCTCGACCTCTGCCCCACTGCCAACACCAATTGCAAGTGACCCGAGAGGTAGGAGAACCACCGTAAAAAGGTGCCTCCCACTCCCAACCCCTCAAGCCGCCGCAATAAGATACCATGGTCGATGGTATCAAAAGCTGCCGAGAGGTCTAACAGGACTAGGACAGAGGAAAAACCCCTGTCCCAAGCCCTCCAGAGATCATCTATCAGCACGACCAATGCCGTCTCCGTGCTCTTGACCTCGCTGCTGTTTCTGTGGTCCATTTGCAATTCCCTCACCGCCCACTAGCAGGCCATGGCCCACAGACCAAGGAACTCTGCTCTTAGCAAGATTTCGGAAATTGTTTACCATGCCTCGTACAAGCACTGCACTGAGAAGGATCTACCTGTTCTACTGAAAAATATATCTCACTTTCAAGTAGATTTCTCACTTCAATGTGATTAAGCTGGATGCCAAATATATTGGATCAGAACACAGTTCTCTGTGACCTGGCTCTTGTTAACACTAAAAGTATACTGTATTTACAGTATTTTTTAGATGTATACATCATTTTTTTTCTCCAGGAATCAAAGATCACACTCATAGCATTTCTTCACCTAAATACAATGAAGTAGATATAACTCCTGTCATGTAAATGATTCAAAGGTTGTAATACAGTATTTCGGGGGGCGGGACCCATTCTATCAATTTTTTCTTGTTAAATTGACAAGATCAGGTAATCTGAATGTTAAAATTGAAAATAGCCTACCATATTAAACAGATGATCTGGAGAATTGCTGGGATTTTGTTACTCTAAAGCATTATCAATGATAATGAAGTATTTTGTTGCTTATATTAAGAAATAAGTATCATTTGTCTTTTGCCACCCACTGGCAGCCATTACAACTGCAGCATTTACAGCCCTCAGTTTGGACCAGCAGCATTTTCAGCTTCAGAGATGCTAGGTTATTAAAAATAATCACTAAATCTGATGAGATTACACAAGTCAAAATTAGTATTATAAAAATACTTGTTGGTGTATTTTTCTGATAACAAATATTAACAGCTGAATGGAATAAAGATTTGCAGTTTCCAACTTTATTATTATTATTTTTTAATTACATTTATATGCCGCCCTTCTCCGAAGACTCAGGGCGGCTTACAATTTTTTGGGATACAACCCAGTGTGCTCAGCAATAGCCTTCATTCCATTGTATATGCCTGCTTATTACTAAGCGGCATTTTTACAAAATCAGCTTATTGCCCCCAACAATCTTGGGTCCTCAATTTACCTACCCCGAGAGGATGGAAGGCTGAGTCAACCTTGAGCCTGGTGGGATTCGAGCCTACAGTAATTGTAGACAGCTGGATCTTAAGTGCAGGCATTTAACAGCCTGAGCCAGCAAGCTCAGGAGGCAGAATTAACATCTATATTAAAAATTTAAAGAGATCTTAGACTGCAGCTTATTCAACAACAAATAATATTCAAGATTTGTGTGACCATGTTGCACTTGAATAGAAAAGGAATGAATAAATGAGTAAATCATCACATTGTTGAAATTGCAACAAGAATAATTTTCCAATGTCCTAAAATTGACACATGAGTACAACATTCTCCACACCTCTTCAACTACTAAAAAACTTGCTCTTCAAACTTACAAAGATGAATTACATTTCACTGGAAATGTGTATAATTTTTGTATACATACATTCATATACATTCGATACATACGGTATTATATGTAAACAGCTGTTACTTTTTGTTTTGTTTCTATTTTCATTTTTTTACCGATTAATTATTTAAGGATCAAATAAAAAAGCAACAAACACAGAATAAAATCATTTCTCAATCATTTGGCCAAGATCAAATGTAAGTATGAAAGCAAGCTGTTCGATATGAGTTTCAGAATAACAACCACAAATTCCTATGTACAATGGTGGATTTTTCTTTTCTTTTTTCTTTTCCTTTTTACATTATTGTGTGTGTGTGTGTGTGTGTGTGTGTGTGTGTCTTTTTAAAAATATTGATCAATTTAAAAGAAAAAAGCAAGAAAAAGAAAAAAAGGAGAAAAGCATAAATTAGCAGATTTGCGAGCATTATAATTAACTCAGTACAAATCTTCAGAATAATGTTAATGTAATTGGTTTCATTTAATAGGTAGTCCTTGAGTTACAACCATTTGTTTAGTGACTGTTCAAAGTTACAATGGCACTGAAAACAATGAGTTATGACAAGTTTTCACACTTATAACTGTTGTAGCATCACCAGGGACATGTGATCATCATGTGTAACCTTCCAGGCCAGCTTCCAACAAGCGAAGTCAATAGAAGAAGCCAGATTTGCTTAACGACTGCATGATTCACTTAACAACTATAGTGATTCATTTAAGAACTGGGGCAAAACAAAAGTCAGAAAATGGGGTACAACTCATTTAACAAGTGCCTTGCTTAGCAATGGAAATTTTGGGCTCAGTTGTGATCATAGGTTTTGAGGACTACCTTAATTATAAAAAATATTCTCGAATTCTCCAGCTTTACAAAATATGAAATATCATCTAATCTGGTAATTACATCTCCATTAGTGTTTTTTTTAAAAGCAAAATAACAGTTTTAGCAGTAAATACTGGAATAATATGTTATTAATAAAAACTTTGTAACATTTTCCTCTAATTCATTGCAATTTTATATTACTTTTCCATTAAAATTCCCAGTCTTGCTTACCTTAGCCTTAAGTTTTAAAACCTTTCAAAATCATACACTCTTTAAATTGTTCAGTTTTTCAGTCATATTTCAACAGCAAGTTATAAATAAAGCCCACTATATAGGCCAAATTTTGTATTCTATGGTTTTCAAATTCAGTCAGGATTTGACGAGGTTCTGCCTCATTTTTGCAATTACTTCAGAACAATGTTGCCTACATTATCAGAAGATTTTGGATCCAGACAGATAATTCTAACCATACAGAGTCTCAAAATATTTAATTTTTAATTGACAATTTAATCTTGCAATTTTGTATTTTAAATTATCTCTTCACTGCCCAAATGTCAGAAAGTGGAACTTTCTGGTGTTGCTATGCAGTTTACAAACTTGTGGGGATTTGGAGGCAAACCAAATCCACCAATGACAGGGTAACACCAGATGCCCTGGAGTGGCATAACAAGCCACGCCCCTTGGTATATAAGGGGCAGCCTAACTGGCATTTTACCTCAGGGATGTCAGAGGCCTAAACAGAGGTCAGAGCCTAAACAGTTCTCTGTGGAGATCTATCTGAGGAGAAGTTTCTGAAGAGAAACTTTCTGCTGGGGTCAATTGTTCTCCTTGCCTGCTCTTGCTGATATTATTCTGTGCTCAGCTTGAGTGTCTCAGAAGCTTGAGGTGGAGGAACCTCTTGCAATAAGAGAAAGGAGACAGAGAGAGGGAAAAGCCTTGAAACAGTTTAAGTTCTTTAAAGAGGTCTAAGTTTCTTTAGGGTTTATTCTTAATATTAAGGATTAAGAAAACCTAACTACATAGGTAGACAGAGAAACTAAGTAAGACCTGAGAGAAAAGAAACTTAAAGAAGGCACAAGAAACTGGTAAAAGTCTTTCTGTAAATTTATTTGAATTAAGCTGCTTGTACAATAAAAGATTTGGTTTGAAGAACAGACTGGGCTCAGCATCTTTGTACAATTTAAATATATAGACAGATTAACAAGATCCTCTAAACAATAAGTCGATCATAGGATTGACTTATAAACATTTTTTTCAACACCAAATTCTTTCCATTTTCATCTTAATGAAAATACATGTTTAGGATTGAAGTAAGGGGTAATAAATCTGAGCTAATTCTCTTTATGCTAGTCTGCTGATATGCTGCTTATTACTAAATGATCTCTTGTAAATTATCTATCACTGTTCATATCAAGCCAAAAAATATTGATGAAAACATCTGGAATTCCCATTCCCATTGCAGAGTCATTGTCATATGATTCAGTTTGTTATCCAAATCTGGTAACGACGCTTTGGGGTTTTTCATTTGTACCATAGGCAGTACTAGATTTCACTACTAGGGACAAAATTGGATTGTTTGGCTTTTTTTTTTTTAATTCATATTTATATCCCGCCCTTCTCCGGAGACCCAGGGCAGCTTACAATTTTTGGGATACAACCCAATGCGCTCAGCAATAGCCTTCATTCCATTGTATATGCCTGCTTATTACTAAGCGGCATTTTTACAAAGTCAGCTTATTGCCCCCAACAATCTTGGGTCCTCAGTTTACCTACCCCGAGAGGATGGAAGGCTGAGTCAACCTTGAGCCTGGTGGGATTCGAGCCTGCAATAATTACAGGCAGCTGGAACTAAGTGCTAGGCTATTAACAGCCTGCACCAGCAAGGCCCTTGGCATTGCCTGTAGGTATGTGTATGTGTATTTAATTTATGTAATAACTGTGATTCCACTATGACCAAAAATACATAATAACATATTTAATTCCTTTATTTTCTTTGGAAATGTTTCTGTTTTCCTATCATTCCTAGGAATAATTTCAGTCGCATGCAAATTAATCCAACATGTATTATTTAACATTCAAATTCTTTTATTTGCAGTCCCTGCACTTTGGAGCAGAATCCCCTGCACATACATACACAGTGCCCCAGAAGTCTCTTAAAACCTGACTCTGTCCCCATAGATTTGAATACATATAGTTGTTTATGTGTATTGGCATGCGTGCATGCGTGTGCGTGCACATACCCGACACACACACAGACAATTATTTCACAGATAACTATGAAATGAATAAGACAGAGGAGACAGGTGGAACAAATGGGCTTGAGAGCCAGAAAATGTTATCATGCCATAAAGGGACTGAGCAGGACATTAGGGTTCTGCATAAGGAAAACATATTGCTTGCTGCTTCTCTGATGCCTGTAAAATTCTGCTAGTCAGGTTCCTCCATCAGAATATATCTCCATATCGATTATAGTACTCCTTTGACTTGTAAGCACCATTACAGCAAGCAGAGAAAAGGAATAAGAAGCCAAAAAAATCAAGTTCCCATGAGGCAAAGGAAAACAGCAGGACATGAGGAGAGAGGAGATGCAGCTTTGCCCTCTTGTTTGTCATCTGAGTCTGGTGGCTTGAGTTGTTCATTATAAAGTTTTGTTGATTTCAAAATACACACATCTGTGACTACAATTATTACTAAAAGTGCAAAAGTATAGATTAAAGATCTTTTAGAGTTGCTTCAGATTCATCTGAAACTGTTTCTCTTTTGCATAGAAGCTATTTTGTCTTCTGGAAACAGTTTATGATTTCTGTTGAACTGGACAAACACGTCCCTCTGAGTTACCAGGGTTTTATTTTGGCATTTCTTTCCATACATGTCTGATGTGTGACAAAAACCGCACAGAGTAGTAGTAATTTCTAAAATAACTGAATATGATTCTCAATAGGACTCATGACTTCACACCAACCTCACATGGAAATGCAAACATGTGATCTGTTTTTTCCTTTGGCGTCATGCATTCATGAAAAATATATATTGATTTTCATTTAGTGAATAGAAGTAACAGGTGCTGAATTTCCAGGTTTCCAGTCACAATTCATCAAGGAAATTCAGACGAAAGCTCATAGAGGAAAATCAAAGAAACAATCTCTTCTCATTCCTCCACACTCTGCTTTTACACGCACATCTATTACTTTATAAGAAATGTGCACCGACAGGACACCTAAACTGAGCCTTAGCTATTGATCTTGGGTACTGTCTTACCATGAAAGAATGCCAAACTGTGATAAATGAAATAAACAGTTGCTCTAGTTTGGGAGCACTTCTGGATCCAGTCTTGATCTTGGATGCTCAACAAATTTTAAATTTTTAGCTCCCTCACATTACAAAGAAATTGAATCTAGATGCCGACACTATAAAAAAAAATTTCATGAGAGGAGGAATCCATGCAAAGTGAAACTAAATAATGCAACAAGCCTTTCTAATTCACGATTGATGAACTATCAGATATATCAGATGAAATAACAAACATATCATCACTTGGAAGGCTTCCTAATTACTTTTCCACTAGACTAGAGTACAACATACTGGCTGGAGATTTTACTGGAATTCAATGGGATTAATAGATTTTTGCCAAATTTTGTAGCTAACCTCACATCAGATAACAATATCACTACTGCTATAATGGCAATCTAAGGACCTTAAGATTAGGGACATCAGAAGTTCTACCTTTTTAAATTGAATTTGGTAATATTGTGGATATATTGGGAATGATTATCCAGCCAGATATACTCACTAGGCTATTAACCCATCATTGATTATACATAGTGCTGCAGAATCTAATATCTCATGTTCTTAAATTTACAGTTGCCAATTGATTTAACAGTGATCATTTTGTAAATATTTTATATTTAATAACATTTGATAGCTTTCTGATATCATCTTCCCATTTTCAACAGCAAAAAATTATGTTACCTTAAATTATTTTCTCATCTTGAGATTAAGATCATCAAATTTGGGCCCTATCTAACAAAACGAAATTTAATATAGAGAAAAGTAAAGCCGTATACTTAGGCAAGAAAGTACACATCTAGACTGGGTGAAATCAGGCTTAATAGCAGTAATTGTGAGGGGATCTTGGAGTCTTGAGGGACAACCAATTAAATAGGAGCCAACAGTGTGCAGCTGCAGCCAAAAAAGCCAATGCAATCTTAAATTGCATTAACAGAGGGATACAATCAAGATCAAGTGAAGTATTAATATCACTCTATAAAGCCTTAATATAAATAATATATAAAGCCTTGACACCTAGAATACTGGATACAGTTTTGGTCACCACACTATAAAAAAGATGTTCTCTAGAAAAAGTGCACAGAAGAGCAACCAGGATGATTAGGGGACTGGAGACTAAAACATATGAAGAACAGTTACAGGAACTGGGCATGGCTAGTCTAGTGAAGAGAAGGACCAGGGGAGACATGATAGCAGTCTTCCAATATTTGAGGTGCTGCCACAGAGACGAAGGAGTCAAACTATTTTCCAAAACACCTGAAGGCCAGACAAAGAATAATGGATGGAAACTAACAAGGAGAGATTCAACCTGGAAATAAGGAGAAATTTTCTGACAGTGGGAACAATCAATCAATGGAATAGATTACCTTGAGAAGTTGTGGGAGCTTCATTACTGGAAGCTTTTAAGAAAAGACTGGACTGCCATTTGTCAGAAATGTTGTAGGGTCTCCTGCTTGGGGGGGTGGATAGATGACCTACAAGGTCCTTTCCAACTCTGTTAATCTGTGATCAAATTTACTGTGTCTAAGCCAGCTAAGTTACTCACATAGCAACTGTGAGAGGTATCACCAATGAGGCTGTTGAGAACTATCCATAAACCAATTGTTTGGCTTCAGCCCACAATCTATCCACATTATCAGAAGATATATCTGTAAGACTCAAGTGTGGTTCAATCAGGATTGTCAAGGTCAGGAAAGATCTGAACTAATTTTCCACACTATAATTTTCTATTGTATAAGGGAATTCTACTTTCAGAATTACTAAGATTGAAACAAAGATATAATCAGCCGCTCCATAAAAAAGAGTTGATAATAGCTAATTCACTAATAGCAGTTGCTTCTTTAAAGAACTCTGCTATTTCCTGAAGACCATTAGTCTGTCTCTTCTGAATATTTCATGCCATTCCTCTCATGTTAGATTACTTTGGAAAGAACCCTTCTTATTTTGTGTACCCAGATAGAGTCCTTCTTTCTATATCTAGACTTACATGTGAACTCCTTAATACCATGTCCCCCAGTTTTATATTCTGAAATGACTGTATCAAGGAAGGCTCCCAGTGCTAGTTATATGACTTACTGATTGTAAGCATTGAGTCAGTGACCACTTCTACTATCTTCTTTATTCACAACCACAGACAACTCCAACAAAATCTAGAAATTACAATTGATTGATTGATTGAACAAATTTCTGTATTGCTTATCACACTTACATCATGCCTTTAGGCAGTATACAAATAAAACAGTAAATTCATATAAAAGCCATCATTAACAACAAAACTAAAAACCAGATTAAAACAAAATTTAAAAGATTTGGTTTGTTCTATTGCATACAAACTCCATCCTATTATAAGATATACTGTAATTGGTAATGGTTAGGTTCCCTTACTCTTTGTTCATGAGAGCAATTAGCAGTTGTTTTCCTTCCAGGCAATACCTGAAATGTAGCTAAGGGAATTCACCCATTTTTTTCCTTCATTTATCCTGAATTAAAGCGGTAAAGCTGATTTTAGTCACTGACTACTGTATGTTATATGGCAGAAGAGAGGTCACTGATATGGGTTAAGGTTACCAGATGTTTGGAAAAAGACAGATATGTAGTTTTTGTCCTCATTTTATCCATCCAGCAGGCATAAAATTAAATATTGTCCAGCGTTTTGAGTTCTGTATCTTGGGATTCGTTTTTTTCAAATGGACTGTTTTCATAATAGTAGTCATCCAAATTTTCATGTATATGAATTTTGTAAATTATCTACTTCCTTTTTTTCCTCATCTGTTGGTAGACTCAACAGCCTAGATTTGTGTTATTTGATTTATTTCCTGATCCAAGCAATCAGCTTCAATCCAGCCCTTCTCATTCATGGTTAATGTATTCTACGGTAAAATTTGAAAATCAAATTGTCATCAATTCTACACTATGGCGATCCAACATTCTTCAAAATAAAGTTTTATTGGAAAATATTGAAAATGAAAAACCAGTCTTCTGAAATCGGAAAAGATAATTTCATATACATGATTTGGGCCTACATTTTGATTATCACCTTAAAGTCCTTCATGGCATGGGACCAGATTACTTGAGAAACCATCTTGTTCCATTTGACCCATCCTACCCAGGCAGGCAGGGAGGCAGGTATGTTATGGACCCTGTTGGTTAAAGAATTTCGACTGACAGAGTCTAGAAAGAGACCTGGTTGTGCCAACTAACAGGAAGATTGAAAAGCAGCATGTAAAACCTGGGGTTGGTTGGTGGCTTGAAGGCACTCCCTCTGCCTTCTAATTTGCGTTTTTAATTTATTTTATTCTTCACTTCGTTTTAATGCTATTTTTAATTATACCTCTTTTTATGATGTTGTGGTTTATATCTGTAAACCACTCAGACTCCCTTGAAACATCCCTTGGGCATGTTTAAATTTGATAAATGGTTTTCTTTTGCACTTTATTAGTATAATTTTTGTTGGATGTGAAGAAACAGTCAGCATGTTCCCCTTTTCTTCCTATTTGTCCTCCTTTCCAATTGTCTGCCCTTCTTTGCCTGTTCTGACATCTGGTAACCCTCACCACAGTAGCCAAGAGGTCGTCCTGGGCATGGAAGTGTGTACATGCTGATTCTAGGGTGACACTCGAGGGGTGTGTATGTATAGATACATGTCATCTATGATGTTTATTCTTGTGAATATGCAGTTGCCTTGGGAGACTATTTTAATTAACTCTATTTCTGTTTACAGACTTTCTCCTTTTATAGGTGAAGTACAGCTGAGTAACTTAATTGGGAAAGCGGGGGATTAAGGAAATTTGAGTAATAGCATTTGCTATTTTTAATTGATTAACTTAGTTTCAGCTTGACTGGAGAAATAGAATTAAGTGACCAGAAATTTATTTCTATCATGAGAATGTATTGGGAAACACCCAGTCTGGCAGGAGGGAAGCCTCAAGAGCAGAATTAGTCTTGTGTCCTTGCAAAGTTGCAAGAGGACCGGAACTGACACACACACACACACACACCCTGCTGCCTTAAGCTCTATATATAATATATATATCCTTATCTATCTGTTTCCCTGCTAAGGCTGGTGCTCTGGGGAGATTTCTGTATAATAAGCAGAATATAATAATGAGCTTGAATCTTCTACATTAGATCTGGTTACTTGTGTCTAACAGAAAGTTCTAGAAGGCTTTTCAGTGTCAGCTGCTTTGATAAATTCTTTGCTTATTCAGAGACTTACAAAGGGGGGGGGAGGAGTAATCACAACTGGCTTATTTTCTAGGATAAAATGTTGTAACTTTTAGAGGGCAATCTCCCAATCAAATTGCTGAGCATATGTGAACTTTAGCTTCATTGATAGCCCCTTGTCCTAGAATTTTAAGAGAAGGGGGGAATCCTATCTACCAGCTGTAGGTAGTACACCACTTGGTCACATTCCCCCTGCTCCCATGTTAGTCTAAAGCAGTTTTAAGCTCTGCAACTGTAAGATGTATGGACTTCCATTTCCAATTCTAGGAACTGAAGTCCACACATCTTAAGGATGGCAAGGTTGAAAACTCTGGTTTAAAGCATCCCAAACAGTTAACTTTTTCTTCTAAGAAAGCTGCTTGCCCTCATGATTATACTAGCATTATTGAGCATATCCCAAACTGTACAACTATACACCATACTGTACCTTTTGTATAAGGGCATTACTACGTTGGTGTTTTAATTTTCAATTTATTTTCTAATTATAAGATGGAATTTGTCTTTTTCACTGCTGCCTTACGAATAGTGGAATAATTCCCTATGAACCCACATTCTTTTTCCAGCTCAGACCACAAAAGCAAAGACATGGTGCTGGAATTTTGCTCACACTGCTTCTTATCATTGTTGTTGAAGTTCATTCGTTCAGTTACTTCCAACTTTTTCTGACCAGAACAACAGTGTTTTTGCTAGGATTATCAGTAGATGGCACTGTGTAACTATTGATCTCAAATCAGACAGCACATGCAAGTGTTATTTAAACACAAGAGATTATTATAATTAAGTATACTGAAATAAATGGGATTTAATTATTACATATTAAATATATTAAAATAAATTGGCCCAAACTGCTCTATGACTGAGTTCACACTGTTGCTAATTCCTAAATTATGATTTGTTGAATAAATGGTAATTGGCTGAATTCATAGAAGAAACTAGCCAAAACAGCAAACTACAGCTTATTGCAATGTGTAAAAGAAATCATACAATGGCTGTCACAAACACTGAATTAGCAAATACTGAAATCACAGCTGGATATATATCTGCATTGGGTGACTCAATTTTTACCACTCTTGCATATCCATGATTGAGTGTGAAAGCATCACGAGTACTGACTTTATTAATAAATATTAGCTAATAAGTGAATTTACAAATACAGAATCTGCAAATAGCAAGAACTAACTGTCACTTGGTTTGTGTGAATCTGTACTTATAAAGTACACATACTTTCTAAGCATATCCATTCTCTGCATTAAGAACTGCTAAAGGCTTTATTTGTTATCTAAATCAGGCATATTTATAGATTTTTCCAATTTTGCGTAACATAATCTGCATTTCTTACTGTTGGCATTTTTTCCTGCCTCTATTGTAAAAAGCAAGAATGATATCATGTCACTGGATCTGCACTGGAGCATTTAGGACAGTGTTTCTCAACCTTAGTAACTTTAAGGTATATGGACTACAACTCCCAAAATTCCGCAGCTAGCATATCTTAAAAGTTGTCAAGGTAGAGAAACACTGATTTAGGGGAATGAGCTGATGAGAAGGCGAGGTCAGAATTCTCAAAACTCTCCAGCAACAAAGTTCATTTTTGACAAACTGTATCATTTGTCTGAGTCTTTATGTCTAAAAATGGATTATCAAGAGACAAAAGTTAATGCAAAAGAAGTAAAACATGAGTGGAGACATAAAGAAACCCAATAGTTTGCACCCCATAAAACTGTTGCAGTTACGACACAGGTTGCACTTAAAGACAGCAGTGTCATGCTCTGCGCACAGCATTCTAGGCTTATAGGAGCTGCAGACCAAACAAAAAAAGCAGGAAACTACAGGCAGTGTTTGCTGTTCTTCTTAGGTGGATGTTGGCCAAAAAAAGAAATCTTTTCCATTTTGAGTGTGGTGAGAGAATAAAATCTATTCAATGTCAGGGTTTGGCAGTTTTCCCAAGCAGTTGGAAGACTATATAACGTCAACCTTTCTCACAATACAGGTGATGATTTCCTAATTTCAGGAAGGGGCAGACTTGAAAAACAAGCAGAGGTATAGAATTTCCCTCCTTCCAAACCTGAAATTTCCTTCCAATTACAGAGATGAGATGAAAATCTGATATATCCTATGACCCTTTGTGGCAGGAGCCACAGAATTATGCCCTTAAGAGGAACTTCTGGCAGCAGCCAAAACAAAGCTGAAAGTCAGTACTAACTGGTTCAAACAGCAAATAACACAGGCTGAACCAGTCATTACAGAACAGAGTTGTGGCTATATTTTGTTTAGTCAGCTATGTGGAAGATAGAGTGGGCCATCCTACAACTGCAAGGTGGGTGCCTAACTAATCAATCATGGGGCAGACTGAGGAAATAGCATGTGGATAAGTGGAGAGATCAAAGAATTCAGGAGCAAAATATTAATTATAATTAATTATGACATTGTTTTAAAATTTTAAATATTGACATCTACACACTATAAAAATTATTTGGTTTTTTTTATTTTTTGTTGCTTCTTTGCCTTCTTTGCAGATCTTCTTACTTATTTAGCCAAATACCACCAAGCTTTGTTGCTTCAGAGCAAACGAAGGGTAGACTTGGTCTGCCAGTTGAAAACTGCTCTTGCAAATTGGTTTTTCCCCTCTATTCAGTGATCCATGCTATTAGAACCATTTGCTTGCTTTAAAAGATCTTAGTGACATCATAACCATGCCAGTTCCATTCAAGATTTGTTAACAAGAACTCTGTGTGTTATGTGACACACATAGAAACACACATGAATTGTGTGCACATGAGTTTTCTACAAGTCCTTGCTGGAGTACCAATGTGACCAGCATACCTACAGATCACTTCTTTGCTTGCAAATGCCCCCTTCTTGTCCAGGAAAAAGAAAGTTGAAATGGTAGATTAGCATGCTGAAAGGCCATAGGGGGCAATAACACTTTTTTTTTCATAGTTAATGTATAATGTCATTCTGTGACAGCACATATCATATGCTCTCAGAATTGCAAATGTGTCCAAAGATTGGAGGTGCTTGGACTTAAGTAAAAAGAGAGGGGAAAACAATCTACAGTAGAAGAAATCTCTTCGTCCGATAGCCAAATGGGTTTCAGACTGACTTTTTTTCTTTATATATTAAGATTCCCTCTTGCAGATTTGAGGGCAACTGCACTGATCAGAACATCTTGGTTAGAGAGGTAAAGTAAATTACTCTTTATTTGACAGGAACAAAAAAGAGAGAGAAAGGAAAAAAGGAGTGCCTGTAAAGTCATTAAAATGACAAAGTATATCAGAAATGGGGGAATTTTTGGAGTTTTAAAATTTGTATTGGCGTTTTTCTTAAAATAAAATTAAAATTAAACTAAAAACAATAGGAAAATGGGGGAAGAGAAAGGGGGGAAGAGAAAGGGGGAAGCAGTGGCTTCCTTTTTTTGATGTCATAAATTACATAGTAAACTTACAATCTCTACTTTTTACTTTTATATAATTAGTAAGTACTAGAAATCCATTTTCTTGTTAAAACTACATGAGTTTCATACTGTAGCTTCAAAATCTGCTACTCTGCTAATATTCTTCCTAAAATCTAGGCAAGAATCCTTGTCTGAACGATTTAGTAGGAGGTTTTTTATTATTTTAAATACAAAATTACACTTGCCCCACACAGCTGGAGTTTAAGCACTAATGTTTCAGAGTTTTTCAAATTCATATCAGTAATGTTCAGGAAATATTGGAAATCTAGCAAAATATGTGAACTATTTAGAAACAGAAAACTGGGGGTTTGAAAAAGGCCACAGTCTGCCTTTGAGGTTTTTTTAAAAAACATATTTAATGTGGTCAGCATCCTTTTCTCCTGTATCCCTGGAATGTAATTTTCATCTTCCTTTGCTCTGAAGAAGGCAAACTTATTAGTGATAAAGCAGAACACAACAGAGCTATGCTGATGATCTTCCAGAATTGTGCAATAGGGCATGACTGCTCAGTCAACAGTCGTGTAAGTGATTTCACTTGATGGATTGCCTCTGATTTAGGACAAGGGTGAAATAGTGTAACAGTGAAAATGTGGGTTCTCAACAAGGCCTGGTTTTCATTGTCAGAAATGTTTATGTGGGAATGGGAGTTTCACTGAGGGTCACCCATTCCTGAATCAGCAAAAACTATTGATTAAGTGCCAGTAACTGCTGATAATGATATACCGGTACATAGATTTTTTCCTCCAAGATGACCACTCGGAGGTTACAGCTGGTACAGAATGTGGCCGTGCGGGTTGTGATGGGAGTATCCTGATACTCCCATATTACACCCCTCCTGCGTGAGCTGCATTGGTTGCCAGTTGCCCTCTGGGTGGGATTCAAGGTTCTGGTAATCACCTATAAAGCCCTACATGGCTTGGGTCCAGGGTAGTTGCGGGAGTGTCTCCTGCCAGCATCGCATTCTGATCACCCTGTACGCTCCCACAGGCAGGGCCTCCTTGGGGTGCCGTCAGCCAGACAATGTCAGCTGGCGGCGCCCAGGGGTAGGGCCTTCTCTGTGGGAGCACCCACCCTGTGGAATCAGCTCCCCTTGGGGCTCCGCTTGGCCCCAGACCTCCGCTCCTTCTGTCGCGACCTGAAGACTAGGCTGTTTCAGCAGGCCGGCCTGGACTGAAATGAGGTGGGGTGGGTTTTTTAAGGGAATTTTAACTAAATTTTACTGGTTTTTGGATTTATTGGGCTTGTAATTTAATTATTTTTTATTAACTTATTTTTGTATTATGATTTTATATTGTGAGCCGCCCTGAGTCCCTAGGGAGAGAGGGTGGCATACAAGTCTAATTAATACATACATACATACATACATACATACATACATACATAAATCTCTTAGCTTATCCTTCAGCTCTTCCATCAATGTACCCATTGCCTCTGTAATTGCAACTGTAACAGCTGGTTGTCCTCTTCTCTTTCCTTTTCACCTTGCCTAGACTTCCTCAGACAGCTGGTTCTTGGTGCTGTCTGAGCTTGGTTATTTTCTTGCACATTTCATTACCAAACAAGGTAACATCATACCTAGTCTGGTAATAAATGACTGCAAAAAACAACAACAGCCAAGCTCAGAGGATAAGTACCAAGGATCCCACAGTTCAACCTTGAGCTAAATATTCTCTTCCACTGGTAGTTAGTTCTTTGCATGAGTTGCCGAAAGTATGATAAATTAAGCGTGACTGTTTAAGACGTAAATGGATTGATTTATTTGATTACCCCTTCGTTAAATTTTTTTGAGGGGAGTTACCCATGATATTCTCAAAAGTCTCCTCCAACACTATAGTTCAAAAGTGTCAATACTCTTTTCTATCTTGTTTCTTTAAAGCCTATTTTTAAAGTCTATATTTTATTTCCAAAAATGTTACAGGGCATTATTTATTATTCTGAACTTCTTAGGTATAAACAAATCACAGCACCTGAATGTATCTTCTAAGCCTATCACTGCTACTCAAGTACTATTCTACATGTCTTGGCTCCTGATTCTTCTTGTTGATCCATCCCAAAAAGCAAAAACTATCCACCTCTTCAGTATTTTCATTGTTTATTCTTAACTGCTTAGTCCGCCTGTTATTACCGTGTTTCCCCGAAAATAAGACACTGTCTTATATTTTTGGCTCCCAAAACACACTAGGTCTTATTTTGGTAGGTCTTATATATTTATGGTGCCAAATAGTGGGTGTGAGTGTGTAGGGGAGGTGTTTGGTGCACAGTTGCTCCCTGAAAAGTCTTCCTGGAACTGGAGATTTACACTAGGTCTTATTTTCAGGGTAGGTCTTATATTAGGGCAGGTTTAGAAAATAGTGCTAGGTCTTACTTTCGGGGTAGGTCTTATTTTCAGGGAAACACGGTAGTTTGGTCTTCTTTATGTTTAATCTTAGACCCATTTTTTTTCACTGAGCTCCTTGAATTTCAGTGTTCAAATCTGCAAAGCATTTGCATTTTTTTAAAAAAAATTACATTTATATGCCCCTTCTCTCAAGACTCAGGGCTTACAATTCTGGGATACAACCCAGTGTGCTCAGCAATAGCCTTCATTCCATTGTATATGCCTGCTTATTACTAAGCGGCATTTTTACAAGGTCAGCTAATTGCCCCCAACAATCTTGGGTCCTCAATTTACCTACCCCGAGAGGATGGAAGGCTGAGTCAACCTTGAGCCTGGTGGGATTCGAGCCTACAGTAATTGTAGGCAGCTGGATCTTAAGAGCAGGCATTTAACAGCCTGAGCTACCAAGGCTCATTTTCAGCAACAAGAGTAGTGTCATCAACACAGCACAGCATTTGAGATTTCTTCCTCCAGTTAAGTCACACACATCTTCTTTCAGTCTAATTTCCTTCAATATACATTCCATATAGAGTCTGAATAAATAAGAGCATTCATAGCCTTGCCTTACTTTTTTGCTGATCTAAGCCAGGCTGTTTCATCATCTTCTGTTCATACTTTGGCTTCCCAGATTGTATATAGAACAATGAGATGTTCAGGGATTGATATATTTCATAATCTGAGGCCTTTCTAGAATTAATGAAATACATATTGACATCTTGAGTATCCTTTTGCTTTTTTAATTATCCACTGTGAGTCAGCACTAGTGACTCTTGTTGCTCAGCCTTTTCTAAAGTCATCTAGATCATCTAGTATTTCCCTTTCCCATGTGGGGTTCTAATCTATGTTGGATGATCCTAAGTATTATTTTGATAGCAGGTAAAATTCTGGATATTCTCTAATAGTTGCACATGCTGATATATCTCCTTTTCTGGGTATATATTGATACATACTATAAATATATCTTCCAATCTGTTTGCCACTATGTCACTCTACAGATTTGCTGGCTTAGTGACACCCTTCACTGATTCTTCTTTGTTGCTTGACATATTTCTGTGAATGTGGCATCAATTCCTGTAGCCTTTTAACTTGGGAATGACCAGAGTGCTATTCTATCTTCATCTTCTCATACTAGAAACTTTTGTAAAGTAGGGAATACACTGTGAGATATCTTGGACGTTGATATCTTTACTGTCCAGAGCATCTCTATACTTCTTCCATTTTTGATTTTTTTAAAAATCAGTTGTGATCTGTTTATTGATATCCTCTAGCATACCTATTTAAAGTTAGATCCTCCTTTTTAGTTTGGGGGCTTTGGGGGGAAGATTTTCTTTGTTTTTCCATGCCTGTTTCTATCTTCAATACCTTCAGAGAGATTGCAATACTGTTTACTGTCTCTTCTGACAGCTGTCTGAAATTCTTTGTTAAGTTCCTTCCCAAGATCTTTGTCTTTCTTGAATAACAGAATTGGAAGGAACCTTGGAGCAGGACATCCTATATTGTTCTGGACAAATGGCTGTCCAGTCTCTTCTTAAAAACCTCCAGTGATGGGGCACTCATCATTTCTGAAACCACTCCTTGTTTAATAGTTCTCTAGGTTGCTTTCCTTCTTGATTAGTTTCTATCCATTGTTTCTTGTCTTGCCTTCTGGTGCTTTGGAAAACAGGTTGACCCCCCTCTTCTTTGTGGCAGCCCCTCAAATATTGGAACACTGCTATCATGTCACCCCAGTCCTTCTTTTCAGTACACTTACCCAATTCTTGCAACTGTTCTTCATGTTTTAGCCTTCAGCCTCCTAATGATTTTTGTTGCTCTTTTCTGCACTCTTTCCAGCATCTCTGCATCTTTTTTTAAAATATGGTGACCAAAACTGGATACAGTATTCTAAGTGTGCTCTTATTAAGGCTTTATAAAGTGGTGCTAACACTTCACTGATCTTGATTCTATTCCTCTGTTAATGCAGCCTAGGGTTGCAATGGGTTTTTGGCTGCTGCCCCACACTTCTGGTTCATATTTAAGTGGTTGTCCATTAGGACACCAAGATTCCTCTCACAATTACTACTATTGAGCCAGGTTTCACCTAATCTGTATCTGTACATTTGTTTTTTCTTGCCTAAGTGTAAAACCTTACTTTTGTGTACACTGAATTTCATTTTCGTTAAATAGAGCCCACGTTGGCTCTGGCTTTTCTTCTTTTTTTGGCAATTTCCACCATTTGTCTGGACATGGTTTGCTTTTTCATATTTCTTGATTTTTTGTAATCTATTTTCACTTCATAACTGAAAGAAGCTATATTTGACATGGTAAAATGGAGAGGACTTGCCTACAAAGTCACCAAGAATCAGGCATAAACTGAATGATTAAAACTACTACTACTTTTTACATTCATCCTTAACATCTTCTTTAAATTTATTTAACGGATCCTCTGCTTTGCTATCAAAATGATTCCTTATGTTCTCATTGACAACGGTTGGTATATGTTGAAGATCATATTGTAGAAACTGGATGGCTTTCTTTTTTTACTTCAGTTTAACTGGGAACTAGCACAGGAGCAATTAATGATCTGCTCCACCATCAGTCCCTGCCCATGTCTGGGATGCTATAACTGAGCTCCTTCACCTCCTTCTATTAATAATATAATCAATTTTATTTGTACACACTCCATCTACTGATATCCATGTATATAGGCATTGTTTGAAGACTATGTTAGCAATGAAGAAAGGAATGGATTGGCAGAAATGGGTAAGTTATCTTGATTAATTTCAGTTTCCTAGGTCATATGGTCCAAATATTTTTTCCTCCTTAATATTTCCCAATTTGGCATCTCCAACCACAAGCAACACATTTTACCTACATGTTCTGTCAATTTCAAATTGAATTTAATCACAGAACTCATTTTCCTTGTCTTCTGTATTAGTGGTGGGAGAACAAGGTTGTGTTAGACATCCTGACTATGAAAACAATGCCATTTCTTGTTTTCCATTCCTAAATAGCACACAGCGTGACCTTTTGACTGAAAGAGTCCAATTCAATCCATCTCAGTACAAATTTCAATACAAATCCATCAATCAATACAATGATGCCCAAGATGTCAATGTACAGTTGATGTCAGGCATGAAAAACCAGGTCTGCATGTGAAGGTTCAAATTAGCTGCTTTGTTGCTAAAAGCCTATGCACAGGTATCTTCTCAACTAATGATCAGCACCTGGTTAGAGTTAGATAAGGGTCAACAGCAATCAAAGAGAGTTGGACTTAGTTAATTTGTAGCTACTAAGGATTCTAAACTAATCCCTCTTTTTCTTTTTTTAGTGCTTCCCTGGCTCTGACAATTTATTTTATTTATTTAGAACATGCCAATGTTACATTAGCCAGGAGACTACAATGCCAATACAGAGTAGTGGTTTGGCTGCCTAACATGCTAGTCCAATCGGTTCATGCTTGTGCACTTTCCAAGATGCACCACAGGGACAAGCTAGCTCCACCAGAAAGCAGGACAAACAGCATCCGGCAGCATCATCCAGGGCCTTCTCTCACCTTCGAAGTCACCTCCCAAATGGGCATCGCATCTGGGAAGGTCCAGCATTGGAAGGATTCTGATCATAGGTAAGAAGCACTGGCTTGTCTTCCCACTGAAGTGGTACCTATTTATCTGTTTGCATATAATGTGCTTTCAAAGTGCTAGGTGGACAAAATGCCTCCACCAGTCTCTTTGTCAAACAGTGTATTCATTTCATGTTTCACTGTGTAATTTTACTATGTTCATGCTTCTTACATATCATATTCCCATTGTAATTCCATCTTTGCAGCTTCAGATTTTCTTTTCCTGCATGGCAACATCAGCAATTGGATGTCTCCAAATCTAACCACAACAAAAACATTATTAATATTCCAAATGGTATTTAGGTCTTTCTCAGTAGTATATTAAGTACCATTCAGATTTTGGGGCCATCATCTGGTACCATATTGTAATTGTTTTATACTTTCTATCCATGTGGTTTTGTTGAAGTACAAAAGTGGTTTACCCTTGCCTCCTCCTGTGCAATATGAAATTATATCTTTACTATCATCACAAAACTGATCATCTGCCTCTGGCAGCTCCTATGCCACTACTGCCTAATAATAAGTGTCGGGTGATCCTATATGCCCAACTTATCCCTTCCAAACCCCACCACCACCACAATAGCATGTGGAAGTTTTATAGTACATCTATGATGATACCATTGGTAAGTCTGGAATTAAGTTGCCCAGAAGTCCTTTTCAGTTATAAAATAATGCATTTCGATAATAAATTCAATGAACTTTTCCTTTGGTGAATAATCGAACTACAGATTGGAAACCTTATTGAAATTAACCCATTCTTAGGGGTCAAAATTTCCCTCATGCTTTGTTTTATCCCACTTCAGCCCTGAACTGCTTAACTCCAATAAAGGCTCTTTCCTCCCATTTGCTGAAATGATCCTCAATCATCTCTGCATACCATGGCCATTCTCAGTCCCATCTGTTTCAAATCACTGTAATCATTTAACTTAACTAAGAGGTAATGAGGCAATAATGTCTAACAAGTTTTAAATGCCTGGAGGTTGTCAATATTGAGGAAAATACTGTTGAAACCATAAATAAGAGTTAAGTCATCTCACTGATGGGCTGGAAGCAAACTAAAAGGAACACCAGACTGTGGGGGCGGGGATGTTGCCAGATCAGGACTGTGCCTTGATTAGATACAAGTGAGGAAGACCCATGAGTTTTTCCTCCCTGGTGCCCTTTATGGGTTAAACTACAATTCCTTTTCTCCTCAGATAATTTGATTGGATAAGCCTGATCTTTGCTCAGGTGGAGCAAAGTTGCTCGGATAGCAGAATGCAAGCTGTGCGCTTGGCTCCCACGCAGGCCAAGTGGTGAAGCAAGAATATGAGGTTTTGAGAAGGGGAGGGGGAAGAAAAAGTTGAGTAACGTCGGGGAAAATTGGGACTATTCTGCGATTTTGAACTCCCAGAGCTGCCACCTGACCGTGCCTCATGCCAGGGACCGCCCTCGGATCTAGGCGTGAGGAGCGCGTCTGCTGCCGAAGGGTACCTGCTGGCCGATGCGGTTTCTCCCATCCCGGGAACTCTCGGCGGCTCTGGGCACGGGTCGCTTCCGACGATGGCCCATAGCGACGAGGGGCAGAGGGTTGGCTCGGGGACCCACCGCGCGCCACCCCGATCTCTCGTCCTTCGCCACTCCCGGTCGATATCTGCTGCTTCCCAAGAGTTCGGCGGCAGAGCGACTCGGAAGTAAGCCGAGAGGCTTACGCGCAAGTGCACGTGCGATCCAATTCGATGGTTCTATGACGTGAATTGGATCGCAGCCGTTTTCCGACTTCCTTTCCCGCTCGGACGCTCCGGCAACTCAGCCAAGGAGAAGGGAGGGTAGAGCGGGCGCGTCAGGAAGGGAAGGAAAAGAAACCGACGAAAGACCAGCGGAGACGGAGCTGAGCTGAGCTAAGCCGAGATTCAGCCCCGCCGGGAAAGAATAGCCCTCCTCCTTCCCGCCCTAGCTCTGCAGTCGCCAACCCGGACGCGCATGGTTTGAAGGAGAAAGCGAAGGTGCCGGGTGGGTCTCTGCCCCGAAGCAGCTGCTTCCTAAGAAGTTGCCCCATTCCCCCGCAAAGTTCGGTTAGCTCGATTACTCCGGATCTGCCACCTCGTGGCTCCTTCGCGACGGGGCGCGCTGGGCTAACAACTTGCAGACAAAAGTTACTGGTTGTAGTTTAACCTCACCCTAGCCCGGCCCACCCCGCCGCAGGCCCCTTGGAAGGTGGGACAGAATCGCCCGAAGACTCTCAGAAACCAGGTTTGCTTTCTTTGCCGAGCCCGACATCGTTTTCCTTCTTTTGCTGCCAAGGGCTACTGACTGGATCCTAGTTAATCATCTCTCCACCTGGAACGAAAGCTCTGGATTTTTGTTTTCTTGCAGGGGCTAAGGAATTGGATCCAACTTGATCCTGCAGAAGGCAAGCTGACCTGAACAGATCATGCAAAACAATCGCGCTGAACTCCTTCATAATCGGGCCCTGCAGCCTTTACAGTGGCAGGGGGATCATCGAGAGGTCCGAGTGACTGTGCGGAGCTCAGCAATTCAACCCACTGCCTATGCTCCTCCACGACCATTGCTGAGGAAGACCTTGGTGGCCGTGGATATTGTGTGTTTACTTGTGGGTGAGTGAAGGATGGGGGCTCTGCACTTTCTACCTACTAGTACATGGCAATTGTTTTATCAAGAGACGTTTTGCCACAGAGGAATGAGAAATGAGAAGGGATTAAATAATCAACTTCTCTCTGCAATAGAGATGATGGACCAGCTTATTTTGTGCTCCTATTGCTACCTCCGTATGCATATAACTGGGCATTCTTGCATCTATCATGTTTCTTATCTGAACCAAGGGGAACTGGGAATCTCCAGCTTCCCACACTCTGGTATCATTCCCTGAGTAAAACCATATCATCTAGAGTTCCCACCATCCTGTGCTTGGCTAGAAATAGCTAGAAGGTTGCAGCCCAACATATCTGGTGCCTAATGGAGTATGGAAGGATTCTTGCAGTTAAATTGGTTTTTATCTGAAAATCTAGAAAACCAAGTTGAATCATTTCTGTTTTCACCTCTGGTAATTGTAGTTGCTTAATTTATGTGGCAGTCCATTTTATATTGGGTTTGGATAATTGAAGATCTGGTAATGCAGGACCAAACTTCTTATCATATGGAAGAATCAGAGTAACCAGTATTGGGTGCTCCAACTGGGCATACCCAGCTGTCTGCATCAGTCCAAGGCTGTTCTGAGTTGGAACATGTAGCTGAAACCGCTGCTCAGATATTCATTTAATCCTCCACAGAGGAATCTGCTGTGGAAATTATGTCACCATGAATCATAGTGGTCCACGGCTGGGATGGAGCAGACAGCTCTTGAGCAAAGTGAAGTCTTCTGAAATAGCTTTCTGATAGGGTGTTGACCATCGGTTATCAGGTTCATTTCTACTTTCTTGCTCTGCAAGTTCTCTGCTCTAGAGGTTGCTTTGGGAAAGCAGCAACAGTGAGCCGGTGCCACTTGCTACAAGATATGTGGAGACCACATGGCACTATCAGGAGAGATTGCAGTGGATGCCACTTTGCCCACTCTCCCCTCCAATGAGATAAACATCCAATAAATAGTTGCTTTCTCGCTAACACAGGAAGCGCCTATAGAATGGCTCCCTGAAGGTTGAGAAGGTCTGTCAGAGAGGCCAGCTGGATAGCCATGGGTAAGTGTGGCACTTTGAGGAGTACTAAGACCCCTCAGGCACTTTTCCCTTCAAGGGGAGGTGGCCATTTGGAAGTCAGAACCACACATATTTCTGCACATTTGTGCTTCCTGGTTAATGATCTTCTGCTTGTTGGTTAATAATTGTATAGAGATGAGAACAAACTCTTCAGAACAATGGGCAATCACAGCAACCAGAACTTTTTAATTCTTCACTATATACCCACTGATTTGCTTCTCTCCTAGGCATTTCCCCCACCTCCTGCTGGACTCTTATAGTTAATCCTAGCTGTCAGGGAAAAAAAATACATAGGGAAGAAGTTTGAAACCCTTTTCCACAGGTCGCTCTCTGCAACTATCCTCAAACCCACATGGATATTAATAACAAACAAGAGGGTCAGGCCCCTTTTGGTAACACCTGGTTCTGCCCCGTGGAAGTAAATCTTGGTTATAATATATGACTCGAATACCTGGAGAAGTTTTGGGTCAAAATATAGCACTATTTGTGCCAAGTCTTTGCCTTCTCTGAATCCCATCAGAATTAAGCCTAGGATCCGGGCTGGATGAAATGTTTTGGGGCCATTGTTGCAGGAGACAGGGTCCTTTTAAAAAAAGGAACTGGACTTTTTCTTCTCCTTGAAGATGTTTCACTTCTCATCCCAAGAAGCTTCTGAAGAAAGCTTCCTCTTGAAGTCCAGTTGCTTTTTGAAAAAGCACCTTTGGGACAACCATGGCCTGGTCACTAAGAGTCTCCATAGACTAAAAAGGGGGAGTTGCAGGAGCCCAAGTGATAGTTTAAGATAACCCACTTTTGCAGATCATGGCAGCAAAAAGGGCCTTGGTGGCTCAGGCTGTTAAAAGCCTGCACTTAAGATCCAGCTGTCTACAATTACTGTAGGCTCGAATCCCACCAGGCTCAAGGTTGACTCAGCCTTCCATCCTCTCAGGGTAGGTAAAGTGAGGACCCAAGATTGTTGGGGGCAATAAGCTGACTTTGTAAAAATGCCGCTTAGTTATAAGCAGGCATATACAATGGAATGAAGGCTATTGCTGAGCGAATTGGGTTGTATCCCAAAAATTGTAAGTCGCCCTGAGTCTTCGGAGAAGGGCGGCATATAAATGTAGTTTAAAAAAAAAAAGATCAGGTTTCTACTTCTGCTAACCATATGGTACCACTCCAGTCCAGACTCCAGTGAGCTCAGTTTGGTCATATTTCTGCCTTCTGACATTTCCTAAGGCTCTACCCACGCAAATGCCAAGTTTATTACTGCCTCCAACCCTAGAGGCTGCTTTTTAAAATGAACATGGCGTTTTCCAGGAAGCTAAATTCTATACCCTTGTACCAGGTTTTGCGCTTACAAACAGCTTCCATTTTATGCTAGATGGTTCAGAATAATAAGGAAGCTTCCAGGCAGAACTGATGAGGGAAAGCTCAGTTTAAATCCAGCCCATCAGAACATTTTGGCTTCTTCCTCTTTCAGTCACCTTCTGGCAGGGTTTCAGCAGTGAGAAGTACAAGAGTATGGTCAATCGGTACAAAGAGAAGTGTTTGGTGTTTGGAGACAGAAGTACGGCCATCAGAAAGGGCATTCATCAGAATGGCACAAGGGGATTATAGAAATAGAAATAGACAGAATCCTATGGCTGGAAGGGACCTTGGAGGCCGCCTTGTTCAGTCCCCTGCCTAAGGCAGGAGACCTTATTTAAATCCTTACATCCTCATTCCAGGGAGATATTCCATTTTTGCATTTCAATAAGCCACTTTTTTTCTTCCCGAACTGTGTTGTACATTTTTGAAGGCTAAAGAGTTGTATTTCAAAACCATTCTCGAATACAGCTCATCAGTCTGGAACCCACCTCACGTATCTGATATTAACACAGTTGAGAAAGTCCAGAAATATTTCGCAAGAAGAGTTCTCCATTCCTCTACTCATTGCAGAATACCTTATGCCACCAGACTTGAAATTGTAGACCTAGAAAACCTAGAACTACGCCGCCTTCGGTCCGATCTAAGTATAGTATATAAAATCATACATTGCAATGTCCTACCTGCCAATGAATACTTCAGGTTCAACCATAACAATACAAGAGCACACAATAGATACAAACTCAAGGTTAACCTGAGGTCTGTAGGGGGCGTGCATAAGCGCACCAACGTGCCTACCGTCCCTGTCCTATTGATTATTTTTATTTTTATTTTTCTTACATGTATCCATTCCATGTACTCATAACTATGTTTATACTTATACCTATTATCTTGTAAGCTATTGGCAAATCAAATAAATAAATAAAAGCTGAGGCAGACCACAGTCGAGATGAGGGTGAGGTGTGTGTGTGCTCTGATGTTCCTGAAGTCCCTGAGAAAATTCCTAAGGGACTTAGAAAGTCACCTGGTTGGTCTCCAAAGAAGCCGTATTTTATTTTATTTTATAAATAAAAAGTTCTGATATGAAAACATAGCCCAAACTAGATGGTCTGTTGTGTTCCATGTTGACATGGAGCCTGAGAATGCAAAGGACAAGAAAGACAGGCTAGAGCAAAGGGAAAGAATTATTTTCACTGTTTGCTGCCACTGTAGTGATATCAGTTTTCACTGACTTGAAGAAAGCCTGTCTTGGGGGACTTTAACCCCTTCAAGGCAGTCTGTATTTAATAATAATCAGAAGAAAGTATAGAATGTTGTTCAGATAAGGACAACTCTCTTGTTCCCCAAACAGCATGCCCACCCATGCTAAACCACACTTTAAGTAAGGGAATGATGTTCCAAGCCATCATGGAGGCAGCAAGTTGGGAGGCTGCTTTGAAGTATTCAAAGACCTTCAGATCTTTTATCTTGTAGTTCTTAGAACAATCTTGTTATCCCCATCATGCAGATAAGGCTAAGAGAATAAATTGCCTGAGGTCACCTAATGAGTTCCTGGCAGATATGAATTTTTAGTGGTTAGCTGTAGATTTGGGAGATCAAAGGTATCACTTCAGTTCACAACTGCAGCAGAACAAGCTATAAAATATGTGACCACATTTGAAATGTGATTCTGTCTTTACAAGTGAAGCAGAAAACATTGGACGCTAGAAAAGTACCCATTTTGTTCTCCCGCAGAATTAGCTGTGAACAGGACCAGGTCTGAATGAGAGAACTGCACACTCTATAGCCTTATTTTTCAATATAGTTTAATAATTAGGAATTCTATGTGGGAATTCTGGAAGTATTGTAACAATATTGGATTGCAGTCTAATGAGATTCATTAGGAAAATACCTTTTTAATAGGTACCGTGTTTCCCCTAACATAAGACACTGTCTTATATTTTTTTTGGCTCCCAAAAACACACTAGGTCTTATTTTTGGGGTAGGTCTTATATTTTTTAATGAAAAAAAAAACACCATATTCATGTAGAACAATGTACATTTATTCATGTACAAAACCACGAACAAATTGCATACCGTGTTTCCCCTAACATAAGACACTGTCTTATATTTTTTTGGCTCCCAAAAACACACTAGGTCTTATTTTCGGGGTAGGTCTTATTTTGGGGGTAGGTCTTATTTTCGGGAAACATGGTACACAACAAATCTCAAGCAGCCTAGAAGAGAATGCAGAAATGAAATAAAGTAAGATTAACTGATTCTAGTCATATTTAATCACAGCTTGAGGGGTGGGGAAATCTGATTCCCCAGGCAGAGTGGCTATTGTCTTTGTAACAGCTTTGAATTAGATGCTTGCAGATGAATTTCTAGAAGACTATACTTGTTCATAAGTTATAGGAGTTGGGATCTAGACTTTCTATCTCAGACACCAACGTATCTTTTATCTCTGTAGAAATTAGTCTTAAGTGTCAATGCTTCCTTAAGAGTCCCCTGTCCCCAATATATAGCCCAGGTTTTTTTGTACTAAAGGTGTTCACCATGCTGGTTCTCCTTGTTGTGGGAGTTAGGAATGGAACCTTCATAAACATCACAGAGATAGAAAATGATACACTGTCTACCATATGTCAGATGGAAATAGGCACACCAGTTTTAGATTTCATTCAGAAATAGTTCTCCTGTGTGGTACGTATAATAAACTATTAGCATGTGCAAACATTTATTTTTAAAAATGGAAATTGTTCAGGAATGGTTGCTTTAGAAGAACCACAAGACAACTGCTGCCCTCCAGTATCTGAAATGTCAAGGAACGCTTTGAATGAGGAGGATTCATTTTTAGCTATTGCTGCTAACCTCTGCGATGGATAGTTGTTCTGTCTTGGGTGGCCATTATCAAATAATAAAGCAGGAGTTCTACATAATAATAATGTGCACCATCTGATATAGTATATGTAGAAGCTACTCCTGAATCTTTTTGATGCATTTCATTGGTTCTAGAATTTGGTATTTGAAAAGAATATTATAAAATTTCCATCCAGTTTCTTCATAGTTCATAATTTTATAAACGTCTATTATTCCCAAGCAAGTGTGTATCTGTAGTCAGAGGCAGGTAAGATAATGCCTTTGGGACAGACAGAATTGAACTGTCTATAAAGCAGGTCAGTTTGAAAGTTTGGGTGATCTTTCCTATAATGCTGGAATACTGAGAAATTGGGGGTCTTTTCATCCATCATGTTGTATCAATAATCCTCTTTTGACTCTATACTGTTTTAGCCCAACATTAGGCATATGCTAGAGCCAGGTTGTTGGGAAATTTGGCCAGACCCCCAAGAAGAAAATTTGCACCAAGGCTGTCTAGGTGGACTGACATGGATGGCTAGTAAGGAGCTGGCTTGTTCAGCCCACTACTACTTCTACAGAATTTGACAGAGATCTGGAAGGAGCAAGAGTTTGGGTTGCAGGCAATTTGGCAGACTGGCAGTGGTAACAGGGTTAGCTCAGTGGTGGTGGGTTGGCTGCTAGGAAGGAAGAGCCATTCAGAAAGTATCTCGGATAAGAATTGGCTTGTCCCAAAGATGCTGACCCAGAAGTACTTGTAGCTAGCAAACTCAGGTTGACTTGGGTCAAAGGGAGTTCAAGTGTTGTAGGTAAGTAAAACCTGTTCCCAGAGAAGAAAGATTCTGGTTTTATCTCAGCTGGAACTCCAAACTGCTTCAGTTTCTGCAGCTGATCCCAGTGCAGTTTTGTGAGCATCCTCCAGCCTCCCTCCACTGTTTTCCTATTTTCAGTTCTTCATGAACCTTCTCCTCCTTCCCTAAACTGGGGAGACATCACAGGCTGAGTCTTGCTCACCTGGGCATTGTTGTGAGAGGGGGCTGGACAGGCTGCTGCCTGTTTCAGAGACCAGGAATAACACCCTGCCAAATAATGTCAGAAGAGTGTCACTCAGGGCTCAGAGCAGGCAGCCCCTCTTTGTCAAGCGGTTGAACTGTAGGAGATAAATTGCTTCCCAGTTGAAGGCTGGTTTTCATGCATCAGGCTAAGCCTCAGATTTCTATCATGGCTTGTTGAGGAAGCTAGAATCTGTCTTGCAAAGAAGCAAAACAGTTGCGGCTTGTTTGCCTTACTTAGTTTCCCCAATTTTTTTAGCTGCTCTTGTTTTGTACTTCTAGTGCAGGGGTCTCCAACCTTGACAACTTTAAGACTTGTGGACTTCAACTCCCAGAAATCCTCAGTCAGCAAAGCTGACTGAGGATTTCTGGAGTTGAAGTCCACAAGTCTTAAAGTTGCCAAGGTTGGAGATCCCTGTTCTAGTGAGTCTATTAGAGGAGAGCGAAACACACAAACAAAAAAGCACAAGCAAACCATGTCGTCGTCCCCCCCATCTGCCTTACTCTAAGCAGAAAATGGAATACATTGTGCCTTAGATTAATGTGTGAATCCAATCAGTTCTTCAGACGGGGACTTTACCAACCTGGTGGAACTGCTCGGCCAGTCTCACTGCTTGTAAGGGCTGCACCTGGGCAGCTGGCCAAGAGAGGCAATAGGAATACCTCGGGGCGCCAAGAGAAGTGGATATTAATAGCTCCCTCCAAGTGCCAGGGAAGATCTATATGCATGGCAGGACTGGGACACCATATAAGGTGAGCTGGCAGGGGGAGGAGAGATGATTGCAAGAGATGACTATTGTGGGAACCTGGAAAAGTTATTGTGAGCTAGCAAGCAAGACCTTCAGAAAATTAGGAAAGGGGGCAGGAGGAAAATTTGGATAAGGCTTAGGAATATGTAGTTTCTTAGAAATACTGGTCAAATAAAATAAAAAGATTGAAAAGACACGTATTAGCATAACTGAAACACGTGAAGCAGGCTTGTGTATGGCCTCAAAGGATCAGGGGCTGTTACTAACGTTGCCCCAGATAATCAATGTCATCCCTGAAACCCTATTGCTAGTTATCCCACCTCAATCAGCAGCTGTGATGGGGGGAGTAGATTACATATGCTGAGGAGCTCTCAAGGGGACAGGACAGGCCTTGCCTTATTTTTCTAGTATCTAATTCTAGGCCTGTGGTTGCGGTCTCTGAGTTTTTTGTTTGGTTCACTTCCATCATGGTCCACATATTGTTGTCTTCCTTTTTCTTCTTCTGCTATTTGCTACTCCCAAGAAAGACCAAAGAGTTGGATTCCCAGAGGAATCCAGTTGGCAAACTGGAGCCTTATCGAGGCATGCTAGAGAAAGGGGGATTACTTGGAGGTGGGGGAATGCATAGATGCATATGTCCAGCTCAGCTGTCCCTTCAAGGCTTAGATGGTTGTCAGAGAAACCCTGATTGTCATCCTGTGGTATTATCTGCCTTGATGACTGTTGTGTCCCAGCTGTCTGTAACTTAACCCTAGTTGGATTGCAAAAGGTATTTCTACTCCTGCACAAACCTCATTTGCTTAGTCTACCTGAATCCCATTCTCACTCTTAGGAGGCTCCAGTTCTATTAGGTAAAGAAACACAGTTCAGTCATGTCACAATGCATTTGATTTGACTTTGTTCTTGAGCATTGGGCAAACCGAACCTTTTGGTTTGTAAATGGTTGTTTTTTCCCCTGAGATACTAAATGAATGTAGTCTCAATACTGTAGTTGGTTCAATAACCCCAATTGTGTCTTAGTGCATTGTGTCAGCTCAACCAATGACTTGCATCTGTTGTGCATCTATTAAATATTAAATATTGTGGTAAAACCATAAATTTGGGAAACTGTTTCCCAAGTTCAAGTCTAGAGGCAGTTCTGCACGACTGTTTTGTCCTGTGCTGATGCCAGCTGAACTCTAAGCTAATTTAAAGAAATTCTGTGCAGGTTGGGACACTTCAGCAGCAACTTGCCAGGAATTTAGACTGGACTGCTGGCTGCTGTGCACACTCTCTCCCCAGACAGTTCCCCTGTTGCTTGCCTTCCCCTTCCCATGCCAGGAAAGCCATTGCTTTATTTTCCGTGGGAGGGAAACGAAACAAAAGCTGAGAAAAATGCAAGAAAGAAACTAATGTTTTACCAAATCCCTGTATAGGTGTGCTTTCTGATACTTTTAACTTTGAAAATGGTTTTTCAAAAATTATATAATTGAACAAAAGCAAAAAATTGTTTTAAAAATGGGGGGGAAGGAAGTTACACTGGTGAGAATGGCATGCAGATCCAAAATGGTACCCCAGCATTCCTGCCACTACACACAGCAACCAATAAAAATGCAAGGGCTTGCTTAGAAGAAATTAAAGTGGAGCAAGCAGCCTGGACCTCATCAGTCCAACAGACACAAGCCAGGGGGAAAAATTGTGTTTGATGTGTAGCCAGGAAACACCAAGAGGAGTTGCATTAGAAGGTATCGTCTGTTTCTGCCTTCCAGAAAGGGTGGGTGGACAGGTAGACTATGGTTATGACAAGACAACATGGCTGTACAAATGCTGTGTGCCCTTGTGGCTGCCTCACATGCCCTGCCTTTGCTGTTTTTCCAATTCTCCTCGCTGAAATATCAATACAATGGTTTAGAACAATAAGTTTCAACCTTGGTGACTTTTAAGTTGTGTGGATTTCAACTCCAAATTTCCCAACCAGCATGACTGCCTGGGAAATTCTAGGAATTGAAGTCCAAACATCATAAAGGTCCAAGATTGAGAAATGCTAATTTTGAAGATGTTGCTGTGTATGTGTCCCATCACACTGAAAGCCAGTGGTTTAGATAGATGATGGTCCTGTTCTACTTATGTGATTGCTGGCAGCAGAAGAGAGTTTGATCTGCTGCCTCCAAATAAGAACTTCACCATGTACTTAACCACATGTTGGAACCAAGTTGAACCATGTTGAGTGTCTAGGAATAGCCCTAATTTATCTGGAGAATCCAAAGTTGGGGAAATCTCAGCAGTAGCATTTTCATGAAAAATGTTCATTATTCAAAATGCAATGCTATTCCTCGTTACATTGAGCTATAAGTCCAATCAATTACAAAATTGTCAAGATAACCAGACTCTGGGCTACACGATCCTTTTTAGGTGTGGTTCAGTGATTAAAGAAATGTGTTCTTAGCAACATTAGCCAAGACAATATGGCTCCAAATACCCAATAGGAACAGCAATTGACAAATGATGTGTTCCAACTTCTGTTTGTATTGGGGGGGGCAGTCAATTTGGGGGTGGCTGCTTTACATGCCCCGGCTTCCCAAAATCCTACTCTGATTGTTAAATGTGATAAGAGTGTTACAGAAATTGATCTCTGGTGTAGTAGCTAGCATATCCTTCAGTCTGGGATGGAGATTCTTTGTGCCAGGGGCCCAGAGTTGGGATTAGTGACACCTATCCCAAGGTTCCTGAGCAGAAAGAGTCACAGGACATCTTGGCTCAAGGCTTACCTGCTTGGTTTCACATTCCAGTTCCTTCTGTGTGGCAGGCAGAATTCATTAGCCCTTCCCAGGGGATCTAATGATAGTAGAAAGAAGAAGCAGGGAGGGGAAATGGAGGCTGAGGTAGCAGCATTGGTTCTCTGTGGCCATTTCAGTTCAGAGATGTTACAGTGGCTTTGAGGAACATAATCCTTCTCCCTTGACTCTGCCCATTCCCGTTGCTGACACTCAGAGACCTTCTTAATGTTAAGCACACTTTCCCTGTTCTTTCCCATTTCTCTTCAGCCAAATCCCCCTGACAAGAATGCCGTAAGATTATTCTCAAGGTAGCTGGCTAGGAGCCTTGCATGCTAAAGTCTATGCTCTATGACAGCATTTCTCAACCTTGGCGAATTACAAGATATGTGGGCTTCAACTCCCAGAATTCTGGGAGTTGAAGTCCACACATATTCCAATTCACCAAGGTTGAGAAGCACTGGCCTGCTCTATGAGAAGGGTGTGTTCAAGAGAGAAAAAAGCTCATATAAGTTTTGTAATGCCTGGGATAGCCAATTAATTATAAAACAAAAACACTGGTTAGTTTAACAGCTCATGAGGGTTGTTTATGCATAACATATTGGGCAAGCCTTATTTGACAAATCATGATTTTTTAAAAATGGCTTACTACAAGGTGTGAACCAGGACAGAGCAACAAATTTGGCTTCTGTCATCATTCTTATTTTTTTTCCCATTGTTGGGTTAGCTTCCCACCTACCTAATTTTGTTTTCAATACATCCAATCACTTGTTTGTTCCTTTTTTTTAATGTGGTTTGGAATTGTGGGTAGACTTCTTGGTAATATTGTGTCTCCACTCAGACAATACACTTAATTAGATTACTAAATAAGGCCATTTTCTTGGTTTGTACATACAATCCCTTGAATCATGTTCAAGATTCAGTGCCAATTGAAAGTTAACCAACAAGAAAACAAATTGCAGCATGTTAGGCTAGTATCTGACTTAGCTAACCCTAACCTGAACATAACCAGTGGATGTTAACCAATGGGCATCAATTAAAGCTACTTTTTCCTTCAAATGTAAGCCATTCCTCAAATTCACTTTGTTTTTGTTCAGCATTAAACTTGAAAGCAAAAATTATTTTGGCTGAATGAGGCAGAGATGCATTCACCACCTTGTTTAGTTAGCTGCAAGTGAAGAAAAACATATGACACCTGGAGAGAAGAAATACAGATACAATGTGGTTGGGTTGGTCTTACATACCATGTAAATCCAGTTACTGTGGTTCAGCAAATCACAACTTCATTTCATTCCCTCACTCTAATAATAGCCTACCTTGTGTACACTTAATTACTGAGATGAAAAGTGCATTTGCATTTTATGATGGTGAACCACAGATTTATTGCTCCCTTTTTTCCAATGAAGCTCAGGAAAAAATCAGAAATTCTGTTTTTCTTAAACTACTGTTGTTAGTCTTAAGCTGTGGTTTGTTGAAATAAACCACAGTAAAATATATACATTGAGACTTGTCTCAGATTCATATCAGATGACATCTTAAGAAGTAGTAAATCAAAACTCTAGCTTTTTAATTCCTTTGCAGCTGCATTCAGGAAGGGAGGAGAACTTAAGTTGCAGAAGTGCTTGTCCTCAAATCTAATCCAGGTTTAGATAGTAGGTGGGTCTCAACAGAAGGAATAGGACAGAAATGAGTAAACTACAATACAACATATAGAGAGAGACTTGCATTAAAGTTCCAAAGGAAAATCCTGCTTGAGCAAGGTGCTGGACTAGAAGACATCCCATGTCCTTTCTCAGTCTGCTATGCTTATTCTGTATTCTAAAACTCTTACATGTATTATTTATTAGCAAAATGGCCACAGGTGCTGCATACTTGGAAGGAAGGTCCTGTGAGTTGGAAGAACATTGTTGGATATATATTTCATACCCATGTAGACACTGTCTCACTGTGTATCTCCCCCTTCCTACCACAGGGCAGCATTTTGCATTTCCCAGAGCAAGGAATACATGCTAGCTGTTCCTTTCTACAGGATAAATTAACCTAGACAGGGACTATATCTGTCTGCTTACTGGGGATTAGCTAGGCCCCCAAGAATTAGGCCAATTTTGTATTTATATGGATCCATTTCTTATTCTTGTCGTAAGAAAATATACCTTAATAAAATGTAAAGACTAGAATTGCCCTCAATACATGACAGCTAATACTAATACTTCTGGAAGGCACCAAGCTGGGGAAGTGCATGTATGTTGTTTTCTTTTTCCATTGAAGAGGGGTCCTTGGTGCTCTCTGAGCTTGGTTGTTTACTTGCAGATGTTTCATTACTAAAGTAGGTAACATATCCTATTAAGTTAGGTAACAAAGTCCTAGTTATCTAAAATAGGTAACAAGTCCTAGTAAGTTAACAGTAAATGGCCCAACCAAAGAACCCTACAAGACAACTCTCACCCTCACTGAGAGGGCAAGCCACTAGAATTTAAACTGAGAGCAAACCCAACACCTTACTAGCATTGATGAGGTTAGCTAGTTTGGTATTCTATGTTTACAGCATTGTTTACATTTTTCTATACATTGCATTGTGATGTTTATATGATACGATTAGAGATTATTAACATTATATTATTCACCTGGCATATAAAGGAAAAGGAAAAATATATCAGTTAATTATCATTTAGGATGTCAATATTACAAGCATAACATTATTTTGTTTTTTTCCATCCAACTGTTAAATATAACACTAAAAAAGAACTCCTGCAATGCATATCAAATTATCAAATAATGCTAATGGTTTCAGTCTTAAGCTAATTGCTTAATATTAAAACCTCCTTTGAATTGTTGCTCTGTGTTGTGTGTGTGTGTTTATATGCTGATAAAAGAAAAAAAAAGATGAAGCAAATTTAAAAATAAATACGTAATAAGGAATAAAGAAAGGGAAAAAAATAAAAATTTGTCCTGTTTCTGTAGCCTCCATCCCATTCTTCATCTGTGAATTCGGCCTCGTTTCTCCAGTGCGTCGTGGCTTCTTCTGCAATGACAGTAGCATCAGCTACCCCCTGCAGCTTCCTGAGACCATCACCGACACTGTGCTCATTTCATCAGGCACCCTGATCTCCTTCCTAGCAGTGAGTCAGGAGGGAGGCAAGGGGGGAGGGCTTTTTCTACAGCTCGTGACTACGGAATTCCCATAGCCAAATGATCAAAGAATGAACTGTGTAATTGGATGCATTTCCTTCACCAGGATCTAAGCATAATGGCCTCTGGAGGTTTTCAAGAAGAGATTGGACAGCCAAATGTCTAGAATAGTATAGGGTCTCCTGCTTGAGCAGTATGTTGGACTAAAAGACCGCCAAGGTCCTTCCAACCCTGTTATTCTTTGTTCTCTGGTATAAGAGTCTTTATACCAATGCTCCCTACTTTTTTTCATTAAAGATGGGTCCCCCTGTTCTCTTTCCCAGTGCAAATCCCATATCTCATTACTTAAGAAATGTTTATTCTCCTATCTCTACTCCCAGATTTCAGAATTGCTTATAGACCAA
Organism: Naja naja; assembly: GCA_009733165.1. Lineage (NCBI taxonomy): Eukaryota > Metazoa > Chordata > Lepidosauria > Squamata > Elapidae > Naja > Naja naja. The sequence continues at coordinate 185,427,532 of CM019149.1, read as the reverse complement.
CATCTCTGTTCTTCTTGCAGATCACTGTAGGCGAAATCTTCCATGTGCAGCATCTACCTCACAGATTACGCTCTACAATCCCCAATCCTTATGTGACTGCCCTCTATAAAGAAATTGGGACCTTCCTTTTTGGCTGCTGCGTGGGTCAGTCACTCACTAACATGGCAAAAGTTGCTGTAGGTCGCCTCCGGCCACATTTTCTGGCTGTCTGTCAACCTAATTTCACTCACATGGCCTGCTCTGCTGGATACCTGGAGGACTATGTTTGCACTAGTAGCCACTCTAAGGAAAAGGAGGCCAGGTATGTATCATGACAGTCTCTCGATGCCCAACCCCCCAATGGCATATTGACAATGAATCACAGAAAAGTGATTGTGTATTTTTATTCCTGTTATTTCACATGCATCATAGCCAGATTGCATGCTTATGGAAAAGGACTGAATCTTCCTTTCCCATTTCCCTTCTGATGCTTCATGCAGCAAACTGCCTTGATCTGATGGTCTCCAGCTAAGTTAGTTTACCATCCAGGCAGTGAGACACACTACCCGGAAAAGATAATAATTGTGTAAGTCTAGCTCAAAGGTGTGCTAAGTGAGAGCAACCTGCAGGTCCCTAGTATGTTTATGTTTATTTGGATTTATATGCCACCCCATCTCCGGGGAGGACTCGGCGCGGCTCACACAAGAATATACATACATAAATAGTTAAAATGTTAGTCCTATCCAAATAATGAATAAAATTACATGCTAAAATACCCAATTAAAAGCCCCAATCTCTCTCAATCCAGGCTGGCCTGTAAGAATAGATCGCGGCGGAAGGAACGCAGGTCGGGAGCCAACCGCAGCCCCAGGGGCAGCTGGTTCCACAGGGTGGGCGCTCCCACAGAGAAGGCCCTCCCCCGGGGGACCGCCAACCAACATTGTCTGGTCGACGGTACCCCCAGGAGGGCCTGCCTGTGGGCGCACACTGGGTGATTGGACCTTGATGCTGGTAGGAAGTGCTCCTGCAAATACCCCAGACCCAAGCCATGAAGGGCTTTATAGGTTAATAGCAGCACCTTGAATCTTACACGGAGGGCAACCAGCAACCAATGCAGATCGTGCAGGAGGGGTGTCACATGGGAGTATCAGGCCGCTTCCATCACAACCCGCGCGGCTGCATTCTGCACCAGCTGAAGCCTCCGTATAGTCCACAAGGGCAGCCCTAAATAGAGAGCATTGCAGTAGTCAAGACAGGAAGCAACAAGCGCATGGGTGACCGTGCATAGGGCATCTCGGTCCAGGTAGGGGCAACTGGCACACCAGACGAACCTGGGCAAATGCCCCCCTGGCGACGGCTCCCACCTGCTCCTCCATATTGAGCTGTACATCCAGGAGGACACCCAAGTTGTGCGCCCTATCCATGGGGGTCAGCACCTCTCTCCCCATGACCAAAGGTGGAATTTTTTGGACCTGAGATGCCAGTAAGCACAGCCACTCAGTCTTGTCGGGTTGAGCTGGAGCCTGTTCCTCCCCATCCAGATCTGTACCACCTCCAGGCACCAGGACATCATGGGGAGGGCATCACTGAGGTGGTCCGGGGTGGAGATGAAAAGCTGGGTATCATCAGCATATTGATGATACCTCACCCTGAAACCGCGGATGATCTCACCCAGCGGCATCATATAGATGTTGAACAGGAGGGGAGAAAGAACCGACCCCTGAGGCACCCCACAAGGGAGGGCCTCGGGGCCGATCTCTGCCCCCCTGCCAACACTGATTGCATGCACCCGGAGAGGTAGGAGAACCACCGTAACACGGTGCCTCCCACTCCCAACCCCCGAAGGCGCCGCAATAGGATACCATGGTCGATGGTATCAAAAGCCGCCGAGAGATCTAATAGGACCAGGATAGAGGAGCATCCCCTATCCCGAGCCCTCCAGAGATCATCCATCAGCGTGACCAATGCCGTCTCCATGCTGTAACCGGGCCTGAAGCCCGATTGATACAGATCTAGGTAATCAGTTTCCTCTAGGAAAGCCGGAAGCTGCTAGGCCACCACACTCTCAACAACCTTATAGCAAAGGTTGGAGACAGGATGGAAGTTGTTCAAATTGGCTGGGTCCAAGGCAGGCTTCTTAAGGAGGAGCCTCACCACCGCCTCTTTCAAGGCAGCAGGGAAGGACCCCTCCCACAATGAAGCATTGGTAACTGCCCGGAGCCAGCCACGTGTACCCTACCGGGCAGCATACACCAGCCAGGAGGGGCATGGGTCCAATAAACACATAGTGACACTCAGCCTCCGCATAATCCTGTCCACCGCATCTAAGGTCACAGGGTCAAACTTATCCCAGATAACCTCAACAAGACTCGACGTTGCCTCCACGTCCGACTCAAGCCAGTTGGTGTCCAAACCAGCCCGAATCCGAGCGATCTTATCCAGCAGATGTTGACCAAACTCCTCGGCCCACCCCTGCAAAGGGTCTTCCCTCACCCCCTGATCAAGGAGGGAGCATGTGACCCCAAACAGGGCAGCCGGGCAATTATCTGCAGATGCGATGAGAGCGGAGAAGTAAGCCTTCTTCGCCGCTCCCATCACTGCCAGGTAAGTCCTTGAAAAGGCTCTCAACTGGGATTGGTCAGATTCGGACCTTTTAATAGGCCCCAGAGCCACCAAAACATTCCCCAACAGAAAAAAGAAGTATCTGAATGTGTGCAATGGTATGAACTGCAGCCTCAAAAGCTTTTAAAAAGCATGACTTTCAGTCACAAAAATGTGTCCATGCTTGATCTGGACTGTGAAAGAGAACAAATAGGCTCCAACTTCCAAAGAGATGTCAAGAAGTAGTCTAACTATAGATATCAGTACTGGGTATCATCCTGAATTCAACTTCTGTCACTCAGGTTGCTGGTTCATCTCCCAAGTTGGAATAGGTATAGAAGGTCCCATTAGCTTTTATCATTTTGTGAACCCATTATATTAGGGCACATCTTCAAACCCAAGAAAGAGAACCATTTTGGTGTAATAAATAGGAGGGTTTTTTTAGGTTTGCCCACAAGGAACATTTGAAGTGAAATATAAAAGAGAGGCAGCCACTTTCTTGCCCCAATGGCAAGTTTTGTTCAATCAGACAACTGGATTGGATGGACAGTCTCAAGGAGTTGCAAAATGTTTGTCCATGCCCATGGAGAAGGATGTAAGTGGTATATCCCTTGCAAGAGACATAAATCCAAGGGAGCAGATAGGGAAAAAAACCATTGGATTTCCCATTCTGCCATATTCAGTCCTGCAAGCTCCAGCCAACAAGGTAGAAGGCAATTCTTGGCAATTCCAGGGCTTGCATTATCTTTGGGGAGTAGGAAGTCTCTTTTTTCCTTTGTTTTACCATTATATGTTTCAACCTACTCCTGTGCCATTTCCATTCATCTCTTCTGGTTCTTCCTGCTGAAACACACTCCAGCAAATGTGTTTCATGTAAGTTCTGGAGGGTATCTGGATTGAGGGGATATAAATTGGAATGATGATGAGCAGTTAATCCAATCAGAACTAGAGGGAAAAATGGGGAGGTCTATGGAGTTCAATCTGTCATTATCCCAGCCTCAAAGGAAGAATGCGATCAGATTTCATTTTAGAAGCAAACAAAACATATGCAGAATCTGTTTTCTACCTGCAGCTTACCTCTCTCCAACTTTTCTGTTCTAGCCCTATCTGGCTTTATCTCTGATTTGAATAAGTTTGCTGTCAGCATAATGATGATGGTAGCTGAGGAGACAGAATCCTTTTTAAAAAAGCAGGACTGATAAATAAAATGGATCAAGTGAGGCTTCTGTTAGAGAACAGTGCATTTATTGTATTTCAGTCTTATTGTTAGCTTGACCCAAAAGCTTCAGTCAAAACTGACCTCAGCCTTCACTGGGTATCAAGCCTTGCAAGGCTGATAAACTCAAGAATCTCTTGGATTTCTGGAAAAACTTTTATTGTTAGAGGGGTAATGCATCAAATTTTCAGAAGCCTGTCAAATCACTTCTCTAGACCAACTTAAACCTAGCATAATTAAGATGGAGTTACTCTGAGTCTCTTTCTCATATTTCCCCCTTTCTCTGTATGTTCCCAGGGACTTGTTAGATATTCCAACACACTAAAGCTAACACACTATCTGGACTACAGAAATCTGGATGCCCACTAGATGGCAGCCAAGACAACTTTCTGAAGCCTTTGCTGTGTAATCAAATAATCTTTTCTCTGTAGAATCAAATGAATCTGTTCTCCAAACTTTCAGCCCAAAGAAACTGTATGGGCATGTAAGTCTCCCTAAAATAATGGATTTTAACAAAATAGTTAACTGCATTGAATCCTGGGGTACGTATGGTTAATGTTGGTGGGATTGGAGCCTTTCAGGATAGCTATCGAACAATGAAAAGGACATCAGAAGAAAATGGTTTAGTGTAGTCAGTATAAGGTTGTGTAATGATCAATTTGCATTTGTGGCTGTAGTCATTATACCAAACTAAGCAGTACATATTATGTCCTCTTCAGAGAAATATCTTATTTTCTCTTCCAGAAAATCCTTTTACTCTGGCCATGCCTCCTTTGCTATGTATTCCATGATGTACTTAGTGGTAAGTTCCTCTCTTCAGGTTTACAGAAGTGAAGTTTGGGAAGAGGGCAGATCATCTACTAGATGGACTAGATCAGTGGTCGCCAACCAGCGGGCCAGGGACCACTGGTGATCCGTGAGAAAATTTTGGTGGTCCACAGAGAAAAGCACCCCCTCAAAGCAATTAATCCAAGCTGCGTGGGAACACAAGGCTGCGCTGCCCAAATGGCCCCCACAAACACAAGGCTCATGTCGCTTGCATTGTGAACAACACGAGGTAGTGAGGGAAGGGGAAAGGGTGGAGGGGGGGAACTTGCCCTACGCGCCTCGCCTGGCTACCGGGCTGCTTCTTTCTGCTTCTTCTGCTTTTGGCTGTATGCAAGAAAAGCAGCAAAAGTCTTCCTTTCCCTCCCCCATACTCCAGCAGACATGAGTCTTTGGGACCCTGCAAGGCATCCTGCTCCAAGAGGCTGGGCCGGCGTGACAAGTCTCACAAAGACGCATTTGTGGCAGAGTTTGGGGGAGAGAAAGAAAGACTTCTGCTGCTTTCCTTGCATGAAGCCAAGTGTGTGTCTCTCTCTCTCTCTCTTCCACTGAGAACTGAGCTGGAGACAGTATCCTGCAATCCCAAATAAAGAATGATCGATCGGTAGGAAAACGGGGTAGGGAATTTTCCTGCAGACTTTTTTTTGGGATTTTCCAGTGTCTCTGGTCTGCGGGATTTAAAATTATGAGTTTAGTGGTCCCTGAGGTCCAAAAGGTTGGCAACCCCTGTCCTAGATGACCTACAAGGTCTCTTTCAACTCTGTTAATACGTATCATCACACTACATGAACCACAGTTTAAAAAAAAACGAGACAGACTCATGCAGGCAGCAGCCCTATGTGGTAGCTGCTTAGGCATAACCCAGTGGAGGAACAGCCTTGTGACATGGGTGCAAGGTCCTCTCTTCAAAATTACTAATTAGAACAAACACCCTCAGGTTTATACTGGTGTGCGAAATACAACTGGAAGATATATCATATGAAGAGTTTGCTTTATGGAGTAATCTCCACAGAGCTTGTTTCGTTTTTGCCTGTGTGAATGGCAGCCTTCATAGCAACACAACCCTTCTAGATAGGAGAAAATTCTAGTAGGAAAAAAGTGTTTGGTACTGAGTTAGCAGGCATCCTGAAGTGTATTTTTGTCTGCTCTCTTCTTGCTTCAGAGTCTGACTTTAGCTTCTTAACTTTCACTGTCTAAATACATTGAAAGTATATTTTCATTCCTCTTCCAGAGAAGGGAGATAGGTAGTGGGTGGCAAAGAGGTGCCCGTTTGGGATGCCCCGTCTCTGCTATTGGAAAAGAATCTTCCCAATAGGTCCAGCATACTGTTTTCTGAAATCTGTTACTGTCACTGTTGTCATCCTGTTCAGGGGGCTCTACAAAATGTAAGACACTTATGTAGGAAAGAGGGCAAGCGAGAACAAGCATCTACTACTCTCCCTCCGTTCCCCTCATATCTGTGTTGTGAACAACTAATAGCACTTAGACTTACATACCGCTTCACCAGTGGTGGGATTCAATTTTTTTTTACTACCGGTTCTGTGGGCGTGGCTTGGTGGGCCTGGCAGGGGAAGGAGACTGTAAAATCTCCAGTCAGAGGTGGGATTTGCCGGTTCTCCAAACTACTCAAAATGTCCACTACCAGTTCTCCAGAACCAGCCAGAACCTACTGAATACCACCTCTGTGCTTCACAGTGCTTTACAGCCCTCCCTAAGCGGTTTACAGAGTCAGCAAATGGTTCCCAACAATCTGGGTCCTCATTTTACCCATCTCGGAAGGGTGAAAGGCTAAGTCAGCCTTGAGCCTGGTGAGATTTGAACTGCCAAACTACAGCTAGCAGTCAGCAGAAGTGGCCTGCAGGACTGCACTCTTAACCACTGCGCCATCATGGCTCATAATTTTCAAGGCAAAATCTGGAAAATTTTCAATTCTGCATAGATTGTCTAACTTTGTTTTTAAAATGTTGCCATTAGTCACTGAAAAATATAGCAGGTGAAAAGGATTAAAGCTGTTGCTCTCATCCCTGCTTTCCTTTCTCATAATAGAATCTGAAAGATTTCCAATTGCCAGCATAAGGCAAGTTTAATATAAGTGAAAAGCTCCAATTATTTGCATTTCCATGCTGAATCTAGCCAGCCCCTTCCTTTAATTCTCCCATTTCTCTGGAGTATTGCTCTGAGATTCCTGGATCGTTGTCATTGCTTCTACCACAGTGCAGATTTAAACAGATTGAAAACAAAAACTTTCTGTGGAGCTACTATTTGCTATATACTCGGTTTCCACTGCTTGTTCCCCAGTTCTACCTGCAGGCCCGATTCACCTGGCGAGGCGCTCGACTGTTACGCCCACTGGTCCAATTTGTGCTACTGATGCTAGCCCTGTACACCGGACTGACTCGCATTTCGGACTATCAGCACCATCCATCTGATGTGATTGTGGGACTGCTGCAAGGAGCACTTGTAGCCTATTGGGTGGTAAGTTACAACCTGTGTTTGTCAGTCTGTCTGACCGTCTTTTGCCTCTGCCTGCTTTTCAGAGAGCGAGAAGGAGTTAGTTGATCAATACCTGACATTAATACCTGGGATAATCCGAGAAAATATGATCAAGCAGGAGATTTGCAAGCACCTAGAAATGAGCAAAGCTATTACTAGAAGCCAACAGGAGTGTGTTAGAACAGATTATACCAGAGAAAACTTATTGCCTTCTTTGACAAAGTGACTAAATTAGTGGATAAGGCAAATAATGTGAACATAGTTTTCTTCATTAAGACATTTGGCAAAGTAGATTTCATTAAGAAATTTGGCAAAGTAGATTACAGCCTATTCCTTGGTAAAGTAGAAAAATGTGGAATAGACACCATCACCACCAGATGGATTTGCAAATGGTTGACCAACCACACTCAACATGTAGTCTTCAATAAGTACATCTAAATGGAAGGAAGCATGAGGTGCAATAGCACTTAGACTTACATACCACTTTATAGTGCTTTACAGTACTCTCTAAGCAGTTTACAGAGTCGGCATATTGCCCCCAACAATTTGGATCCTCATTTTATCCAACTCTGAAGGATGGAAGGCTAAGTCAACCTTGAGCCTGGTGAGATTTGATCTGCCAAATTGCAGGCAGCTGACTGTCAGCAGAAATAGCCTGCAATGCTGCACTCTAACCACTGAGTCACCGAGGCTCTCAAGGGTACCTCAATCTTCTGTAGTAGGCCCAGTACCCTGCAACATCTTCATAAATGATTTAGGTGAGAGGATAGAAGGGAAACTCATATAATTTGCAGACAACACTAAGTTGGGGGTAATAGTCAACTCTGGAAGATAGACTCAAGATACAGAAAAATAGACTTGACAGATTTGAACACTGGGCCCTATCCAGCAAAGAGCAATTCAATGGTGGGAAAAGTAAGGTCTTACACTTAAGAAGGAAAAATCAAATGCACAGGTATAGAATAGGTGGTACCTGGCTCAACAATAGTGACTATGAGGGGAACCTATGTGTCCTAGTCAACAACCACTTAAGAATGAGCCAGCAGTATGCTGCAGCTACCAAAAAAGCCAATGAAGTAAAAGACTATCAGTAGAGGGATAGTTTCAAGATCATGTGAAGAACTGATTTATACTGCAATAGTACAGTATTACTAGTATTATAGTACTAGTGCAGTAGCATTGCAATAGTGTCCAGTTCTTGTCACCATGATATAAAAATAAGTTGAGACTGTAGAAAGATTGCAGAGAAGAGCAACAAAGATAATAAGGAGTGTGGAGGCTAAACTGTATGATGAACAGTTACAGGAGGTATGTCTAGTCTAGTCTAACAACAGAAGGATTAGAAATAACATGATAGCAGTCTTCCAATATTTGAGGGCCTGTCAGAGAGAGAAGGGGGATAACCTCCAAAACACCTGAGGGATAGGACAAGAAGTAATAGGTGAAAGGTTACTAAAGAGAGATCCAACTTAAAACTAAGGAAAAATTTCCTGACAATGAGAACCATCACTCAGTAGAATGGCTTGCCTCCAGAGGTTGTAGGTGCTCCTTCATTGGAGGATTTCAAGATGTTCGACAACCATTTGTCTGGATTGGTATAGTCTTCTGCTCAAGTAGAAGGTTGGATTAGAAGACCACCAGGGCCTCTTCCAACCCTGTTATACTATGCTCTTTCTGTCATGCAGGCGGAGAGTAATCTAAAATGAATTGAAGTACGTTATCCAGAAAGTCCTGTTTATTAGTACTTTTTCCTCTTATAGTTCTCATAATTCACCATCGAGCATGAGTCTTTGGGGAATTGAATTTCATTTGTGTGGTGGAGAGCAACCCAACTTTGAAAGGCTGGTTTACCTGTTTCTCCCTTAACCTAAACTCCAGCCTTGTTTGCCCAACATGTTTAATGGAGGTGGGGGGTGCCGGGAAGCATGTCGTGCAAACAGCTAAGCCTAATCAGCATTGGATTTAAGAGGTTTAGTTTTTAAGCATCTTTAGGTCCTATGTCAGCTTTGATATCCAGATTGAGGGCTGCTGAAGGCCCTCTGATTTGGCTGTTGAAACAGTGTAGAATAGTCCCCCACCCCAAAGAGGACTTCTATAGGAATGGTGTATTATTATGCTTCACACTCCCACAGTCAAACAAAAGAAAAGGCGGAGGGTGACAATCTTCCAGCCACTTCTGCAGCAACCGTGAGGATAGTGAAAATTGGTCATTCCCATTTGACTAAATATTGTTGACTCTGTTACTGGAAAAGAAGAGGTGACCAGGTTAGCCGTATTGGGCAATAGGGACCCAGTATGGTAATGATGCTTAAGAACAACTTCCCTTAATTTCAACTGGAGCTATTGCCAAAATAAAGCAGGAGATAAGGACTTCCAGGGTGGTTCAGGACAAAAAAGCAGCAAATAATAGGCCATGATGGGTTGGGTATAACGGAAGATGTAGCCAGCTGATGTGAAAATGAACAGATGGGAAAGCTGCTCTCTAACTTCCATTGATTTATGTTCTTATATGCAGAGACTGGCCTTACTTATTTTAATTCTATACTAAATTCTATAATGTTCTATACTATTCAGTCGAAAATAAAATGAAATTCTGTGCAGATTGTGCAAGTTAAATAAGTGCTATAATTTCCTTTTTATTTGCATGATCTAGTTTTCTAGAGAATCCAAGTGTTATAGGATACTAGACTAAGATCAGAAACCCAGGATTAACTCTCTATTTGTCTATGAAGCTATCTGGAAGACTTGGGGAGAATCATTTTCCCCCCATCCTAATTCATCTTCCAGTGTTCCTGGAGGGATGCACTTGGTGGAGGAAAGGCAGATTAAGAAAAACTTGTCTGTAGTCAAGGGTGTACACCCACTGTAAAATAAAGGGCAACAGCATGATAGTGATAATAAAAAAACAATATTGAAGATAGAGACCCAATATTTTAATGTCCTTATATAAATAAATGGTGCAGCCATATCTAGAATATCTAGGAAGTTCAGAGGAGAGCAACTAAAATGATGAAGGGAATGGAGCAGTTTGCCTACGAGCAAAGGTTGCAGTATTTGTGGATTTTTAACTTAGAAAGGAAGTGTCTGTGGGGGGGGACATGATTGGAGTTTAAAAGATTATGCAGGGAAAAAAGAGGACAAGACGTTTCCCCTACTATAACCAGAGGTCCCCCATTTAAACTGAATCCTGAAAGATTTGAGGCAGACAAAGGCAGGAGAATTACATGTATTTAAACTTTGATATTCACTACTACAGGATGTGGTGCTGATTACCAGTTTGGCTAACTTCAAAAAAGGGTTGGACCAGTCAATGGAGATCAGTGGCTACTAGGCTCCAAAGCTGTGGGGTTGCCTCTGAAGACCATCTGCTGGGAGACTTGTGGGCTTGTTTCTGCAGGTGCTTGGCTGCCGTGAGAACAGGCTGCTGGACAATCCAACAGGGCACTGTTTATGCCAGAGGTCTGCAAACTTGGCAACTTTAAGACTTGTGGACTTCAACCAGGGGTGGCATCCGACAGGGTTAACTACCGGTTCGTGGTGATTTACAATGTTTTACGATGTTTGGTGATTTACAGTGTGCTTCTCTGCCTGCTGTAAATCTTTGTCAGCAGCATTTGAAACAACACTTTTTTTCTGCTTTTGCACCGCAGCTGTGCCTCGCACGGCAGCTGAAGTTAAAAAAGCAGGAAATAAAGATCAGGTAAGAGCCCGGTCAGGCGGGTGGGCCAAAACAGCAGCAGACATAGAACCGGTTCTATGTCTGCTGCTCTTCAGAGCTACCGGTTCTACAGAACCGGACAGAGCCGGTAGAAACCCACCCCTGACTTCAACTCTCAGAATTCCTCAGCCAGTTATGCTGGCTGAGGAATTCTGGGAGTTGAAGTCCACAAGTCTTAAAGTTGCCAAGTTTGGGGACCCTGGCTTATGCACTTACGTACACAAACCTATTTGATCCAGCAAGCCTGAAATTATTTCAAGTAAGGCTGTTGGTATTTGGGTTACAAATATCTGGATGACCACAAAACTACAGCAAAGTTTCTCAGAGACTTCTAAGCTTTTCCTGCCATTTTAATAGTTGCTGGATGTTTGCAGCCCAGATATGGTAACTCCTAATTTGCAGTTGAACTGATTTTTGAACCAATTGCTGTTCATGTGTTAATTCTGCTCTCATAGGAAAGCCCACAGACGTGCTTCTGGTTTGCAGGGTTGTGCAACAGATAGTCCTTATTTTGGACCAGTTAATAAATGTTTTTGCGCACTAAATACATAATTGCATGTTGATTGGGCAACTATGTACTACAGCAAAAGCTCATCCGGTTTTGTATCCTGTTTCAAAGGTCAGACATCTGTCTGATGATTCTAGACACTCACAAGCTCGGCTCAGAGGCCACTGACCTATGTTCCCATTTGCTTACCAGCGGATTCTCAGTATACAGATTTCATTTGCTATTATAGAAAATAGATATTGTTGTCTTTTTTTTAAACTTTCAGTGCTAGCGGACATTGTGGCGGTGAATCTTTAGCTATTAAATATAAAGAAAAACAAGCTTCTTCTGTCTGACCTATTTGTAGTACCAATAACATTGTTTGAATATAATCTGCACAAGGTCTGCTCTAAACGTCGTGAGAGAGAGGGCTGAATATTTAACCTATATCAGATAGGCATCAGTTCATAAAATTTGACCATGCCCCCTCTTTTATTATCCATTTTCCCCTCAGGCTCAAATATCCCCCAATGCCTTCACCGTCCTTTGTAAGGGAGGTCCTCCAATTCTTTAATTCTTTCACTTGCCCTTTTTCATTACCCTTTTCCCGCTTTTTAAAATCCATAAGGATTCTGTTGCTGTGATGTGGAGGAAATAGATGAGGGTTAGCGCAGTTAAAAGGAACTGGTCTGGGAAGTGAGCAAAGACACGGGGCTTAGCACAAGCTGCCAGGAAACACACACCCTTATAAGTATTGTCTGTAGACAGCCTGGAGGAACTCATTCCATTTCCTAGCCAGGTTGTGTAATTCCAGCCCCTCCCATCTGCCTCCAGCACAACGAAGGGAGCCTAAGGATGAGATGTACTAAAATTCAGAAAATTACGTATGTTTTAGGAAGACACAAGCTGAAAGCAAATTTATGGGAGTTTGAAGTTTATAACATTTTGATCAGTGTCTTCTATTTCTGATATTAATAGTCTAGCCACTAAATCAGAAAATGGGTATACTTAATAGCTGTATCTGAAAGTTGGAAGAGCCCGTTTTGGCCGAAGATTTAAACTGTAGATGCAGGTGCAATAAAAGTGGATGTTGTCTCTTAACTATGCTGATTTCTTAGTTGTTACTATTCAAAATGGTTAGCTCTCTTATGCCATTTTTCTCAACTTTTCCTTTGCAGGCTTTCTATATTTCCAGCATGTTTCACTGCAAGCAGCAGCCTCACCCTGTGCCCTCAAGCATCTTGGACAGTCCCAGCTCAGACCATCAGACGGATTGCTAGGAAAGACTCAAAAGACAGGCAGAGACTACTTCTGTTTATGTTAGTTGCAGGACCTCAACCAACTGAGCCACTGGCTGGACATTCACTGCTCTACAAACTGCATTGGCACAGTGGCACAGTCACAGCCAGCTTGGGGCTCCTTGGAAGCATTTTATCACTGTTGTATCAACAGCCACTAATACATCAATTGCTGGAAGCACCAGTAGGAACAGCAAGCGTTGCACTGAAGATCTCCTCTTCCTCCAAGTGTTATGTAGGCCAGCCTTGTTTTTATTGGGATGGGAAAACATTAGACCACTCCATGCTTCTTCTTGAGCCTCTCTCCTTCTGGAAAATACCATATCCACATTGTTGTTCCTCTTGGGCTTTCCTTCAGAACACAAAAATTCACTTTTTACAAACCGGTATTATTCAGGAAGACTCTCCCTTCCTCTTCACTGATACTGAGATGATCTCATCCCTGAAGTATTATGCAGTCAGATGATGTTGCTTGGAGAAGGATGACAACTGTGGAATATTTAGTACCTGTGTTATTTTAGTGGGGCATTTCTACTGCTTTGAAAATCAGTTGAGTGTCTTGCAGAAACATGCTACTATAGAGAAGGAATTAATCACAATTCTGAAAGTATAGGATGGGAAGAAAGTACCTAACAACCTAGCCATTTTAGGCATCTTCCAATTATACTGGGATAACACCTCCCAACTGTGTGGCCAAATTTTAAAAATTCAAGGCGTTACTGACCTAACCTAACCTATCTCCAGGGTGCTAGATTGCAGAAAACTGGTGTAGAAAAAGTCATGAAAAACCTGATGAGACCTTCCTTTCTTCTAAACCTGATCTCTTCCACCCCTTATAATGTGAAAGGTGTGTTTTTTTGTTAATAAATGGTACTGACAATCACATAATTTAATGGTTGCATCTGAGTAAAAGTTAGTTTATAAACCTGAAATAACCTTTTCTAGACTTCAGAGCATTCCTGTCAGCCAAGTGTGTGGAGTGCTAAAAATGAGCAAAACTCTTTTTAATATTGATATATGTAGGATTCTGGTATCTGACACAGGATGCATTCCTAACATACTTAGCTTTCATTGAAAACAACTTTGTGGTTCTAAAGATATATAATCTCTTTCCAGCCATGATTCCCTCTAATCACACTTTTCTCTGAGAACAGCGGCAGTGCTGGCCGGACAAGGCCCTGGGTCTCAGAAGAGATTTTTATGAACAGAATCTTACCAATTATTAGCAATTTCAATGAAGCAAGCAGAAAAACATAGAAGTAGCCTCTGTGCACAAGAGAGCAGTGTTTACAGATTGAGGGAATCTTTGCACAAAGACTCACAAATTTAAAGTCCAAATTTAGAAAAGGAGGAGAAAAAGAAGGATAGGTTCATAACATTGCCTAGCAATAATTGAGTAGGCTCACTAATTATTAGTAGACAAGGGTGGATGGCAAGAGAAACCAAAAATGATTGGGAGGTAGAATTGAAAGACTTCAATGATGCTTCAACATTTTGTTGGTGTTAGCTATTATAAAATAAAATGGCTGCTTAGGAATGAGCAAAAAAAAGAGGAAACAATGTTTATATCCATTAAATTCTTATTCTGGGTGCCTGTAGTTCACTTTTGAACTACACTTAAAACTGGGAGATTATTACAACCTACCAAAGTACGTTTACAAAATACCTCTTTAGTTGCACTACTCAACCTCCTTGAAAGTAAGTATTTTTAGATGCACTGAATGCAGTCCAGGTTTGACTGTTTTGCATCTGCTCGTATGCATCACAAAAGGGAAAATGCATCACCAAACACTCAAAAGAATCCAAATTTCTTTAACAGCCACCAATTTTTGAACTTTGAGGCACGAGGAAAGGAAGTGCACAAAAATACGTGTTTTTTTTCATTAAAACAAATACCCCAAATAACCCTTGAAAAATCTTGGATCCCCAATATTTATCCTACCAAACCCCACCACTATTGCTGTTTGTCTGCTTCTATTTCTCAGAAAATAAACCCTAATCTGCTATATATGTCTACTCAAAGACAAGCACCACTGATTCCAGTGGATTACTCAGGAAGGTCCTGTACAATATTACCTTAAGCATGACTCCAAGCAGGCAAAATATTACTGGAACCACAAATTGTGGAGGGGATTAGAGATTAGTACAACCATTTTTTAGTGACTGTTCAAAGTTATGATGGCATTGAAAAAAGTGACTTGTGACTGTATTCACACATAGCAAATGTCATAGCAGTCACGTGATGACAATCCAGGTGCTTGGCAACTAGTTCATATTTATAAGGGTTACAGCATCCTAGGATCACATAATCACCATTTGTGATTGTCCAAGCCAGCTTCCAAAAAGCAAAGTCAATGGAGAAGCTGGCAGGGAAGATCACAGAGATTTGTTTAATGATCATAGCAAAACAGATCATATAACCAGGTGCAGTTATGTGATGTCTTGTTTAATGATTGAACCACTTAACAATTTTTCCAGGCCCATTTGTTGTCATAAGTTGAGGACTACTTGTAATTCTTCCCTGTGCAACCATTTACCTGGCGGATAAACACTGGACACTGGAGAAACCCCTGTTGAGAAGAGTTGTTCTTTGCCTACATGAAAAGGAGAGCTAGGAGAAGCTACTGTGGAACTGCTGAATGATGGGACCTTGAGTTAGCCTTGTGTTTCTGTGTACTTAGCTTAATTATTAATCAAGCCCTGAGTGGAAGCAAACTCTGGAACAGAGTAAGGAAGGTGAAGCAATTCAAGTGGGGATGCAGAAAATACAAAATGGAATCACACTTTATGATGTGAACCCGTTAAAACAAATGCAGTCCAGCTGAGGCTCAATTGGGCCCTGATTGCATGTCTGTTTCTTAATAAAGCAGCACAAAGGAAAAGGCGTGTCCAATCACTGGGAGATTGTGGTCTGTAACAGATGGATTGCAGGTTGTGCTGCCTGAGTTGGAGACCACAGGCTGTTGGAAAAAAGATTCTGGAGATCTGTGTAGCCAACATGTCACAAGATGCACTGCTATGGAACTTTGAAAAACAAATGAAGTTACAGTTTTTGTTGTTTCACTGATGTGCTTAGTTTGTTATAGACTTTCTCATGCTGACTTCTGGAGAAAAATTTGAGAAACCTTCTGAGTTGAAAAGAGTTTCAGCTTGGGCATAAGCTATTTATTCCAATGTTAAACCACCTGCTGCCCTCCAAATATGAATTGTAATTCAGTGGTTCAGACTGAGAGCAGCAATTCTGCTCTGAAATTGGATGTTTCAAAATATACTCAAAATGTTTTCAAGCCTCAGACCTTGATTTAAAATGATCTTATCCTAACCTAAAGGTGAATTGGCTAAATGGGAAGTGATGTTTTAACCCTGAGATTTGAGAGAGCTTTGTCATTCCTGATCTGTGGACTTCTGAGCTTGAGAAGTAGCTGGAAGAAACCAATGCCAGTTTAAAACATACAAATCCACTGTCCAGGGAGAAGGAGCTATGCTGGAAAAAGCTAACATGATAGGAAAGGCAGATTCAGGTTGGTTTGGGGGCTGACTTTATTGTGGTTTAGAAGAACAAGTTCCCCAGATATGCTTGGAGAGGCCAGCCAGCATGGGGAATTCTGGGAGTTGAAGTCCACAGGTCTTAAACTTGCCAAAGTTGAACACCCCTGGTCTAGAATATCTCAATTTTCACTGGGTGTAAACAGATCAGTTCAAAAATACTCGTTTTGGCTGGCAACTAGAAACAGGCCACTAAAATGGCAAAGATGGACACAATTACTTGTAATTTACAGCACACCTACTCATTACCTGGATGAGAATGAAATGAGGCTAATTATTCTCTGCCTGAAGCCAAACTATGGTTAGAAATCCTTTGTAGCATGAAGCATGCTACAAGAATCATACTGTGCCTGATTTTTTTTTCATTGTGGTAGGATGTTTAAATTTGTAAGGCACGTTAATTACAGGTAATCCTTGATTTATGACCGTTCATTTAGCCACCGTTCAAAGTTGAGACATACCCTCGCCAAGTACTTACAACACCATCCCGAGATTACGAATGTTGCAGCACCATGGCGAACACCCTTACGAACGACCACAGAGGCACTGCAAAATTTGCCCTATTTCCCTCCTCCCTCAACATTGGGCCTGTGGAGACTCACCTTGCGAAGATCTAGTGAGCCTTTGGTTTCTTTGCCTGCTTCGGTGTGTTCACAGGGAACCGAGGCCTAAAGTACTGCGAGATCACGCAAAGATCAGTAGCCGATGTTGCGAGATCTCACAGTACTTTAGGCCTCAGTTCTCTGCTAACAGAGGCCTGGATGAGATCCGCGGCAAAAGGCTTTGCAAACAGACGGAAGGCTCTGTTTGCAAAGTCGTTTGCGTGGATCTCATCCAGGCCTCCATTCACAGAGACTGAGGCCTGGATGAGATTTGCAGTAAAAGGCTTTGCAAGTCAATGGGAGGCTTTGAGACAGCGAAATCACACTTCCTCAAAGCATCCCATCAGCTGGCAGCCTCAGTGATTCAGTGAAGGCGAGCAGGGTGCACTCGTCCTGCTGTCCCTCTGCTCTCACCACTCTGCATTTTAAATGTCAGGAACAGGCAAAGAAACCACAGCAGAGAGAGGAGACAGCTCACTAGATCTTCGCAAGATAGGTGAGTCTCCTGTGAAGGCGGGGCATGATAGGATGGGGGGGGAAGCAATTGTGGGGAGCATGATGTATTTCAGTGGATCGGGTGTTGGGTTGTCGAAAGTACTAGCCCCCCCGCCCTAAGATGCCACATGTGCACTTAATGACCCACTCATTCAATTAGCGAATGCATGGGGAAAAGCAAGGAATTTTAACATTCATGTTATGTGATTCACTCCAACAAATCCTCGAGTTACAAATGTAATTGGCAGGCTCTATTACATTCCTGACTCGAGGACTATCTGTGTTTGTTTTTAATAAAAGGTTATTTCAATATTATGAGCTTCCTTGGGAAGGCAGAGCACAAATATGAGCCTGTACTGCCTTTTTAAACAACAATTATTACTTTTTTACAAAACATACACAAAGAAACTAACAAAAGGCAAACGGGGGGGAGATATATATATGTTTTGTTTGTGTGTGTGTGTGTGTGTGTGTGTGTGTAGGTCTTGGTGTATTCGGGTCTTGTCCCGTGTAAGATTGAGAATACCTTGGCGATGTTTCGACGAGATCCCACTCGCCATCTTCAGGCTGGTGTCTTCGGCTTTGTGCTTCTGCCAGCAAAGCGTGATCTGAGCTGCCTTCTCTCTATAAATACTGGAGGGGAGGTGTGGTGTGCTGGCTCTGCTGTAAGCGGGTTGGTTGGCTGTGTTTCTGGCTGTGTTTTCGCTTCTTGATTGGTTGATGGAATTGGTGTTTGCTGATTGGTTGGCTTTTTTGGCTTCGTTCCCAGAAGAACAAAACTAAAGACACCAGCCTGAAGATGATGGATGAGATTTCGTCGAAACGTTGCCAAGGTATCCTCAATCTTACATGGGACAAGACCCGAATACACCAAGACCTACATACCTTTACCCATGAAAATCTACAAAACATATATATATATGTTTATATATATATACACATACACACACAACATATATATATATATATACACATACACCGTGTTTCCTCGAAAATAAGACCTACCCCGAAAATAAGACCTACCCCAAAAATAAGACCTGCCCCGAAAATAAGACCTACCCCGAAAATAAGACCTAGTGTGTTTTGGGGAGCCAAAAAAAATATAAGACAGTGGCTTATGTTAGGGGAAACACGGTATGCGATTTGTTCGTGGTTTCGTACATGAATAAATGTACATTGTTCTACATGAATATGGTAAGTGTTTTTTTTTTCATTAAATATATATATATATAAGACCTACCCCGAAAATAAGACCTAGTGTGTTTTGGGAGCCAAAAAATATATAAGACAGTGTCTTATTTTCGGGGAAACACGGTATATATACATGTCTGTTTTTATTGTAAGCCGCCCCGAGTCTTCGGAGATGGGGCATATAAGTCCCATTAATAAATAAATTAATAAATATACATATACACACAAATACATAAAACCAAAATATATACAAAGAACGTTCTGTTATTTCTTTTTCTGAAGATATAACATCTTCCTGCTGACTTCTGAAATATCCTTGTCCATATGAAACTGCAACAAAGCCAGCATTTTCTTTTTAATTTGTCTGGTTCTACACAGCCTATGGGCTATCCATGTTTCTACCGATGCGATATTTTCACCTCATCCTGCCTCCTGTCTCTGAGCCACCTTTACCTGTCTCCTCTTTCCATAAGGTTTCAGTATCCTGTTTCGAAGCTTGTCTCTGTTTCCTTCTCTCCCAGTTTAACCAACCCAGCAATAGGCAACTGATCACAGTAAATGGAGAAGGCACCCTTGTTGCACAATAGCTGACTTGCTCTCCTTTCACCACAGATCACAGGAGCTTTAAAAAGCAACAAAAGGAAGGCAGCAAGTCAGTCAAGAATTTTTCAGAATTTGTTTGTGTGTTCTTGTTTGTCGGGAATGGTTCTGGGATGATAATATGAATTGTTATAAGATAAATTAATGTAAAAATATGGAATATTCTGCATATGAGAATATATAAAAATTATTGTGGTTGAGGATGATGGAGAAGACGTACAAAAAGATTTGTAACCTACTGGCACACTGTATGTTTTGTTTGTGTATGTCTAAAAATAATAAAAAAATTTGGTAAAAAAAATTTTTTTTTTCAGAAGCAGTCATTTTGTTCACATCTTTTTTTTTTACTGTAACTGACCTTCCCCCATTTTTCCACCCTTCCCTGTCCTACAAATAGGTTGGACCATGTCAATAACCCTTTAGCCAGTTTGCTGGATGATTAAGAGAGTTATCCAACATATGGAAGACATCAGACTCAGGAATCTTAATCTTTGCCCTCTGCAATATACAAGTGTGGAAATCAACAATCAGCTGTTGTTTTCCACATTTGTATAATTTCGGCAAAGTGCCATTTCCATGACCTCTATATATATCAGCCATTCAGATAATACCCACAGCAAGTCCTGGCAGAGCACAAGCCAGCCTGTGCCTCCCTCACAAGGGAATTGAATAGCATAGCCAAGATGCCTGCCTTTGACAGCCCGACTCTCCCTCAACCCCCAATTTGTCATTCTTCATCACAATCTTTCCTTCTGGGAGAACTTCGGCCTCCATTTAAGATCATGCTGAATGGTTTCTTTATCTACAGATTGAGGCTGTTGTGGGGGGAGGAGAAGCATGGGATCTCTGGGGCCAAGACAGGATTGGAAATAGACCCAAGCTGGCACTGCCAAGTCCAACTGAGCTTGAGCACAGCTACTGTTTCATTGTAGGGACAAACACTGGTGTTTGCTTTTGTTACAGTCATTTACATAGGCCTTTTCATAGGCAAAGCACAGAGTCCAGCCCAAAAGCACCAGAAAGAACAGAGCTGCAGGAATTTGGGGAAAAAAAGTTTTCCTTCCTACTTCTTTCACCTTAAGTTAACAGGTATTATTGACTTTTTGTTTTTTGTCCTCTTGAAAAGGCTAAAAAAAACCCCTCTGGAATCCTGGGTGGCAGCAAAGAAGAGTTCTGCTGGACTCCTTGCCTTTTTCATATAATGCTTTTCCCAGTTTCTAAAATAAGGGAAACAAGGTCTTGCCCTCTCCAGTTCATTTCCATTCTAAGAAAAGCAGATTTTTCTCGCCCCCCACTCCCCAATCCCAGTGTCTTGGTAATGTAGAGTTTTGATGTCCAACTAGTTTCACACAGCCAACCTATCAGTCTAATGCAGTTCCAATACTGTAAACCGAAAACTGAGCGTGAAATGGAAACTATAAGGGAAAAAAAGAATTGGCCATAAAATCCAGAAGCTTGCCACAGGAAGTAAATTGGGAGTAGATTCAGGATGAGTATTGAAGCACACAATAGCTGAGGTGGAAGAGGAAATACATAACGGATGAGACACGTAATAGCCTCAACTTTTGTTCTTGGAATTGGCAACACAAAGAGCAACTAGTCAGGAATTACAGAAAAGCCACTGAGAATTAAATTCTCAGACATGGTGGAGCAGCCTGTAAATCCTGGCTGGCATAGCTCTAGTTTTGGTTTTTCTGCAATAAATGAGTGGGGTCTGCTGTCTGAAGGGCAACAGAGATCCTCTGTATAGTCTATTGATGGCTACTGAGACTCAATCAATGGCAGGAAAGAAGCCAATACCTTCAGATATAGGGCCTTTCCTGTCTAGAGAGTTAAAATGCCCTCCAGCCATCCTTGAATGGGCAGAAAACATCTGTCTCTGTTGCCTCTCTTTCAAGTCAGTGCAGTCCCTGCCTTCCCTTCACATAACAAATGACAACAGATTTTACAGGCTTCCATTCAAGTCCTTCCTCAGTGACAAAAGCTTAGCTCTTTTCGGAGGATGGTTACAGTGGGGGGAAATGGAAGAGGAGGAAGTGCAAAATATATCACCTTGAGCTTCTGGAGGAACGGTGGGATAAAATCTCACAAATAGCAACAATGAAGAGGGTAGCCTTTGGAAGGGGTTGCTCTGGATCTCCAGCTCATTTTCTCCACAAAGGCCCTGGCAAGGTTTGGCAATTCCTCTGAGGTTGGCTGGATTTGGCTGGTTTCAAGATGGGCCTCAGCAGAGAAGGGCAGTGGAACCCAGAGCAGAGTCAGCCTGCTTGGGTTCACTATTGGTCAGGTTCGGCTGTTTGTATCACCTGCTAAACCCATTCTTGAGCTTTTTGTGCAAACATAGCTGATATGTATTTGACCTGGAACTTTGCTGGCAACCTTTTTCTTGCATATAGTGTGGTCCCATTTCCCTCAGCATAGACTGAATTTGACTGGTGTAGTTTACTTGCATTTAAAAACTGCTTATGCCTCCTCTTATGCTGCATTTTGGAACTGTAGATTCAGGACCCCATTTTACCTTTCCCTTCAATTCAATAAGACTATCTGAAAAAAGAAAGATCTTGGGGAGATGTTTTTAAAGGGTTTTTTTTCTGGCAGTCTGGGCTATTTCTTTGTTCACCCTCCCAATCTGTGCTGATGGTTCCATCCTGGCTTCACAAGGCAGGTTTCAAGTGATACTGTTGAACAACTAATCTTTTGTATTCCTGCTGAATCCTGATGCCTCCCTCACATTTCCTCCAGAAGAAGGCAGAAAGAAGTGCCTTCCTAATCAACCCTGGAGATTTGCTGAGTTTGTCAAAGCAATCCAAAAAAAATGACAAAGAAGAGGCTCATCTTCCTAACCTGGATGGAATGCAGTCTGTTTTCCCGGTTTCTTTTTTCACAAAAGGGTAGGGCAACACACAATTAACCAAAGGAACTCATTGCCAGTGGCTATTATAGAAGAGGCAGTGGTGCCAGTAAACTTAGAAAGGTTTCTGTGAAATAAATATTTCCAGTTAGAGATGATTGCTGGAATCTTCTGGAATACCATTTCATATAAGCAAATAACACAGTCAAGTATTAAGGGGATACAAAATTTATACTGTACCACAAGAGGCTTTACAAACAAAGCAACTGGTATGTGTGGAAAAAAAGGGGGTTGGATTTTATGCCTCCATAGAATATGTGAGATGGGAAATTAAGTGGAATGGATATCCAATAGGCCAAAAGCAGGTCTATGATTGTCATAAAGCCCTCTTCTAAATAATATTTATATCAAATCATAGACCAGTATTTCTTAATTTTTGCTCTCAAGATGACTCCCACTTTTAGAAATGGAAGAACCTCAAATGATTTTTGTTAGTATGAGTTATATTTACTGTTATTTTGATGTTGTTCAGTCTCTAAGTCATGTCTGATTCGTGACCCCATGGACTATACCACATCAGTCCCCTCCCCACCATCCTCCACTATCTCCCAGGCATGTCATCCTCTGTCATCCCGGTCTCCTTTGGCCTTTAATCTTTCCCAACATCAGAGCCTCTTCCATTGAGTCCTCTCTTCTCATCATGTGGCCATAGTATTGGAGCTTCTGCTTCAGGATCTGTATTGATGGAAGGGAAGAAAGCATTCAATAGATATTGAATAGGCAAATATTTAATTAAATGGCCAAGCAGCCTAAACAAAAGAGCTTTATAGACCTGGTGCTTACCATGCTGGGAGACTTTTCAGATGTGTGGATCTGCAACTGTCCCAATTCTCAGCCAATCTGAAGCTTGGGAGGTTGAAGAAGGCTGGTGTAGGAGTTTAATGCAAATGAACTTTGCAACTCTGAAGGCATTCTTCAGGGAGGATGCAACATGTGATTCCCAGAAATCATGTGGCTTAATGTTGATGACAGTGTTGATTTCAGTGGTTGTACAGCAGGGTGAGAAGGATACCACATAATTTGGGATTTTACTGTAAACCAACCAACATGAAGTGCTCCTGTTCCTAACTCAAGGAAACCATGGTTGTGCCCACTTTAATGGCATCACTACTAACCCACAGTAGCCTTTAGACTCTTCCATACAGTTTCTTTTAAATTGCTGCCTCTGATTCTTACTACCTGCACTTAAATTGTGCTATAATTGGCTGCTTAAAGACTTGATGTTATAGCTGCATAATTAACAGGGGCACCACAGCTATTACTGTTCAAC
>CM019149.1:185390893-185403300 GCA_009733165.1 Naja naja | reverse complement strand
ATCTCTGAATCTGAATCTGAATCATTGCTCTGCAGTTAAGAGTATTTTTGCTTCTTTTGTTCCTCCCATTATCATGTCTTCACAAACAGGTTTGACAGGCTTTTGTAGTCTTTCAGAAATCTGAAAACCTATTTGTCTAGCAGTGATGGTGACTGTATATTCACAATATTCAAAAGGACTATCAAATAATTTTCACTTCAATTTAAAAAAATGCTTTAACTTATGGGTACATTCCTAAGACACTCTAGCCCATGGTTACAAATAATAGTTTTAACCAGTTTTCTGAGTTCACTTGATACACTAAGCCATGAACTATAAGACAGCCTGAATTCTTAAAATGCACTTGGTTAAAAGGATGTGTTATGTGACACCTACACAAGGCTTCTAAATATTTTGGTTAGTGGAACATACCATCTTTTTGTGTTAAAATTTGAGATATGCACCACTCTAAAAGAGTCTTTCCCACATTTTTTTGCCCTCTATGGCAAACTGGATTGCCCACCACCAGCTGTATCAATGAATTGATGCTTTAAGCACTGCTATGGACCAGAAGTATTTTTGCCTAAGATATTGAGGCACAAGAGGCAAGGTGATCTCCTTCAACAGCAGGTAGCTCTAACTTACATCTGTCAGTCATTCCCAAGGCAGACATAGTAAAATTACTTGCCTCACAGAAGCCTGCCTGGAAGGAGCCAAGCCTAGAATTACACAGAAGCTTTTAATTAGTTAATTAATTAGCTTCTCATAGCACTTTCATGATTCCCTCTGGAAGAATATCTGGTTTAAACTTTGGATAGAAGCTGTCTGCAAAGCCTTGGGTGCTGTCTTCTGCTACCATGCATGATATCCACTCTTGTTTTCCTTTAAAAGCATCTAAATTGCCTTTGTACTTTTGAATGTTCCATTTTTAACAATTAATTGAAAATTCGAGTCCCCTGTCATTTTATTTTATTTTATCATTGCATTTTATTTGGCAGAGGGGATGCTTTGTTTTTGTTTTGGTGCTGTTGAGTCAGTGTTAACTCCTACAGCTGTTTGACCAGCAGTTTTTTGGCAAGATTTTTCCCTTGCCTCCTTCCTTGGGTTGACAGAGATACTAGCCCAAGATCACTCAGTTCTTTTTATACCTCAGGCACAGTGGTGGGATTCAAAAAATTTTACTACTGGTTCTGTGGGTGTGGCTTGGTGGGCATGGCTTGGCTTGGTGGGCATGGCTTGGCTTGGCTCGATGGGTGTGGCATGGCTTGCGTGGCAGGGAAGGATACTGCAAAATCTCCATTCCTCCCCATCCTACTAACCTGCTTTCCAGCTCTGTTCTGCTGTGCAGGGCAACAAAAGAAGACCCAACCTATCAGCTGGGACTCAGGAGGCAGAGAATAGATGGGGGCAGGACCAGTCATAGGTGGCATTTGCCAGTTTTCCAAACTACTCAGAATTTCCACTACCAGTTCTCCAGAATTGGTCAGAATCTGCTGAATACCACCTCTGCTCAGGCAGGACTAGAACTCATCATCTTCCCATTTAACCTGGTACCTTAATCACTATAGCAAACTGGTTCTCTCTTCTGATACATTTTTTTAAAAAAATACATTGTCAGGATTGTCAAATGCCACTGTCTTTCCCCATTAAACAGAGAATTCTTATAATGTCCAGGGTTGAACTTGCCATCCTAATTGTAATCCTAGCCCCTTACCTGAAAATCTACTTGTTGAAATTAAACCTTTTTTATGCCTATGGTTTTTCTACTTGCCTTACAACTGTAATGCAAAATAATAGCTGGGCTGTTAAAATTCCCAGTTCAAATTAGTCTTTTTTCATTTTATAAAGATTATACATGCAGTCAATTCAGTGCTTTTACAAAACCACCCGTCCCTTACCCAATGGCTCTTGCATGGGAAGGAAGGAGGAGAAATAGGAAGTTCTCCTGATCGTCACTGGCTTCAATTCTCTTCAGTAACCAATTCTCACCTTGCTGGGCAAGTCCAAAAAATCATCCACCATTGCCTGAAGCCAGTGTTTTCCATCCTTGACATTCTAAATGTGTTTGGCAGTGTGAGGTAGTGATTAAGGTTCTAGACTAGCAGCAGGAAGATCAAGATTCTAGTTCTCTCTTAGGCCTGCAAGCTGATGGGGTAATTTTGGGCCAATTGGTCTCATTCAGACCTAGACTGGGAAGCAAAAAAAACCCCCACCCATCTACAGTATCTGCCAACCCGCACTGGACCAGGATGCTAGATTATAGTCCATAACCTTCAACCAAGAGACCTTCACCCTGCAGTGGAATTATTTGAATAAAATGAAATACAGAATAATAGAGTTGGAAGGGAATTGGAGGTCATCAAGTCCAAACCTCTGCTCAAGAGGAGACTCTATACCATTTCAGACAAATGGCTGTCCAATCTCTTCTTGAAAGCTCCAATATTGGGGCATCCACAATTTCTGAAAAGCCATTGCACTGATTGTTCTATTAGGAAATTCCTCCTTAGTTCTAGCTTGCTTCTCTCATTGTTTCTTGTCTTATCTCCAGGTGCTTTGGAAAATAGTCTGCCCCCTGATCTTTGTGACAGCTCCTCAGATATTGGACCACTGCTATCATATCTCCCCTAGTTCTTCTTTTTGATAGACTAGACATACCCAATTCCTGCAGCCGTTTTTATATTTGTTTTCACCTCCAGTCTCCTCATCATCTTTGTTGCTCTTCCCAGTACTCTTTCCAGAGTCTCAACATCTTTTTTATAATGTGGTGACCAAAATTGGATGCAGTATTCCAAGTGTGGTCTTACTATGGCTTTATAAAGTGATACTCTGGTAATACTTCACTTGATCTTGATTCCATCTCTCTGTTAATGCAGCCTAGGATTGTGTTGGCTTTTTGGGCTGTTGCAGCAGCACCTGTTGGCTCATTTTAAGTGATCATCCACTAGGACTCCAAGATCCTCTCACATTTACTGGCACTAAGCCAAGTTTCATCTAGTCTGTACCTGTACAATTGATTTTTCTTACCTACATGTAAAACCTTACTTTTATCTACATTTCTGCTGGTTTGAGTACATTTATGTACATTTGGGCTGATAATACATGTGCACAATCATGGAAACAGGCAGTTAAATTTAAAATGTTGTGAAGGAAGACAAGAAATGAATATAACTAGTTTCCTCCATGGTAGGAAACTAGTTATAATCCCAAAGGGCTATTGAAATATTATTTGAAATTCACCAGAAGTACTTCATTATTCCCTCCCAGTGCAGGTAGTCTTCGACTTACAACACACTTATGACCACTTGCAAAATCCCCATGGTCATGTGATTTCCTGGTTCATATTTATGACAGTTACAGTGTCCTGGGGTCACGACACACAAAGTCAATAGGAAAACCAGATTCATTTAATAATAGTTTTACTAATTTAACAATTGCAGTGATTCACTTAACAAATGTGGCAAGACAAATCGTAAAATGGGGTAAAACTCACTTAACAAATTGAGCTTCACAACATAAATTTTGGGCTCAATTGTGGTCATAATTCGAGGATTACCTGTATATCTAAACTAGGTCTAAAACCTGGCTGAGTTAAAGTGCAACCAATGCCGTCTCTGTGCTAAACCCGGGCCGGAAGGCCGATTGATAGGGATCTAGATAGTCCGCTTCTTCCAGGAAAAGCAGAAACTGCTCAGCCACCACGCTCTCAACAACCTTCGCTAAAAAACGAAGGTCGGAGACTGGACGAAAGTTGTTTAAAATGGCTGGGTCCAGGGCAGGCTTCTTCAGGAGGGTTTCACCACCACCTCTTTCAAGGCGGCAGGAAAGAGCCCTCCCTTAGCGGCATTGACCACTGCCCGAGCCAGCTGCACATGACCTCCCTGGAGGCATATACCATCCAGGAAGGGCACGGGTACAACAAACATGTGATGGAACTCAGACGCCGTGATAATCCTGTCCACTTCATCCTCAGAAACAGGATCAAACTCAACCCAGATGATATTGGCTGGACTTCTTGCATCCCCTCCTCAGACAACTGCAAATTAGAGTCCAACCTTCCCGAATCCGGAGTGATCTTATCCAACAGATACTGAACAAATCTCAGCCCTACCCTGCATAGGGTCCAACCCCCCCCGATGTAAGAGGGAGCGGGTGACCCTAAACAGGGCAGCTGGGCAGTCATCTGCAGACGCTATGAGAGGGGAGAGGTATGACCTCTTCGCTGTCCCCACAGCTACCAGATAAGCCCTAATATAGGCTCTTAACTGGGCTTGGTCGGATTCGGAGTGGGTCGACCTCCACTTGCTTTCTAAACCCCTCCTACGCCACTTCATCTCCCTGAGCTCCTCAGTGAACCAAGGAGCCATCTGGGATCTGCGGCGAGTGAGGGGACACAAGGGGACAACTCGGTTGAGGGCCTCAGCAGCAGCCTGTTGCCAGGCAGCTGCCAGTACCTCAGCTGAGCTGTGGATAAGGGAGGCGGGAAAAGACCCCAGTTCCGTCTGGAACCTTTCAGGGTCCATCAGACGTCTGGGGCGGAACCATCGCAGTGGCTCTTCATCCCAACGGTGTGGGGCTGCCTGTTGGAAGACCAGCCGCAGGAGTTAGTGATCTGACCATGCTACGGGTTGGACATTCACGGTGCCCACCCCCAGATCACTACGCCATTGTTCCGAGACAAAAATAAGGTCGAGTGTGTTGCCCCCCTCATGTGTGGGGGCCTGTATTATTTGGGTCAGGCCCATAGCCACCATGGAGGCCATGAACTCCTGGGCCGGTCCCAACGCCCCCCCCAGGGAGGGCAAGTTGAAGTCACCCAAAACCAAAAGGATTGGGAACTCCACCGCGACTTCCGAGAGGGCATCGAGCAGCCCAGGCAGGGCCGTTGCCACATAGTTGGGGGATAGGTATATAAACAACAGGCCCAACCAACCACCAGGCCCCAACCTCAAAAGGAGAACTTCACACCCACCTATCTGCGGAACGGTAACCTCCCTTGGAATCAAGGTCTCCTGAATAACAACGGTGACCCCCACCCTCCCCTCGTGGCGGTGTAAAATCTGAAAACCTGGGGGGCAAAGATCAACCAGAGGGACTCCACCTTCTGGCCCCAACCAGGTCTCAGAGATGCAAGCCAGGTCCGTGGCCTCCTCCTCGATTAACTCACTGAGGAGGGGTGCCTTATTGACCACGGACCTGGCATTAAAATACACCAACCTAAGCCCAGGGCCTCCAGTCCCGTATCCCTGGGGAGTGGGCAGAGGCATGGGGTCGGAGCATGCCACAGCTTGAAGACAGCAGCACGCGATCCCCGCCTCTCCTCCCCATTCTCGCCATGGACAATCCCCATGGCACAATCCCCAGCTGGGCTGAACTGAGCTCCTCCCCAACTGGGCAAAGATTGATCAACTACCTGCCCAGACAAACAACCCCCCCAACCCTTTAAAACAATGAATCAGAAAATTTAAAAGTTTCCCTTTACATAATTTAAAATTAACCCCCTTGGTCGCGTGATGCCACCTCTCAAGATCCAAAGATCCGTCATAAAGGTAAGCTCTTGATACCCCCACGGGCCATACCAAGGATAAGGGAACAGTCCTGTAGGCCCGTAACTCCGTAGGTGAGTAAGCCAATATCATGATGTAACATTAAAAATTCACAGAGGGTAGGGAAAATAAAATATGGCCACAGATGGTTACACAATGTTAAAATCAGTATTATTGCTACCAAGTGAGGGTTTTTATGTCTCATTAAGTGTTTCCCAACATAGGGGTGGTAGGGAAGTAAACTATATACCATAGATTAGAACAAGCTCCTCTCATTCATAAGATCTGTTGCCCAAGAGATAACAAGTGGAAACATATCTGTCATAGTTCATGGAGAAGTGCATTTGGCTAGACTTGGAACAGTGATAGACCCACTGACACAATCAAACTGAATGCAGCCAAATAGCATGATAGATACTGGTGGTTTCATAAATCTCCAGGCTGTGTTGACAACCTGCTATTGCAGAATAAAAGCTTATCAGGCATTTGCTTGATCAGACTAAAAACTTGTCTCTTATTGACTTAATGCTACAATGGGGAAGATGGCACTGAGTGCAAAAAAACAGGAAAGAGACAACTATAGAAATTCAAAATTAAGAAAAGGAAAGTCTACAGATAAAAAAAAACTGCTAAGTAACCCATAACATGGACTTGGGTTTGTGTTTACTTTTCTTTTCTTATTTTTTGTTATTGGTTCTTTTGCTGAGCAAAGACTCTCTGTTCTTTGAGGCACTTTCCTCAAGAGAATTGCTGAAAAAAGACTTATGGGAAGAATAATCTTGGGAAAAGAGACTCCGTATGAAATCAAACATACAAGTTGCCTGGTCTGTGGTCAGGAAGCAGAGGAGCAGCTTTGACCAATCTCCTAGCTTTTAAACGCAGTACAACATTGCCCCCTAAAGCATCTGGTAAACAGACCATCTGTCGGCAAATCCTACTAGCTCTTCTTTCCTCAGAAAGCCTCGTCAGAGGTTTTATATCCAAGGGCACTACTGGAAAAAACTAGATGTTGTACTCTAAGGGTATTTAGGAATATGACTTTAGTCACTAGATAGTTTCTGATTTTCTGCATAGATCTGAGAGAGCCAATTTGGGTTAAGGCACCAGGCCTAAAAGCGGGAGATCATGAATTCAAATTCCGCCTTAAGCCATGAAAGCCAACTAGATAAGCTTGGACTTTCAGCCCAACTCACCTCACAGAGTGGTTTTGGTGGGGAAATTGGAGGAGGAAAGTATGTTGGATATGTTTGCCACCTTGAATTATTTGTGAAAATAATGAAGGTGGGATATAAATAAATGAATAAATGAATACAAAAAATATATCTGGCCACCGCCACCACACTGCAATCAAATGACCAAATTTGAGATCTCAGTCACTGGCCTAATTTATGGCCACTTGCAACATTCCACAGTCACATGACCTATAGCTCCCTCTTATGGCAACTTGCAGCATACTCAACCAACCAGAACACAGCATAATACATTACAGTATTTTTCCTTAAAGCTACAGACATATATATTTGTGCTTTATATATTGGCAACCCAACTATGTTATGTACATATACTTAACATTCTCCCCTTTGGGTTGGTCAATATATAATGCATTACGTCTTCAGTTCATAACTTTTACACAATTAATAACGTTACGTCCTCATACAATTTCATAGAGATTAGAAGATTCTTTATCTAACTCGACTTACAAAGCTTGTTTGAACTCTGTTAGATTTACGCCTCTCCAATTGACCTTTTAGGAAACTCAGTACATGTTGGTTGTATACTTTCTTCCTCTACCTCCCCTATTGAATCCTCATCTTTTACAGTTATAGAGGGTTCTTTTACTGATTCCTCGTTAATATTCTTATCATTTTTATGATCAGTGAACAATGGAGTTTTTACAATAACACTATTTTTTACTTTATTATATCCTTGTTCAAACTTTCACCATCCAACATGCTCCAGAAATTTAGCACTTGCACTCATATTAGTAGTACCTGGCTCCCAAAATTTAAATAATCTATTATTAGCTCCATACCCACAAAATACAATTTCTTATCTCTATATTGATCCTTTTTCCTTGCTTGCATGGGAATATGAACCCATGCTGGGGTTCCAAATGTATGCAAATACTTAAGATCTGGTTTTCTTCCATTCCAACACGTAAATGGTAATTCACCAGTCATTGAATTTACCACATTATTCAAAACATGGTTAGCACACATTATTGCCTCACCCCACAGTTGCTCTGATATACCAGAATCAGACATCATATTCCTAGCCATAACCTGTAATGTTTGTCCTCTACATTCAATATATGAGGTATATTGTGGTCTATAAGGATCAGAACGCCATGTTCAATTCCAGCTTTTAGAACATGGTTTTAAATTTGTTATTAGTAAATTCAGTATCATTATTTGTAATTAATCTAATAACTTTCTGTTTCTGTTTTCTTTCAGTAAATTTCAGCCAGTTTACAAAACACTGGTATGTTTCTTGCTTTGTTTTCATTAGGTAACAGAAACCATATCTGGAAAAATGATCCATAATACTCAATATATAACAGGCTCCACCTATACCAGGTTTTCTAGGTCCAACGATCTCAGCAAACACAACCTCTAATGGTTTACTGGTTTTCAGTCCATTTACCATATTTTCAGAAATTACCTTGTTTTCCTTTTGATTACAAATATTGCAATTAAAACTTCCAGTGAAGACACACAATCATCATAAGTTTCATCCAAAGAAGAAAGAATAATGTAAACCTGATGTAACTCAGAGAAAACCAGTTCTTTTTCTTGTAGCTCCTGAAAAGCCCTTTTCATAAACTCCAAATGAGCTAACATATTGCCACCTTTTATAAGACGAGCTCGAAACAGTTTAAGTGTAAGGTATATGTGTGTACCCACACTATCTCGAACATAAATCTTCTTTAGAATGTCCCAACATCTAGCAGCAGATTCTTCACCACGAATATGGATTAGCTACGAATCACTCAGTGTCAGCTCAATTATACTAAGAGCCTTTTCATTATCCCGGTTAAATTCAGCTATTTTCTTTTTATCTTCATCATTCAATGGATCCCAAGATGTTACATCCAGTGGATTATTAACTAGTCCATAATCCTTTATGCAGAAGCAGGCTGCACTTCATAGACCACGAAACATAGTTTGTTCCATCCAACTGGGTTATCAGGGATAGACTGGTTGACTTCTTGTGTCATTGTAACAATAAACCACAATTAGCTGTCTGAATATGAAACTGTATATTCACACTAGTTCTCAATATCTCTCTCTGGGCCCGTAACCAATGTTAGGATATATGCAGAGTAACCCTTGTGTAACAAGGATATGCACATGGAAACGGAATGAATAAATGAATGAATACACAGCCACACAGAGATACACCAAATTGTGTTAATGTTTACTCGAAGAAATAGCACAGTCCAATAAACAGTCCAGGTCATACACGTTTTAACAGTCCAGCAGTATCCAGTTATAAAGTCTTCTTACCCTTTTCATGTCTTTTACAGCAGACAAATATCAAACCATAATACAACAGATAATCTTCGATATCAACAGAATATCAGTTAGTATCAGTCAGTATTCAGTCAGAGAGAGGATCAGTATCAGCATCAAGAGAGATCTTCAGTGGGAGCGAGATTCAGTGGGAGAGAGATTCAGAGGGAGAGAGAGTTAAACCATGATCTATAGCTCCCTCTTATGGCAACTTGCAGCATACTCAACCAACCAGAACACAGCATAATACATTACAGTATTTTTCCTTAAAGCTACAGACATATATATTTGTGCTTTATATATTGGCAACCCAACTACGTTATGTACATATACTTAACAATTACATTGGCACCCACAAATAACACAGATTAAGCAGAGGCAAGAGCCATGTTGGTCTAGTGGTTTTAAGGCACTGGCTAGTAAGCAGGAGGCCATGAGTTCAAATTCCACCTTAGCCATGAAAGCCAGGTGGTGATTTTGGTCACTCAGTTCTCTCAGCCCAATCCAACTCACAGGGTTGTTGTGGGGGAAATAGCTGGAGGTAGACATGTTGGATATCTTCAGTTATTTGTAAAAGTAAGGTGGGATATAAACAAACAAACAATTTAAAAGGAGGGACCAGCTGTATGCTTGGAGCTGCCGCCTGGATTTTTGGATTCCCGTGCTAACTAACCAGAGCAACAATGGCTGAATTTTGTTTCTTTCCAAGCAAAATCCCCAGCAGCAAAAGTCAGGTTGGCCACAACCTGGTTCAACGATCATAAAATGCACCTGGAGAAAAACAAAGCCTTTTCTGCAAAAAGAAGACAATAAGATCTGTACAGAAAAGATGCAGAAAATGGGATGTTTGTAGCCCTCTTCATTAGGCCTTGCAAGGACATGGGGGAAGATCAAAAAATGCCAACTTTGCATGTACAGCCCCAATTGCTCTGACTTCTGTCACCATCATGATTACTTTTCACTCCAGATTTCAAGAAGCATCATCCTCTGAACCAGGAAGAAGCCTGGGCAAGCTTGTCACCTGCATAGTATTTGTCATCATGGAAGAATAAAACTGTGGCAATGAGTTATACAGCACTCCTTATTTGTCACTCTAATCAGGCTTTCCATTAATGCCAGCATGTAATACAATAATAGTGGATAATAGATACTCTGAGTTCAGGTAATTAATACCCTCTGAATAGAGTATCACATAAGTATGCAGTACTATTCTGTTCGTCCAGCTTAATACAGATCGAGGTGCTATTTTGTGGAACTGTTTTCAAGCCAGTTATTCTCTTTACTGAAGCAAGCTGAATATTACAGCTAATCCTTGGTTTACAGCCATTCGTTTAGTGACAGTTGAAGTTACAATGGCACTGAAAAAAATGACCTATGACCATTTTTCATGCTTAACTACGATTGCAACATCCCCCTGGTTCCATGATCAGAATTCAGACACTTGGCAACTGATCCATGTCTATGATGGTTGCAGGGCTCATGTGATCAACCTTTGACACACCAAGTCAATGGAGAAGCCAGATTCACTTAACCACCATATAACTAACTTAAGAACAGCTGTGATTCAATTAACAACTCTGGCAAGAAAGGTTGGAAAGTGGGGCAAAATTCACTTAACAACTGTCTTGCTTAGCAATGGAAATGTTGAGTTCAGTTGTGGTCACAAGTTGTGGACTATTTGTATTTCATTTCAGGAAATGTTTTTTCTGAGAGGGTTAATATTTTTAGTTGAATTACAGAAGGAGACCAAAGGGACATAAAAGGCCATAGCCCAACTAATCCTGGTGGACTACAGTGTGGCAGCATCCAAAAAGCCAATGCAATCCTAGGCTGCATTAATAGAGGTACCGTGGAGGTAATAGTACTGTTTTACAAAGCTTTAGTAAGACCACACATGGAATACTGCCTCCAGGTCTGGTCACCACAATACAAAAAAATATATTGAGACTCTGGAAAGGGTGCAGAGAAGAGCAACAGATGATTAGGGGACTGGAGGCTAAAGCCAGTGGTGGGATTTGAGCGGTATGCACCGATGGACAAACTAGTTGTTAAATTACCCACCCACCCAACTATCAAAGGGGATCTTGGACATTGCACTGCAATGAAGAAACGGGCAATGGAGCGGCTGGCAAGAGGAAAAGAGAAGGCCGCTTCCCTCTTTTCTCATTACTTTCCTTTCTTTACGCAGCCACGCCGACGCTCCGTTGCCTGTTTCTCCATTGCAGCACAGTGCCCAGGATCTACTTTTTAATGGGTAATTTAACAACCAGTTTGCCCAGAGTCAGGTTGGCCATCCAGGAGCCTCGTCCGCATGTGCGCGGCAGAGCTGAGGAGGGGGGATGGGCACGCCTCCCATGACAGCCAACCTGGCTCCAGGCTAACCAGTTGTTAAATTATTTGAATCCCACCACTAGCTAAAACATATGAAGAACGGTTACAGGAACTGGCCAAGGCTAGTCTAGTGAAGAGAAGGACCAGGGGTGGGGACATGATAACACCCTCCAATATTTGAGGGCTTTTACTATTCTCCAAAGCACTTGAGGGCAGGACAAGAAACGATGGTTGGAAACGAATCCAGGAGAGAAGCAATCTAGACCTAAGGAGAAATTTTCGAACGGTGAGAGTAATCAACCAATGGAATAGCTTGCCTTCAGAAATTGTGAATGCCTCATCACTGAAGGCTTTCAAAAAGAGAGCAGACAACCATTTGTCTGGAATGATACAGGGTCTCCTGCTCAAGCAGGGGGTTGGACTAGAAAACCTCCAAGGTCCCTTCCAACGCTTATTATTCTATGTTCAAAGTAGCTCATTCTGGACAGATGAACAGATCTGGGGACAATGGGAGAACCAAACTATTCCTTTTTCTTGCACTCCCCTAATAATTCAGATTTTATTTTATTTTTTAAAATCCTCAAAATTGTGAGAGCTTCCAACCAAACAAAAGGATATATTCACATAGAGAACCTGGATAACTCCAAGTCAAGGCCATTAAACCCTGTATGACAAAATAACAAGGTTATCCCAATCCAGAAAAGGGTGTTCTGTAACAGGAATACCAGGTGAACAATGGTAACAGGCCAGGAGTTCCCAAACATTCTCAATTCCCAGCACCCTTAAAAATACCTAACTGTTCTGCTTCTCTAGCACCACTCAGATTTTGCTGCAGTGCCTTAGTGCACTGCTTCAGAACCATAGTAATAGACACTTTTGGCTAGAGAAGTCACATGGATCTTAAATGATAAATGACTTTAGGGCCACCCAGAAGTATAACCTGTTCTACGGAATGAAATCAGTCTGTATGGTCATGTCCCCAATTTCTATGCTTGGAAATTACCTGTCCCTATAGTCCTGTCTTGTGAAGTGAGGCTACCTC
>CM019149.1:185037224-185389893 GCA_009733165.1 Naja naja | reverse complement strand
ATCTCATCCGTCATCTTCAGGCTGGTGTCTTCAGCTTCGTTCTCCTGGGAGAAGTGTGTGATCGTGGCTGTTTTCCCTTTTAAACTCTAGAGTTGGATGTGTTGTTACTTTTTGATTGGTTTGTGGAGTTGATGTATGCAGATGGATGGCTTTTCCTGAGACCCTGTGTGGCTGAGGTGCTGGAGGTGTGTCTCTCAGCCTTTTGTGTTGTAACGACCTGGGTAATGGGCTGTGTGATGACCTTCTGAGTTCTATTGTTGTGATGTCCTGGGTGTGGTGCTGTAATCTCCTGGGGTGTTGTCTGTGCTGCAACCTCCTGATGTTTTGTGTTGTGATCTCCTGAGTTCTGTGATGTAGTATCCTGGGTGGAAGGCTGTGATGTGGCATTCTGGGCCTTGGTTTGGCTCCGAGTTTGAGGTCTGGCTATGTGTTTATAGCGTGTCAGTTTGCTTAGTTGGGGGTTGGAGGGGGTGTAGCAGCTGGTGTTGCAGCCATGGTCTGGTTTCTGGATGGTGGTTGCCTTTCATCTGTGGCGTGGGCTGGTTTGAGTCTGGTGAGGAGATGGTGGTGGCATCATGTGTTATTTTGGGTCCGGTGTTGGTTTTTGTGGCTGGGACTGGTTTGTTGATTAGGGCTAGTTTCCAGATGTCTGGTAGGCGGAGAAGTATCATCCCGTTTATTCATGTTATGGGGTGTTCTCTATTTCCATGGCTTCCCTAATTATTCCAAACCTCAAAACCAAGACACAGAACAGGACAATGGCATCGCCTCCTCCTTACATCAAAGGCACCACAGATAAAATCAGCAAAATTCTCCACAAACACAATATCAGGACAGCCTTTGGCACTGATCAAAAATAGCCAACATCTTAAGAAACCCCAAAGACAAGATCCAGCTAGAAAACCAAGGAGTTTATAAAATACCATGCACAATTTGCCCAGCCACATACATTGGACAAACCAACAGAATAAATGCAGCCATGAACACAAGAACACAGTCAGAAGAAGAAAAACTTCCTCCCTTTTCCAGCACCTTAAAGCCACAGGACATGAAATTGATTTTGAGGATCCAAACTTATCTCCAATACTGAACACTTCAACAAGAGAATAATTAGGAAGCCATCGAAATAGAGAACCCCCATAACATGAATAAGCGGATGATACTTCCATACCAGACATCTGGAAACTAGCCCTAATCAACAAACGAGTCCCAGCCACAAAAACCAACACGGACCCAAAATAACACATGATGCCACCACCAATCTCCTTCACCAGACTCAAACCCAAGCCCACGCCACAGATGAAAGGCAACCACCATCCAGAAACCAGACCATGGCTGCAACACCAGCTGCTACACCCCCTCAACCCCAAACTAAGCAAACTGACACACGCTATAAACACATAGCCAGACCTCAAACTCGGCCAAACCAAGGCCCAGAATGCCACATCACAGCCTTCCACCCAGGATACTACATCACAGAACTCAGGAGATCACAACACAAAACATCAGGAGGTTGCAGCACAGACAACGACCCAGGAGATTACAGCACCACACCCAGGACATCACAACAATAGAACTCAGAAGGTCATCACACAGCCCATTACCCAGGTCGTTACAACACAAAAGGCTGAGAGACACACCTCCAGCACCTCAGCCACACAGGGTCTCAGGAAAAAGCCATCCAATCTGCATACATCAACTCCACAAACCAATCAAAAAGTAACAACACATCCAACTCTAGAGTTTAAAAGGGAAAAACAGCCACGATCACACACTTCTCCCAGGAGAACGAAGCTGAAGACACCAGCCTGAAGATGACGGATGAGATTTCGTCGAAACGTTGCCAAGGTATTCTCAACCTTACACGGGACAAGACCCGAATACACCAAGACCTACATATATACATATATACATATACACACAAATACATAAAACCAAAATATATACAAAGAACGTTCTGTTATTTCTTTTTCTGAAGATATAACATCTTCCTGCTGACTTCTGAAATATCCTTGTCCATATGAAACTGCAACAAAGCCAGCATTTTCTTTTTAATTTGTCTGGTTCTACACAGCCTATGGGCTATCCATGTTTCTACCGTTGCGATATTTTCACCTCATCCTGCCTCCTGTCTCTGAGCCACCTTTACCTGTCTCCTCTTTCCATAAGGTTTCAGTATCCTGTTTCCGAAGCTTGTCTCTGTTTCCCTTCTCTCCCAGTTTAACCAACCCAGCAATAGGCAACTGATCACAGTAAATGGAGAAGGCACCCTTGTTGCACAATAGCTGACTTGCTCTCCTTTCACCACAGATCACAGGAGCTTTAAAAAGCAACAAAAGGAAGGCAGCAAGTCAGTCAAGAATTTTTCAGAATTTGTTTGTGTGTACTTGTTTGTCGGGAATGGTTCTGGGATGATAATATGAATTGTTATAAGATAAATTAATGTAAAAATATGGAATATTCTGCATATGAGAATATATAAAAATTATTGTGGTTGAGGATGATGGAGAAGGCGTACAAAAGATTTGTAACCTACCGGCACACTGTATGTTTTGTTTGTGTATGTTTGTCTAAAAATAATAAAAAAAATTGGTAAAAAAAAATTTTTTTTTTCAGAAGCAGTCATTTTGTTCACATCTTTTTTTTTACTGTAACTGACCTTCCCCATTTTCCACCCTTCCCTGTCCTACAAATAGGTTGGACCATGTCAATAACCCTTTAGCCAGTTTGCTGGATGATTAAGAGAGTTATCCAACATATGGAAGACATCAGACTCAGGAATCTTAATCTTTGCCCTCTGCAATATACAAGTGTGGAAATCAACAATCAGCTGTTGTTTTCCACATTTGTATAATTTCGGCAAGTGCCATTTCCATGACCTCTATATATATCAGCCATTCAGATAATACCCACAGCAAGTCCTGGCAGAGCACAAGCCAGCCTGTGCCTCCCTCACAAGGGAATTGAATAGCATAGCCAAGATGCCTGCCTTTGACAGCCCGACTCTCCCTCAACCCCAATTTGTCATTCTTCATCACAATCTTTCCTTCTGGGAGAACTTCGGCCTCCATTTAAGATCATGCTGAATGGTTTCTTTATCTACAGATTGAGGCTGTTGTGGGGGGAGGAGAAGCATGGGATCTCTGGGGCCAAGACAGGATTGGAAATAGACCCAAGCTGGCACTGCCAAGTCCAACTGAGCTTGAGCACAGCTACTGTTTCATTGTAGGGACAAACACTGATGTTTGCTTTTGTTATAGTCATTTACATAGGCCTTTTCATAGGCAAAGCACAGAGTCCAGCCCAAAAGCACCAGAAAGAACAGAGCTGCAGGAATTTGGGGAAAAAAAGTTTTCCTTCCTACTACTTCTTTCACCTTAAGTTAACAGGTATTATTGACTTTTTGTTTTTTGTCCTCTTGAAAGGCTAAAAACCCTCTGGAATCCTGGGTGGCAGCAAAGAAGAGTTCTGCTGGACTCCTTGCCTTTTTCATATAATGCTTTTCCCAGTTTCTAAAATAAGGGAAACAAGGTCTTGCCCTCTCCAGTTCATTTCCATTCTAAGAAAAGCAGATTTTTCGCCCCCTCCCCAATCCCAGTGTCTTGGTAATGTAGAGTTTTGATGTCCAACTAGTTTCACACAGCCAACCTATCAGTCTAATGCAGTTCCAATACTGTAAACCGAAAACTGAGCGTGAAATGGAAACTATAAGGGAAAAAAAATTGGCTATAAAATCCAGAAGCTTGCCACAGGAAGTAAATTGGGAGTAGATTCAGGATGAGTATTGAAGCACACAATAGCTGAGGTGGAAGAGGAAATACATAACGGATGAGACACGTAATAGCCTCAACTTTTGTTCTTGGAATTGGCAACACAAAGAGCAACTAGTCAGGAATTACAGAAAAGCCACTGAGAATTAAATTCTCAGACATGGTGGAGCAGCCTGTAAATCCTGGCTGGCATAGCTCTAGTTTTGGTTTTTCTGCAATAAATGAGTGGGGTCTGCTGTCTGAAGGGCAACAGAGATCCTCTGTATAGTCTATTGATGGCTACTGAGACTCAATCAATGGCAGGAAAGAAGCCAATACCTTCAGATATAGGGCCTTTCCTGTCTAGAGAGTTAAAATGCCCTCCAGCCATCCTTGAATGGGCAGAAAACATCTGTCTCTGTTGCCTCTCTTTCAAGTCAGTGCAGTCCCTGCCTTCCCTTCACATAACAAATGACAACAGATTTTACAGGCTTCCATTCAAGTCCTTCCTCAGTGACAAAAGCTTAGCTCTTTTCGGAGGATGGTTACAGTGGGGAAATGGAAGAGGAGGAAGTGCAAAATATATCACCTTGAGCTTCTGGAGGAACGGTGGGATAAAATCTCACAAATAGCAACAATGAAGAGGCGTAGCCTTTTGGAAAGGGGTTGCTCTGGATCTCCAGCTCATTTTCTCCACAAAGGCCCTGGCAAGGTTTGGCAATTCCTCTGAGGTTGGCTGGATTTGGCTGGTTTCAAGATGGGCCTCAGCAGAGAAGGGCAATGGAACCCAGAACAGAGTCAGCCTGCTTGGGTTAAAGTTAGTCACTATTGGTCAGGTTCGGCTGTTTGTATCACCTGCTAAACCCATTCTTGAGCTTTTTGTGCAAACATAGCTGATATGTATTTGACCTGGAACTTTGCTGGCAACCTTTTTCTTGCATATAGTGTGGTCCCATTTCCCTCAGCATAGACTGAATTTGACTGGTGTAGTTTACTTGCATTTAAAAACTGCTTATGCCTTCTCTTATGCTGCATTTTGGAACTGTAGATTCAG
Source organism: Naja naja (assembly GCA_009733165.1). NCBI lineage: Eukaryota > Metazoa > Chordata > Lepidosauria > Squamata > Elapidae > Naja > Naja naja. Next base: position 185,385,090 of record CM019149.1, on the reverse strand, counting down.
GACCCCATTTTACCTTTCCCCTCAATTCAATAAGACTATCTGAAAAAAGAAAGATCTTGGGGAGATGTTTTTAAAGGGTTTTTTTTTTCTGGCAGTCTGGGCTATTTCTTTGTTCACCCTCCCAATCTGTGCTGATGGTTCCATCCTGGCTTCACAAGGCAGGTTTCAAGTGATACTGTTGAACAACTAATCTTTTGTATTCCTGCTGAATCCTGATGCCTCCCTCACATTTCCTCCAGCGAAGAAGGCAGAAAGAAGTGCCTTCCTAATCAACCCCTGGAGATTTGCTGAGTTTGTCAAAGCAATCCAAAAAAAATGACAAAGAAGAGGCTCATCATCCTAACCTGGATGGAATGCAGTCTGTTTTCCCGGTTTCTTTTTTCACAAAAGGGTAGGGCAACACACAATTAACCAAAGGAACTAATTGCCAGTGGCTATTATAGAAGAGGCAGTGGTGCCAGTAAACTTAGAAAGGTTTCTATGAAATAAATATTTCCAGTTAGAGATGATTGCTGGAATCTTCTGGAATATAAGCAAATAACACAGTCAAGTATTAAGGGGATACAAAATTTATACTGTACCACAAGAGGCTTTACAAACAAAGCAACTGGTATGTGTGGAAAAAAAGGGGGTTGGATTTTATGCCTCCATAGAATATGTGAGATGGGAAATTCAGTGGAATGGATATCCAATAGGCCAAAAGCAGGTCTATGATTGTCATAAAGCCCTCTTCTAAATAATATTTATATCAAATCATAGACCAGTATTTCTTAATTTTTTGCTCTCAAGATGACTCCCCACTTTTAGAAATTACGGAAGAACCTCAAATGATTTTTGTTAGTATGAGTTATATTTACTGTTATTTTGATGTTGTTCAGTCTCTAAGTCATGTCTGATTCGTGACCCCATGGACTATACCACATCAGTCCCCTCCCCACCATCCTCCACTGTCTCCCAGGCATGTCATCCTCTGCCATCCCCGTCTCCTTTGGCCTTTAATCTTTCCCAGCATCAGAACCTCTTCCATTGAGTCCTCTCTTCTCATCATGTGGCCATAGTATTGGAGCTTCTGCTTCAGTATCTGTATTGATGGAAGGGAAGAAAGCATTCAATAGATACTGAATAGGCAAATATTTAATTAAATGGCCAAGCAGCCTAAACAAAAGAGCTTTATAGACCTGGTGCTTACCATGCTGGGAGACTTTTCAGATGTGTGGATCTGCAACTGTCCCAATTCTCAGCCAATCTGAAGCTTGGGAGGTTGAAGAAGGCTGGTGTAGGAGTTTAATGCAAATGAACTTTGCAACTCTGAAGGCATTCTTCAGGAGGATGCAACATGTGATTCCCAGAAATCATGTGGCTTAATGTTGATGACAGTGTTGATTTCAGTGGTTGTACAGCAGGGTGAGAAGGATACCACGTAATTTGGGATTTTACTGTAAACCAACCAACATGAAGTGCTCCTGTTCCTAACTCAAGGAAACCATGGTTGTGCCCACTTTAATGGCATCACTACTAACCCACAGTAGCCTTTAGACTTTTCCATACAGTTTCTTTTAAATTGCTGCCTCTGATTCTTACTACCTGCACTTAAATTGTGCTATAATTGGCTGCTTAAAGACTTGATGTTATAGCTGCATAATTAACAGGGACACCACAGCTATTACTGTTCAACTCATAAGATTTGTTCAAGTCAACATCTGTATTTTGTTTCATTGTGCAAGACTCCTTAAGTGCTTCTGTGCTGATGTAAGCAGAAAGGTGAAGTATTTCTTTTATTATTGTTGTTGTTGTTGTTGTTGATCGCACAGTCAGCCTTATTATTATCATCATCATTAACCCATAAAGTCTGCTCCTTCTAGGATTGGCCTTCCATTCATTTACCTCTTGGGCACAGAGAGTTGCTTGGGATATATCCCTGTGGAAACAGGGAAGACATAACTGGGGTGAAGTTGTCGCCTTGGGGAAAGATTCTCTTTGATATAAATAATACAAGTTATTTGGGATGTCTGAGTAATCACCATTTTCCCAGAGCAATTTTAAGGACTTTCCCATTCATTTCCTTCTTCTGGGCAGCTTCCTGGGGGGCAGGGGTGTAATCAGCTCTTGACCTTTCTACTTGGTTCTCATTTTTTCCACTCCAATGGCAATGAATGAACATCCTCCCAAAAATGTCAAACACAAAACAATGAAATTAAGGTTAGAGAAAGTCTGAAATTTTTTTTCAAAAAAGTTTTTAATTTTTTAATTTTTACACATCTCTTTATGTGGGCAACATGGTTCCAGATTATAACACTTGTACATAATCATACTTTTATTTCCACCAATCTTATATAATATATCATTATCCATTTCACTCATCTTTAAATAAGTTTCCATTTCATATTTCAATTCATTAATTCAATATCAATATCATTTCATCCACATATAGATTCCCAGTTCTTTATCTCCTATTATTTCTGTTTTTAGCTTACCACCTATTTTATTTAACATTACATCATTATTATCCTTAATTTTTCCTAAGCCAATTATATAATAAACAATCTAAAAAGCAAAAATAAGAAAACCAATATATTTAGGATCCACAATCCCCTCAATCCATCTAATTTAATAATTCATTCCCCAACTTTAAACATATTAACATTAAATAATCAATTGTATATTTTAAAACATATATATTTTAAGGTATCCCCCCCTGAATTTGCTAAAATGACTTCTTAATATATCTCATTTCATCTTCACTTTTCTTTTAATCATTAATAATTATATTTTTTCTTCCTTACCACTTATCCAAAATTTATCTATATATTTTAATACATTTCCATTCCCCTGTTTTAATCCTCCAATGTAAGGGTTCATAACAGCATAATTCATATATAGTTATATAATCCTAGAATAATTTCCAGCAAGTTTTAAACTAAATGCTAATTAATATACATTCCCATGTGGTATCCCCCTTGTACAATCCCTAACCCTTATCTCTAAATCTCGTAACTTTATCATTCCTTTTAATTTTGTCTAGGTTTCCCTTTTCTAAGTTTCCCCAATCTTTCTTCTTTTTTCCTTCTAGTTTATTTTATTTCCCTCTGCCTGTCAGCCATGTTCCCCCTCCCCTTTTCAGTTCTTTTTTGGGATTTCTTCTTACATATTCCCTTCTTCTTAGTCTTGGGTGTCTTATCTCTTTTATTTGCTGTCTCTGTTGTCAATGTCTCTGTTTTAAGTCCTTTTATGTCTTTTGACAATGGTCCTTGTTCTTCATACTCATCAAGGCTGTTATTTTCCTCTTTTAATTCATCCTCTCTGAGCTTCCTTTGTTCTTCTGCGAGCTGTGACGCCATTACTTTACTCAGCATTATCTCCACCAGTCTCATTCTTTCTTTAAATATCTCTCTCACAGTTTGGAGCTCTGACTTAAATTCTTTGCTTATTTCTTCCATTTCTTTGGTTTTTATTAAAAGTCAAGTTTTTCTGTTATAGTCCTTGTCAAAAGTCTCCATTTATCTCACTTTCTCTTTCTTCTGTTTTCTTGTCACAATCAACCTCCAACAGTTCCAAAGTATTGCATTCTTTTTTTTTTTACTGTAATCCCCCCTTCTTTTTTTATAAAGCTTCTGGGGATCTTGTTTATATGACCAATAATTTTCCATAGAAATATAAAAGGAAATATTTAACCCTTAGGTGATGCTCTATATCACTTTCTTCTTAGAATTCTTTTATTTCTAATTCACTTTTCCGTAGTATTAATATTTTTTTTAATTACATTTATATGCCTTCTCCGAAGACTCAGGCTCACAATTTAGCACAATCCAATGTGCTCAGCAATAGCCTTCATTCCATTGTATATGCCTGCTTATTACTAAGCGGCATTTTTACAAGGTCAGCTAATTGCCCCCAACAATCTTGGGTCCTCAATTTACCTACCCCGAGAGGATGGAAGGCTGAGTCAACCTTGAGCCTGGTGGGATTCGAGCCTACAGTAGTTGTAGGCAGCTGGATCTTAAGAGCAGGCATTTACAGCCTGAGCCACCAAAGCTCTTTTAAATTTTATCAATTCCAAATAAGTCCAGTATTTTATCTAATGCCTGATTAATGTCCAATTCTATATGTTGTTCCAAATTTAGTCTCTAATTACATATAATTCTTTTATTTCGGTTTTTCTTTACCTTATATTTTCCTCTTATTTCTTGTTCATCGCTACCACTCTTCCAAACGAGGGCTCCTTCTTTCCGCTTTTTTGGGGTTATCAAAAAGAATATTCAAAGTCTTTTATCCAGTTACATGCTGCTCACCACTTTCACTCTACAGCACAAACTTGTGTCCTGGCAGCTTCCTGTCTTCAGGGCAGCCATTAAAGACTGCCGCTTCTCCCTGTCTTCTAGGGGAGTTTACCAAGCCAGGGAGGGGAGATGCGGCTCCCCTCGACCCAGCTGGCAGTATCCCTCTCTTCCCCCACCCCTATGAGGTGGGTCAGATGAATCCGGTCCTTTAAGGACCCCTCCAACAGGGTAAGCATGGATCAAAGCGACACACAATCGCAGTCTCTGATCTGTCGTCAACAAGAACACCACCGGAAGTCCAGAAAGTCTGCAATTTATGCTGTTTTAATGTAAGTTGGTCAATCAAGACTTTCAAGAAGAGATTGGACTGCCATTTGTCAGAAATAGTGTAGGGTCTCTTGCTTGGATAGGGGGTTGGACTAGATGACCTACAAGATCCCTTCCAAATCTCTGAATCTGAATCTGAATCATTGCTCTGCATTTAGAGTATTTTTGCTTCTTTTGTTCCTCCCATTATCATGTCTTTGCAAACAGGTTTGACAGGCTTTTGTAGTTTTTTTTGAAATCTGAAAACCTATTTGTCTAGCAGTGATGGTGACTGTATATCCACAATATTCAAAAGGACTATCAAATAATTTTCACTTCAATTTAAAAAAATGCTTTAACTTATGGGTACATTCCTAAGACACTCTAGCCCATGGTTACAAATAATAGTTTTAACCAGTTTTCTGAGTCCACTTGATACACTAAGCCATAAACTATAAGACAGCCTGAATTCTTAAAATGCACTTGGTTAAAAGGATGTGTTATGTGACATCTACACAAGGCTTCTAAATATTTTGGTTAGTGGAACATACCATCTTTTTGTGTTAAAATTTGAGATATGCACCACTCTAAAAGAGTCTTTCCCACATTTTTTTTTGCCCTCTATGGCAAACTGGATTGCCCACCACCAGCTGTATCAATGAATTGATGCTTTAAGCACTGCTATGGACTAAAAGTATTTTTGCCTAAGATATTGATTTTTGCCAAGGCACAAGAGGCAAGGTGATCTCCTTCAACAGCAGGTAGCTCTAACTTACATCTGTCAGTCATTCCCAAGGCAGACATAGTAAAATTACTTGCCTCACAGAAGCCTGCCTGGAAGGAGCCAAGCCTAGAATTACACAGAAGCTTTTAATTAGTTAATTAATTAGCTTCTCATAGCACTTTCATGATTCCCTCTGGAAGAATATCTGGTTTAAACTTTGGATAGAAGCTGTCTGCAAAGCCTTGGGTGCTGTCTTCTGCTACCACGCATGATATCCACTCTTGTTTTCCTTTAAAAGCATCTAAATTGCCTTTGTACTTTTGAATGTTCCATTTTTAACAATTAATTGAAAATTTGAGTCCCCTGTCATTTTATTTTATTTTATCATTGCATTTTATTTGGCAGAGGGGATGCTTTGTTTTTGTTTTGGTGCTGTTGAGTCAGTGTTAACTCCTACAGCTGTTTGACCAGCAGTTTTTTTGGCAAGATTTTTCCCTTGCCTCCTTCCTTGGGTTGACAGAGAGTTACTAGCCCAAGATCACTCAGTTCTTTTTATGCCTCAGGCACAGTGGTGGGATTCAAAAATTTTTACTACTGGTTCTGTGGGTGTGGCTTGGTGGGCATGGCTTGGCTTGGTGGGCATGGCTTGGCTTGGCTTGATGGGTGTGGCATGGCTTGGTGGGCGTGGCAGGGGAAGGATACTGCAAAATCTCCATTCCCTCCCCATCCTACTAACCTGCTTTCCAGCTCTGTTCTGCTGTGCAGGGCAACAAAAGAAGACCCAACCTATCAGCTGGGACTCAGGAGGCAGAGAATAGATGGGGGCAGGACCAGTCATAGGTGGCATTTGCCAGTTTTCCAAACTACTCAGAATTTCCACTACCAGTTCTCCAGAATTGGTCAGAATCTGCTGAATACCACCTCTGCTCAGGCAGGACTAGAACTCATCATCTTCCCATTTAACCTGGTACCTTAATCACTATAGCAAACTGGTTCTCTCTTCTGATACATTTTTTTAAAATAATAGATTGTCAGGATTGTCAAATGCCACTGTCTTTCCCCATTAAACAGAGAATTCTTATAATGTCCAGGGTTGAACCTGCCATCCTAATTGTAATCCTAGCCCCTTACCTGAAAATCTACTTGTTGAAATTAAACCTTTTTTATGCCTATGGTTTTTCTACTTGCCTTACAACTGTAATGCAAAATAATAGCTGGGCTGTTAAAATTCCCAGTTCAAATTAGTCTTTTTTCATTTTATAAAGATTATACATGCAGTCAATTCAGTCCTTTTACAAAACCACCCGTCCCTTACCCAATGGCTCTTGCATGGGAAGGAAGGAGGAGAAATAGGAAGTTCTCCTGATCGTCACTGGCTTCAATTCTCTTCAGTAACCAATTCTCACCTTGCTGGGCAAGTCCAAAAAATTACCCACCATTGCCTGAAGCCAGTGTTTTCTATCCTTGACATTCTAAATGTGTTTGGCAGTGTGAGGTAGTGATTAAGGTCCTAGACTAGCAGCAGGAAGATCAAGATTCTAGTTCTCTCTTAGGCCTGGAAGCTGATGGGGTAATTTTGGGCCAATTGGTCCCATTCAGACCTAGACTGGGAAGCAAAAAAAACCCCACCCATCTACAGTATCTGCCAACCCACAATCTAGCAACCAGGATGCTAGATTATAGTCATAACCTTCAACCAAGAGACCTTCACCCTGCAGTGGAATTATTTGAATAAAATGAAATACAGAATAATAGAGTTGGAAGGGAATTGGAGGTCATCAAGTCCAAACCTCTGCTCAAGAGGAGACTCTATACCATTTCAGACAAATGGCTGTCCAATCTCTTCTTGAAAGCCTCCAATATTGGGGCATCCACAATTTCTGAAAAGCCATTGCACTGATCGTTCTATTAGGAAATTCCTCCTTAGTTCTAGCTTGCTTCTCTCATTGTTTCTTGTCTTATCTCCAGGTGCTTTGGAAAATAGTCTGCCCCCTGATCTTTGTGACAGCTCCTCAGATATTGGACCACTGCTATCATATCTCCCCTAGTTCTTCTTTTTGATAGACTAGACATACCCAATTCCTGCAGCCGTTCTTTATATTTGTTTTCACCTCCAGTCTCCTCATCATCTTTGTTGCTCTTCCCAGTACTCTTTCCAGAGTCTCAACATCTTTTTTATAATGTGGTGACCAAAATTGGATGCAGTATTCCAAGTGTGGTCTTACTATGGCTTTATAAAGTGATACTCCGGTAATACTTCACATGATCTTGATTCCATCTCTCTGTTAATGCAGCCTAGGATTGTGTTGGCTTTTTGGGCTGTTGCAGCAGCACCCTGTTGGCTCATTTTTAAGTGATCATCCACTAGGACTCCAAGATCCCTCTCACATTTACTGGCACTAAGCCAAGTTTCATCTAGTCTGTACCTGTACAGTTGATTTTTCTTACCTACATGTAAAACCTTACTTTTATGTACATTTCGGCTGGTTTGAGTACATTTATGTACATTTGGGCTGATAATACATGTGCACAATCATGGAAACAGGCAGTTAAATTTAAAATGTTGTGAAGGAAGACAAGAAATGAATATAACTAGTTTCCTCCATGGTAGGAAACTAGTTATAATCCCAAAAGGGCTATTGAAATATTATTTGAAATTCACCAGAAGTACTTCATTATTCCCTCCCAGTGCAGGTAGTCTTCGACTTACAACACACTTATGACCACTTGCAAAATCCCCATGGTCATGTGATTTCCTGGTTCATATTTATGACAGTTACAGTGTCCTGGGGTCACGACACGCAAAGTCAATAGGAAAACCAGATTCATTTAATAATAGTTTTACTAATTTAACAATTGCAGTGATTCACTTAACAAATGTGGCAAGACAAATCGTAAAATGGGGTAAAACTCACTTAACAAATTGAGCTTCACAACATAAATTTTGGGCTCAATTGTGGTCATAATTCGAGGATTACCTGTATATCTAAACTAGGTCTAAAACCTGGCTGAGTTAAAGTGCGACCAATGCCGTCTCTGTGCTAAACCCGGGCCGGAAGGCCGATTGTTAGGGATCTAGATAGTCCGCTTCTTCCAGGAAAAGCAGAAACTGCTCAGCCACCACGCTCTCAACAACCTTCGCTAAAAAACGAAGGTCAGAGACTGGACGAAAGTTGTTTAAAATGGCTGGGTCCAGGGCAGGCTTCTTCAGGAGGGGTTTCACCACCACCTCTTTCAAGGCGGCAGGGAAAGAGCCCTCCCTTAGCGAAGCATTGACCACTGCCCGGAGCCAGCTGCACATGACATGCCTGGAGGCATATACCATCCAGGAAGGGCACGGATACAACAAACACGTGATGGAACTCAGACGTCGCATAATCCTGTCCACTTCATGCTCAGAAACAGGATCAAACTCAGCCCAGATGATATTGGCTGGACTTCTTGCATCCCCCTCCTCAGACAACTGCAAATTAGAGTCCAACCCTTCCCGAATCCGAGTGATCTTATCCAACAGATACTGAACAAAATCCTCAGCCCTACCCTGCATAGGGTCCAACCCCGCTCCCCGATGTAAGAGGGAGCGGGTGACCCTAAACAGGGCAGCTGGGCAGTCATCTGCAGACGCTATGAGAGGGGAGAGGTATGACCTCTTCGCTGTCCCCACAGCTACCAGATAAGCCCTAATATAGGCTCTTAACTGGGCTTGGTCGGTTTCGGAGCGGGTCGACCTCCACTTGCTCTCTAAACCCCTCCTACGCCGCTTCATCTCCCTGAGCTCCTCAGTGAACCAAGGAGCCATCTGGGATCTGCGGTGAGTGAGGGGACACAAGGGGACAACTCGGTTGAGGGCCTCAGCAGCAGCCTGTTGCCAGGCAGCTGCCAGTACCTTGGCTGAGCTGTGGATAAGGGAGGCGGGAAAAGACCCCAGTTCCGTCTGGAACCTTTCAGGGTCCATCAGACATCTGGGGCGGAACCATCTCAGTGGCTCTTCATCCCAATGATGTGGGGCTGCCTGTTGGAAGACCAGCCGCAGGAGTTAGTGATCTGACCATGCTATGGGTTGGACATTCACGGTGCCCACCCCCAGATCACTACGCCATCGTTCCGAGACAAAAACAAGGTCGAGTGTGTTGCCCCCCTCATGTGTGGGGGCCTGTATTATTTGGGTCAGGCCCATAGCCGCCATGGAGGCCATGAACTCCTGGGCCGGTCCCAACGCCCCCCCCAGGGAGGGCAAGTTGAAGTCACCCAAAACCAAAAGGATTGGGAACTCCACCGCCACTCCCGAGAGGGCATCAAGCAGCCCAGGCAGGGCCATTGCCACATAGTTGGGGGATAGGTATATAAACAACAGGCCCAACCAACCACCAGGCCCCAACCTCAAAAGGAGAACTTCACACCCACCTATCTGCGGAACGGTAACCTCCCTTGGAATCAAGGTCTCCTGAATAACAACGGTGACCCCCCCCACCCCTCCCCTGAGCTCGTGGCCGGTGTAAAATCTGAAAACCTGGGGGGCAAAGATCAACCAGAGGGACTCCACCCTCTGGCCCCAACCAGGTCTCAGAGATGCAAGCCAGGTCCGTGGCCTCCTCCTCGATTAACTCACTGAGGAGGGGTGCCTTATTGATCACGGACCTGGCATTAAAATACACCAACCTAAGCCCAGGGCCTCCGAGTCCCGTATCCCTGGGGGAGTGGGCAGAGGCATGGGGGTCGGAGCATGCCACAGCTTGAAGACAGCGGCGACGCGCTCCCTTCTCACGATATGGCCCCCCGCCTCTCCATCCCCTGCCTAGTCCGATCACCCTGGGGATCGGCATTCCCGCCTCATTCCCGGGCCCGGGCCCCTCTCCCACCATCCCACGGCACAATCCCCAGCTGGGCTGAACTGAGCTCCTCCCCAACTGGGCAAAGATTGATCAACTACCTGCCCAAACAACCCCCCCAACCCTTTAAAACAATGAATCAGAAAATTTAAAAGTTTCCCTTTACATAATTTAAAATTAACCCCCTTGGTCACATGATGCTACCTCTCAAGATCCAAAGATCCGTCATAAAGGTAAGCTCTTGATACCCCCATGGGCCATACCAAGGATAAGGGAACAGTCCTGTAGGCCTGAAACTTCGTAGGTGAGTAAGCCAATATCATGATGTAACATTAAAAATTCACAGAGGTTAGGGAAAATAAAATACGGCCACAGATGATTACACAATGTTAAAATCAGTATTATTGCTACCAAGTGAGGGTTTTTATGTCTCATTAAGTGTTTCCCAACATAGGGGTGGTAGGGAAGTAAATTATATACCATAGATTAGAACAAGCTCCTCTCATTCATAAGATCTGTTGCCCAAGAGATAACAAGTGGAAACATATCTGTCATAGTTCATGGAGAAGTGCATTTGGCTAGACTTGGAACAGTGATAGACCCACTGACACAATCAAACTGAATGCAGCCAAATAGCATGATAGATACTGGTGGTTTCATAAATCTCCAGGCTGTGTTGACAACCTGCTATTGCAGAATAAAAGCTTATCAGGCATTTGCTTGATCAGACTAAAAACTTGTCTCTTATTGATTTAATGCTACAATGGGGAAGATGGCACTGAGTGCAAAAAAACAGGAAAGAGACAACTATAGAAATTCAAAATTAAGAAAAAGGAAAGTCTACAGATAAAAAAAAACTGCTAAGTAACCCATAACATGGACTTGGGTCTGTGTTTACTTTTCTTTTCTTATTTTTTGTTATTGGTTCTTTTGCTGAGCAAAGACTCTCTGTTCTTTGAGGCATTTTCCTCAAGAGAATTGCTGAAAAAAGACTTATGGGAAGAATAATCTTGGGAAAAGAGACTCCGTATGAAATCAAACATACAAGTTGCCTGGTCTGTGGTCAGGAAGCAGAGGAGCAGCTTTGACCAATCTCCTAGCTTTTAAACGCAGTACAACATTGCCCCCTAAAGCATCTGGTAAACAGACCATCTGTCGGCAAATCCTACTAGCTCTTGTTTCCTCAGAAAGCCTCGTCAGAGGTTTTATATCCAAGGGCACTACTGGAAAAAACTAGATTTTGTACTCTAAGGGTATTTAGGAATATAGTCACTAGATAGTTTCTGATTTTCTGCATAGATCTGAGAGAGCCAATTTGGGTTAAGGCACCAGGCCTAAAAGCGGGAGACCATGAATTCAAGTTCCGCCTTAAGCCATGAAAGCCAACTAGATAAGCTTGGACCATTTACTTTCAGCCCAACTCACCTCACAGAGTGGTTTTGGTGGGGAAATTGGAGGAGGAAAGTATGTTGGATATGTTTGCCACCTTGAATTATTTGTGAAAATAATGAAGGTGGGATATAAATAAATGAATAAATGAATACAAAAAATATATCTGGCCACCGCCACCACACTGCAATCAAATGACCAAATTTGAGATCTCAGTCACTGGCCTAATTTATGGCCACTTGCAACATTCCAGAGTCACGTGACCTCAATTTATTATTCTTTTGCTGTAAACTATAGAGAATATAGCAAACAATAGGTTTCCTTAACAACTGCCACAAAAGATCATATAATTGGGTGCAGGCACATGATGGATGACCTGCTTAACAACCTTCAACAACTTACAATCATAATTATGAGCTCAATTACAGTCATAAGTTGAGGAATACCGGTATCTATTTTACTTTGAATTCTGCATGGTTGTTATTTTCCCTTGTTTTTCCTATATTTTCCTTTTCCAAATAAAACACATCTTTTGTATCCAGAGATGTAGCTTAATAAAGGAATGTGTTCTTCAAAGGTTCCCCATTCTCCTCCAAGAAGCTTCCCCATATTTCAAATTTGGAATATTTTTTAATATAAAACACATAGGTCCAAAATCATAGAGGTCCTAAAGGATAGAATGGAAGGCCTGGAGGAACGTTGTCTATGGGGTCACGATGGGTCGGACATGACTTCACAACTAACAACTTTTTTACAGGTTGTTTATACCATATGTAACCCCCCTACCCTTTTACAAATCTCTTCAAATGTGTCCTGGAAAGGGGGATGGGGGAAATATTAGAGGAAAGTAAATAAATATGTTTTTCTAGTAAATGAAAAAAACTGGATATTCCCTGCAAGATCTTCCAGCTTCTGTTGCTAAAAAGCATCTTTCAAGCATCTTAAATTATTTGCAAGGTATCATCTTTAAAAGGACATTTGTTTAGCCTCCTTAACTATTATTCTTTTTCAGTTGGAAAACTAGCTGATCTTATTGCTTTATGCTAACCAAAGAAGAGTTAACACTAATGCACAAATCCACATATGCTTTTGATCTCTTCCTGTGAATAAAAGGAGAAAGTTGGTTTTTTTTTAAAGTACAATGTATCTGGATGCCAATGAACAGAAACAAATGCATCTACAGTATATTCCACTGGCTGATTTTAGATGAAAGCCTGATCTGTTGAGTGTAGTTGGAAGCAACCATTTAAATGGATGTATTATTGCTACATGCTTTGTTTCATTTGGGGATTGGTTATCTTGCTATATACTCTGTTTTCAATAGGACTGTGAATAAATTCAGATGACAGACACAAGTGAAATTGAAATAGGAATGCTTTTAGCTTGTCCATTTTGGGCACCAAAGCACATGCATTGTGTACCACTGAGGGGAGGTCTGGATGTGTCACATTCAATTTAGTTTGAAAGAGCAAGATGAAAAAGTAAGATGTTGGTTCTCATGCCCTTTATTAGGAGGTTATTGTAAGAAATAATTTAATATCAGTATCTGTGTGAATCAGAAAATGTACAAGGTGGTTGTTATTCCCATCCTCAATTTCAGTAAGGAATTAAATACTACAATGCCAAGTTGCTGTAAATATTCCTTCCCAAATCTGGTCATATCTGGGAATTTCTGGGACTTATATAACCCCTCAAATCTATAAATATGAATTATTTATAGAAATTACTGTTAGGATATATGCAGAGTAACCCTTGTGTAACAAGGATATGCACATGGAAATGGATATGAGAACAGTTATGAATAAATACACAGCCACACAGAGATACACCAAATTGTGTTAATGTTTACTCGAAGAAATAGCACAGTCCAATAAACAGTCCAGGTCATACACGTTTTAACAGTCCAGCAGTATCCAGTTATAAAGTCTTCTTACCCTTTTCATGTCTTTTACAGCAGACAAATATCAAACCATAATACCACACAAAATCTTCGATATCAACAGAATATCAGTTAGTATCAGTCAGTATTCAGTCAGAGAGAGGGTCAGTATCAGCATCAAGAGAGATCTTCAGTGGGAGAGAGATTCAGTGGGAGAGAGAGTTAAACCATGATCTATAGCTCCCTCTTATGGCAACTTGCAGCATACTCAACCAACCAGAACACAGCATAATACATTACAGTATTTTTCCTTAAAGCTACAGACATATATATTTGTGCTTTATATATTGGCAACCCAACTACGTTATGTACATATACTTAACATTCTCCCCTTTGGGTTGGTCAATATATAATGCATTACATCTTCAGTTCATAACTTTTACACAGTTAATAACGTTACGTCCTCATACAATTTCATAGAGATTAGAAGATTCTTTATCTAACTCGACTTACAGAGCTTGTTTGAACTCTGTTAGATTTACGTCTCTCTCCAATTGACCTTTTAGGAAACTCAGTACATGTTGGTTGTATACTTTCTTCCTCTACCTCCCCTATTGAATCCTCATCTTTTACAGTTATAGAGGGTTCTTTTACTGATTCCTCATTAATATTCTTATCATTTTTATGATCAGTGAACAATGGAGTTTTTACAATAACACTATTTTTTACTTTATTATATCCTTGTTCAAACTTTCGCCATCCAACATGCTCCAGAAATTTAGCACTTGCACTCATATTAGTAGTACCTGGCTCCCAAAATTTAAATAATCTATTATTAGCTCCATACCCTACAAAATACAATTTCTTATCTCTATATTGATCCTTTTCCTTGCTTGCATGGGAATATGAACCCATGCTGGGGTTCCAAATGTATGCAAATACTTAAGATCTGGTTTTCTTCCATTCCAACACGTAAATGGTAATTCACCAGTCATTGAATTTACCACATTATTCAAAACATGGTTAGCACACATTATTGCCTCACCCCATAGTTGCTCTGATATACCAGAATCAGACATCATATTCCTAGCCATAACCTGTAATGTTTGTCCTCTACATTCAATATATGAGGTATATTGTGGTCTATAAGGATCAGAACGCTCATGTTCAATTCCAGCTTTTCGTAACATGGTTTTAAATTTGTTATTAGTAAATTCAGTATCATTATTTGTAATTAATCTAATAACTTTCTGTTTCTGTTTTCTTTCAGTAAATTTCAGCCAGTTTACAAAACACTGGTATGTTTCTTGCTTTGTTTTCATGAGGTAGCAGAAACCATATCTGTAAAAATGATCCATAATACTCAATATATAACAGGCTCCATCTATACTAGGTTTTCTAGGTCCAATGATATCAGCAAACACAACCTCTAATGGTTTACTGGTTTTCAGTCCATTTACCATATTTTCAGAAATTACCTTGTTTTCCTTTTGATTACAAATATTGCAATTAAAACTTCCAGTGAAGACACATAATCATCATAAGTTTCATCCAAAGAAGAAAGAATAATGTAAACCTGATGTAACTCAGAGAAACCAGTTCTTTTTCTTGTAGCTCCTGAAAAGCCCTTTTCATAAACTCCAAATGAGCTAACATATTGCCACCTTTTATAAGACGAGCTCGAAACAGTTTAAGTGTAAGGTATATGTGTGTACCCACACTATCTCGAACATAAATCTTCTTCAGAATGTCCCAACATCTAGCAGCAGATTCTTCACCACGAATATGGATTAGCTACTGAATCACTCAGTGTCAGCTCAATTATACTAAGAGCCTTTTCATTATCCCGGTTAAATTCAGCTATTTTCTTTTTATCTTCATCATTCAATGGATCCCAAGATGTTACATCCAGTGGATTATTAACTACAGTCCATAATCCTTTATGCAGAAGCAGGCTGCACTTCATAGACCAGGAAACATAGTTTGTTCCATCCAACTGGGTTATCAGGGATAGACTGGTTGACCGTTCTTGTGTCATTGTAACAATAAACCACAATTAGCTGTCTGAATATGAAACTGTATATTCACACTAGTTCTCAATATCTCTCTCTGGGCCCGTAACCAATGTTAGGATATATGCAGAGTAACCCTTGTGTAACAAGGATATGCACATGGAAACGGATATGAGAACAGTTATGAATAAATACACAGCCACACAGAGATACACCAAATTGTGTTAATGTTTACTCGAAGAAATAGCACAGTCCAATAAACAGTCCAGGTCATACACGTTTTAACAGTCCAGCAGTATCCAGTTATAAAGTCTTCTTACCCTTTTCATGTCTTTTACAGCAGACAAATATCAAACCATAATACCACACAAAATCTTCGATATCAACAGAATATCAGTTAGTATCAGTCAGTATTCAGTCAGAGAGAGGGTCAGTATCAGCATCAAGAGAGATCTTCAGTGGGAGAGAGATTCAGTGGGAGAGAGAGTTAAACCATGATCTATAGCTCCCTCTTATGGCAACTTGCAGCATACTCAACCAACCAGAACACAGCATAATACATTACAGTATTTTTCCTTAAAGCTACAGACATATATATTTGTGCTTTATATATTGGCAACCCAACTACGTTATGTACATATACTTAACAATTACATTGGCACCCACAAATAACACAGATTAAGCAGAGGCAAGAGCCATGTTGGTCTAGTGGTTTTAAGGCACTGGCTAGTAAGCAGGAGGCCATGAGTTCAAATTCCACCTTAGCCATGAAAGCCAGGTGGTGATTTTGGCCACTCAGTCTCTCTCAGCCCAATCCAACTCACAGGGTTGTTGTGGGGGAAATAGCTGGAGGTAGACATGTTGGATATCTTCAGTTATTTGTAAAAGTAAGGTGGGATATAAACAAACAAACAATTTAAAAAAGGAGTGGGACCAGCTGTATGCTTGGAGCTGCCGTCTGGATTTTTTGGATTCCCCGTGCTAACTAACCAGAGCAACAATGGCTGAATTTTGTTTCTTTCCAAGCAAAATCCCCAGCAAGCAAAAGTCAGGTTGGCCACAACCTGGTTCAACGATCATAAAATGCACCTGGAGAAAAACAAAGCCTTTTCTGCAAAAAAAAGACAATAAGATCTGTACAGAAAAGATGCAGAAAATGGGATGTTTGTAGCCCTCTTCATTAGGCCTTGCAAGGACATGGGGGAAGATCAAAAAATGCCAACTTTGCATGTACAGCCCCAATTCGTTCTGACTTCTGTCACCATCATGATTACTTTTCACTCCACATTTCAAGAAGCATCATCCTCTGAACCAGGAAGAAGCCTGGGCAAGCTTGTCACCTGTATAGTATTTGTCATCATGGAAGAATAAAACTGTGGCAATGAGTTATACAGCACTCCTTATTTGTCACTCTAATCAGGCTTTCCATTAATGCCAGCATGTAACACAATAATAGTGGATAATAGATACTCTGAGTTCAGGTAATTAATACCCTTTGAATAGAGTATCACATAAGTGTGCAGTACTATTCTGTTCGTCCAGCTTAATACAGATCGAGGTGCTATTTTGTGGAACTGTTTTCAAGCCAGTTATTCTCTTTACTGAAGGAAGCTGAATATTACAGCTAATCCTTGGTTTACAACCATTCGTTTAGTGACAGTTGAAGTTACAATGGCACTGAAAAAAATGACCTATGACCATTTTTCACACTTAACTACGATTGCAACATCCCCCTGGTTCCATGATCAGAATTCAGACACTTGGCAACTGATCCATGTCTATGATGGTTGCAGGGCTCATGTGATCAACCTTTGACACATCAAGTCAATGGAGAAGCCAGATTCACTTAACCACCATATAACTAACTTAAGAACAGCTGTGATTCAATTAACAACTCTGGCAAGAAAGGTTGGAAAGTGGGGCAAAATTCACTTAACAACTGTCTTGCTTAGCAATGGAAATGTTGAGTTCAGTTGTGGTCACAAGTTGTGGACTATTTGTATTTCATTTCAGGAAATGTTTTTTCTGAGAGGGTTAATATTTTTAGTTGAATTACAGAAGGAGAGCAAAGGGACATACAAGGCCATAGCCCAACTAATCCTGGTGGACTACAGTGTGTGGCAGCATCCAAAAAAGCCAATGCAATCCTAGGCTGCATTAATAGAGGTACTGTGGAGGTAATAGTACTGTTTTACAAAGCTTTAGTAAGACCACACATGGAATACTGCCTCCAGGTCTGGTCACAATACAAAAAAATATATTGAGACTCTGGAAAGGGTGCAGAGAAGAGCAACAAAGATGATTAGGGGACTGGAGGCTAAAGCCAGTGGTGGGATTGAGCCGGTATGCACCGATTTGGACAAACTAGTTGTTAAATTACCCACCCACCCAACTATCAAAGGGGATCTTGGACATTGCGCTGCAATGAAGAAACGGGCAATGGAGCGGCTGGCAAGAGGGAAAGAGAAGGCCGCTTTCCCTCTTTCTTCTCATTACTTCTCCTCTTTTGTTGTGCCGATGGCTCCGTTGCCTGTTTCTCCATTGCAGCACAGTGCCCAGGATCCACTTTAATGGGGGGTGGGGTAATTTAACAACCAGTTTGCCCAGAGTCAGGTTGGCCATCGCAGGAGCCTCGTCCCGCATGTGCGGCAGAGCTGGAGGAGGGGGATGGGCCACGCCTCCCATGACAGCCAACCTGGCTCCAGGCGAACCGGTTGTTAAATTATTTGAATCCCACCACTAGCTAAAACATATGAAGAACGGTTACAGGAACTGGCCAAGGCTAGTCTAGTGAAGAGAAGGACCAGGGGGTGGGGGGACATGATAACACCGTTCCAATATTTGAGGGGCTTTTACTATTCTCCAAAGCACTTGAGGGCAGGACAAGAAACGATGGTTGGAAACGAATCCAGGAGAGAAGCAATCTAGACCTAAGGAGAAATTTCGTAACGGTGAGAGTAATCAACCAATGGAATAGCTTGCCTTCAGAAATTGTGAATGCCTCATCACTGAAGGCTTTCAAAAAGAGAGCAGACAACCATTTGTCTGGAATGATACAGGGTCTCCTGCTCAAGCAGGGGGTTGGACTAGAAAACCTCCAAGGTCCCTTCCAACGCTTATTATTCTATGTTCAAAGTAGCTCATTCTGGACAGATGAACAGATCTGGGGACAATGGGAGAACCAAACTATTCCTTTTTCTTGCACTCCCTAATAATTCAGATTTTATTTTATTTTTAAAATCCTCAAAATTGTGAGAGCTTCCGACCAAACAAAAGGATATATTCACATAGAGAACCTGGATAACTCCAAGTCAAGGCCATTAAACCCTGGATGACAAAATAACAAGGTTATCCCAATCCAGAAAAGGGTGTTCTGTAACAGGAATACCAGGTGAACAATGGTAACAGGCCAGGAGTTCCCAAACATTCTCAATTCCCAGCACCCTTAAAAATACCTAACTGTTCTGCTTCTCTAGCACCACTGTGATTTTGCTGCAGTGCCTTAGTGCACTGCTTCAGAACCATAGTAATAGACACTTTTGGCTAGAGAAGTCACATGGATCTTAAATGATAAATGACTTTAGGGCCACCTAGAAGTATAACCTGTTCTTACGGAATGAAATCAGTCTGTATGGTCATGTCCCCCAATTTCTATGCTTGGAAATTACCTGTCCCTATAGTCTCTGTCTTGTGAAGTGAGGCTACCTCAATGTATTTGCCTTTAATACATCACTGTATCCAAATACTGCTTTAAAACTTCCTGTCTGTGATGTTATTGAAAACAGACCTGAATGTCAACTATGTATTAAGATTGTCTCATTGCCCAAGTTCCTACTAACTTTGTAAAGATGTTAAACAGCATCACGTACAAAACGTTGTCGACTCTAAAGCACAGGGACCAGGGCCAAACCAAGTAATTCTCTGTAAGGATCTTAGTAAATAAAAATAAAACCCCTATCCCAAATGCACAAAGCAATCTAAAATATTGTGACCAGCAGTATCAAAAGCTGCTGAAAAATTTAACAGATACAGGGGATTGATTGTCCTCGCTTCCCTCTTCTGCAGAAGGCTAACCAATAGTTTTTTAGCTTTGGTCACTTGAACCATTCTCCAACCAGCACAGTCTTAGAGTAGCTGGGCTGGCAGAGGAATTCTGTCTTCAAGTGGCCAAAGTTGAGAAACACTGCAATAGAGCAAGCTACACCTGATCAGGGTGAATTCAAACTAAACTTAATCAAGATAATCGGGGGACCTCCAAGATTTGGGATCCACTTATTTTGTTTGCTAGCAGTATGCTCCAACCTTGCATAGATACCAGTCTTTCAAACATTGCTCAAATTGGATCATATACATATAAATAAATATGTAATAATATTATACATATATATTTACATCCTTGGATGTAAATCCAAGGAAGAAAGGCTTTTTTCAAAAGTGGATTTTCCTTAAGGCTGCTGACACTCAAATGACCTACATATACCACTCCTTGCATGCAGGTACGTATTTTCTCCCAGCTACGACAAATACATTACAAATGAATAAACGAGGGCAAACGAGCAAAGGACACCAGTACATCAGACAAGCATCTTCTCCACCTCCTCAAAACTGAACTCGATCCCATCCTCAGAGTTAAATGTCATTTTGTAGCAAGAGATGATGTCCCTTGCTTTTTCATCCCCTCCGAAGCTGTTTCATCCTCGGATCCAAAATAAATATCCCACAGGTAAGTAAAATAAGCGCCTCACTAAGTACACCTATTCATTCACCCCCGATCCGAACAGAAGAGATCGTCTTCGGAGATGCCCCAAAGACTTCGGGTATTTCTCCTGTAGGAGTTGACCGAAGAGGGCCTGAACGTCGACAGGGCAGACAGCAAACACTTCGACTCCTGGAGAGACGCGCCAAACGCACGCACAGCGCGCTACCGTCTGGCAAGGCGGCGAGAAAGGGTGGCGGCAATGGCATTGGCAGTCAACTGCAGCCCATGCGCAGTCGCTCCAAGAATAGCCCTTCCCTTCCTGGCGAGGCCCCATTTAAGACGCATTACCGGAACGGGCTGAAGCCGGAGACAGACGTGGAGTCCTCAGGTCGAAAGCAGAGCTTAAGTGCACTTGAAAAACAACCGTCAGCAAACCATGAGGGAGATCGTGCATCTACAGGCCGGCCAGTGCGGCAACCAGATCGGGGCCAAGGTGAGAGGGGAAAACGCAGTTGGTGGGGGGGATTCTTTCCGGAGAAATACCTGGGCTCTCGGGCAGGGTGCGATCGGAGAGACAAAGGAAGGAATGGTGTTAACGCGTCCTCCGGGAGCTTAGTGGGTACCATTTCGGTCGGAATGAGGGCGCGTGGGGCAATCGAAATTCGCTTGAGGGGGCGGTGGAGCTGAGCGGGAAATTTCGCCGCTCCGACCTCTCTTCCTGTCCTCCTCCTCGGGAATGCCTATCCGTAATGGCTCCCTACCGGAATGTGCCTGGAGCGTAGGGTGGGGAGATTAGGGAATGGCGAGAAAGCGCGGCGTGGCACAGGAGAGAGAGGACTGGCTTGGGTGCTCAGAGCCTGTGGGAGAAGCCGTTTTTGCTTTGTGCCGCATTTTCTAACCTGGAACCTGTGGCGGGAGTGGGCGGATCTCTGCAATGCGGCCGCCAACATGGCTTCCACCGTCCCCTCTCGTCTGAAGAAATCCCAGCAAAGACGGCGGGGCAACGCGAGCGTCCATCCGTCTGTTCTGACGGACGCGAACTGATCCGCTCGTCTTTTTCTCGAAGTCTGCCAAGAGGCACATTTGCAAATGGATTTTGGCGCAAATCTAGCCAGCTCGGTATTATCTTGACTGAGTTCATTGCACTTAGATTATTGTAACCTATGTAATGTAACTGAGTCTGTGCAAAATTAAATCCAGTAAGAAATTGGCCTGCAATAGGGTCAACTGTGTACTCTGGTACATAAAGCTGACTATGAAGAACTTCCAGCTATCTTCCCCAACGCATGTTGTGGAGTTGAACCTGACTAAACAAGGACTATTATATAACCCAGCAACTCATTTGTAAGATGCCACGTAATGCAAAGCTGGTGCATGGCATACACTACAGCTATTTAAGACATTTCCTCCTTTGGTATGCAGCATATCTGAATGCCATGCACTTCTTTTAGGGTGCCTCTTAGATTATGTTTTGCCTTCCAGAAGCCCCCTCAGAACTGTTTTAATTGCTTCAGCCTTGGGATCCCTTCCCACAGCCTGGCTGTCCTTGATATCTTAACCCCAGCTCTTAACAACTAACAGTGGGTTGGAATATATTTTCTTATCAAAGGTCAACCAGGTAACTTCCAGGAACATGCCCCAGCCAATATAGCAAATGGCAAGGTATGGAGGGAAGCATTCAAAAGTATCTGATATCTGCTTTTCCTATATGCCTTAGAATGCCATACAGTAGTCCTCGTTTAGCAGCCACAGCTGGGACTGGAAATGCGGCTGTTACCAAATGACACCTTGGTTGTGCTTATGATCTTACTTCAGTTTTCCTTTGCTTTACATACTTGCAAAGCTTATTGATGAAGATTGATCGTAAATTTTCATCACTATTATAGCTACAAATAGCCAATAGTGTTAGTCATTATACAGGAACTACCTTCAGTCTTAATTCTGACAACTCCTTCTAATATATTCTTCCTGGCCACAGTGGGACTTCTGTGCTGGAATATGTAAGGCAATCTGGTCT
The DNA here is from genome assembly GCA_009733165.1 of Naja naja. Lineage (NCBI taxonomy): Eukaryota > Metazoa > Chordata > Lepidosauria > Squamata > Elapidae > Naja > Naja naja. Next base: position 185,362,958 of record CM019149.1, on the reverse strand, counting down.
TTCACCAGCATTTCTAGAAAGTTGAGCCCGGTCTCACCTGTCTTTGAAAGTTGAGCTTCCTTTCTGTTAATTTGCATCCACCAAACCAACCAGTTCTAAGGAAAGGGGAAGTTGATCAGAAACCCAGCACACTTTTTCCTCCTCCCCCACAAAAGTGCTCCACCCTTGTTAGCAAGGTAATCCTTCACATCAAGAGCAAATGTTATAGATGTATGGATATCCGGGGAAAGCGAACCTTGATCTTTCTCCTTCCTGCCCTCACGGAGGGATTGAATTGTTACTAAACCAGTCCTCCTGGGAGATCCCTTAACACTTCTGCTGAGGCCGAACTATCACAAAACAGGTAAAACCGGGCAGTTCCACCTAAGACTGCACCAAAGGGGAGCTCACCAATTGTGATTTGTGTATTTTTCCTCCTCGCATAAATATTGGGGAAAGAGGTGCTTCTTCCTGGCTGCCTATTAGCTATGTAAATGAGCTTTTCCTTGTAGGAGCCTTCCCTGCAGTCTGAAGTAAGATGAGTCACCATTGCTCAGCTCATTTTACTTTTTGAAAGCTCAGCAAGCTGCTTCTGGGGTTGGATCAGTCTATGAATAACCTCAAGCTGTTAACTTGTATCTCCCTGGAAAGAGACAGTTACCAGCTGAGCTACTGCTTCAGAAGGCATCCTTGACTTTCTGACACATGGCTACCATTCCCGGTGTCCTGCATGTGGTTGGTGCATCTCTTTACAGCTACCTTCCTGCAAGGCCTCTCACAGAATATGCTGTGACAGGTCTCTAAACAAAATGAGAAGCTTTTCTCTCTGTCCCTCTGTTAAACTTGTGGCTAAATCATGTGAGGTTTAAAAACACAGCAGCCCATTCCCTTCACAGAGAACTTAAAAGGCTTATGTACAATTTTCAGTGTACTTTCTTGGTGATGAGATTTGTCCCGACCTCTCACATTCCAGTCTGCAAAACCAAGCTGGTATCGGTAGAAGCTTTAGCCTTTAGAGCAGGGGCTCTTCAAACTTGGCAATTTTAAGACTTGTGGGCTTCAACTCCCACAAATTCTGAGAGTTGAAGTCCATAAATCTTAAAAGTTGCCAAGTTTGGAGACACACACACACACACACACACACACTTACTTTCGAGCAATGAGAACTGGTATGCTCTCCACATGCAAAGGCAGCATCTGAACTCTGCACCTGAAGTTTAAGCTGCACCTGGACTTTTTATTGCCACCATAATAAAAGTGACTTCATTTCTCTGACTTGCACGTGACCATTGCTGAATCTGGCCTACAAGCTGTGAAATAGAAGTGGTATTCTTGGTCAAAATGAACAGTCCTTCTTAACTTTCAGCCTCTGTCAACTATATAATCTCATATTTTACTATCGAGTCCTCTTTCAGCAACCAGGAGAGTCTAACCTCTGATTTCTCTTCCTAATTTGGGGAGAAAAATGAGAACAAACACTGGCAGTAAATTCTCAGCCTGAAGGGCAGTGAAGTACTGGAGGAGTTTTGCTGAACTGGAAAGTGTCCTTGCTGCTAAGCCTTCCCTGCTGTCTGGCATGTGCCCTAGCACCTGATGGATCTGCCGAGAACTCATCAGCAATCCAGGCGACTGCTAAGGCTTGTCATTTGCTCATCTGCTGGATTTATAATTGCAGTGTTTCTTTCTGCCTAGTGCTCTGGTTGTTTTCTCTGAGGTTGTGCGTGTGGAGGGGGACTTTAAGGGACATGGCGCAGTGTCTGCATCTTCACCCTCAGCAAATGCTTGCTTTCTTCCCCCAGCCCCGCCTGCTCTCCCTGGCAAATGGTATAAATAGAAACTGCCACTCATGCTGCAGCAGAATGTGAGAGAGCTGAGTGTGACCCAGGGATTCCATTTAAAGCTGAGTTTCAGCAGGCACAAGGTGGTGAGAACCAGCTAGCTGTACAGGCAGTCTGGGCTGCAAGGACCAGAAGTAGGCCAGACAAAAGTGGTAGCTCCCCTACTACTGTTTGGGGAAATGGACATGTTTGAATGGAAGGCTTCCTAGGTGCTACTGGCAAAAATAAGACAAGGGACACACAATCCGTTTCCAAGTAGAAAAAAAACCTGGATAGATTCTTTTTAATTAAAGCAGTCAATTTTGCCATCTTTGCCAACATAATTTAATACAGTATTACAAGCAATTTTATGTTGTTATTCTGAATTCCTTTTATTTAAGGCACCATCACAATAACTTTAGATCAAATTGTTTTAAATCCTGTTGTGTTAGAGTACCCGATAGAATTAAGATCTAACACAAGGTCCTGAAATAAGAACTAGTATTTTAAGTACATTGTGGCAGCAATATTCACTACTCTGGCTGGGAGACAGGGCCCGCAGCTAATATGCCAAAAATGGGGAAATACTAGCACTTCAAAGTTCAAACATTTCAAGAACTCCGCAGATCTCTTTGCTTGGCTGCCAATGGAGGAAGGAAGTTTTCCTATATTCCTGTTTAAATTGGCTGGCTTCATATTTTCATAATGTGGTTTATTTGACTTTTGCTTAGAGCGGTGGTGGTTTGTAAATTACAGCTCTCTGTGTGAAGCCACCATGAGTAAAAAAAGCAGTTTGATTGTGTTCATCTTCCACTTGTTGGCTTCCTTGAGCCAACGCATTAGCTCAGAGTATTATGACATGAGATTCATTCTGATCCATCAGTTTTGCTTATGACTTGCCTAATTCAGTATTGCCAACAATTTGGTCAGTGGCTCTCCAGGACTACAGATAGAGACCATATCTACCCTTATTCAAAATAGCAATGTCTGCAAAATAACATGTCCTACCACTAAACTATGATTCTTCCTCAAGCTTAAGTGGGAAAGTAAATGTTTTCTTTCTCTTCTTATGCAAAAGGTGGCTAAAAGAAGGCTTTGCAAAAAATTACCTTCGCTTTCCCAAGTGCCACTAATTTATGATACAAAGAAGCTAAACCAAATATTTATACATCTACAAAGCTTTTATATCCCATACTACAGACACTTATAAATATATAACATCTCTCTCTCTCCCTTTGCCCCCTTCATTCTCCCCCTCCCTCTTCTCTGTCTCTCTTGGAAAAAGAAAGCTTTTATAGAAAAAAAAAGTCCTCTATTATATGAGTCAAAACAAAATCTTCTCTGGTATGAAAATGAGTCCCTTGAGCATACTGTGCATCCCATTCTTGCAGTCATCCACTAGATTTCTCTGAGAAAGGAGGCAACACAAGTTGGTGCATAGATCCTGCAGTGGGTGGGGACTCGTCCTTGCGATCTTTAGGACAGTGAACACATTTTGAGCATTTGGAGGCTGTGATGGAGAAACTGCTTTTAAGATTATAGAAAGTACAGGTAGCCCTAGACTTAATGACCACGTTGAGCCCACAATTTCTGTTAATAAGTGAAACATTTGTTAAGAGGGTTTTGCTCCATTTTATGACCTTCCTTGCCACAGTTGTGAATCACTGCAGTTGGTTAAGTTAGTAACATGGTTCTTAAGTGAATCTGGCTTCCCTAGTGACTTTGCTTGTCAGAAGGTCGCAGAAGGTAATCACGTATTCCCAGGATACTGCAACCGTCAATAACATGAGTCAGTTGCCAAGCATCTGAATTTTGATCATGTGACTGCAATGGTTGTTAAGTGTGAAAAACGATCATAAGTCACTTTTTTCAGTGCTGTTGTAACTTCAAATGGTCACTAAATGAACCATTGTAAGTCGCGTACTACCTGTATTGTATGAGATTTACATTCACCCTCTCATTTCCCTAAAAGATTATCGCTTCCAGCTGCAGTTTTCAGATAGGGGACAGATGAGGTGTGGGTGTGTTTTGTCAGATTTATGGAGTTTGGGGTAGGCTGAGTGTCACAAGTGAATTTCTTGTTGCACAAAATGTAGTATGGCCTGGAATGGGCATCTCTTAGATTATCTACTAGACCTTTCAAAAATTGTACCCTGAAGGCAGAAAGTTTGAAAGCCGTAGTACTGAATCAGATGACTGGTTGATGTCTCTGTGGAACTGGATGATTTCTATTTCACAAATACCTTTGAAGGTCAGGATGACAGATGAGAGAGCTTGTTGAGTGATGATGAATTGATACCTTTGCCTTGTCGGTGCTTGAGGTAATTGGTAGCAGATCCAATATGTGCCGTTTGACTGGCAAAATGATCTGAGGTGGGGGGGCAATGCTGCAATTAACCTATCCCTCCCCCTTGGTCCTATGTCTGTCCTGTGCAACAGGTGCATACTGACAAATGCCACCAGCTGTAAAGCAATATATCTGCCTGCTTTGCAAGGCTTTGCTAGAGACTCATGGAAAAGGACTTTGTGATTTTGGCACCTTTATTGGAAAACCCAGATGGTACCCTCCCTGCTAATGAACCCAGTCCAGTATTCATGCTCCTCAGGATAAATCAATATGTCGCACTGCACTCCCACATAAAAGCTATCCAAGTATGCAGTAGAACCATAACATTAAAATGGGACCAGTCTGGTTTTCAGAAAGATTTGTCCTGTCACTAATTCTTTGTCCTTTTTCCTGACTTACAGTTCTGGGAAGTCATCAGCGATGAACATGGCATTGATCCCACTGGCACCTACCATGGAGATAGTGACTTACAATTGGAAAGGATCAACGTCTACTACAATGAAGCCTCAGGTCAGGTTCCCTAAATTTCAGAGTGCCAGAGACATGTCTCTTTGCCGCCTCCATTCTGTTCAATGTTATCTCTTTTCTGCCCACCTTTGTCCTGAAATCAGATGTATTCTGTTTTGTTTTAATGGAAAAAATAAAACAAGCATTTCTTTTTGGTTCTTAAGTGAAACATGCCATTTGCTGAGCAAAAGTACAATGTGGAGATACAAGGAGTAGTTGGGTTTGTTTGTTGTTTGTTTGTTTGTTTTGTCATGCCTTATCTAGCTTGTTTATTGCATATATGACTTTCAGCTTTGTTCAGTATATCATGTATCACTTCTGTCCTTTTTATGAATCCAACCATTTTCTTCTCTCTAAATCTGTTACTCACCTTAATCAGACATAACATATTAGATTAAATGTGTTGGACTGTTCGTGACTGTCAACAAGTGGATTCTTAAAGTTTTTTTTTCTACCCAGGTGGCAAATACGTGCCTAGAGCTGTTTTGGTTGACTTGGAACCTGGAACCATGGATTCTGTAAGATCTGGACCTTTTGGACAGATATTCAGGCCCGATAACTTTGTCTTTGGTAAGGATCATGGTTGAACTACTCTGCAATTATTCTCCGGTCAAATTAGACCAGAAATTTTGCATACTGCAGCTATCTCCCTTAATATGCTTCTTCATGCTCTTTTTTGTTTAATTAGTTATTAATTTACAACTAATTACAAATCTGAAATAATATGATTTATAGCAAAAACTACAAGTTCTGCATCTGTTGTTTAGAAGTTAATTATTTCAGTGCTGTTGAATCAGATTTGTTTGTACTTCCTGTTGAGAAAGACTCCATTCAGGAATTGTGAGAGAACATAATATATATTGTTACCACTATTCTAAAGATGTGCATGAGTATCTTAGCCTTAATTTTTCCCAGTGTTGAGCAATTATTCTCTTTTGACACTGTTCATAGGTTTTGACTGCTAGGAGAATAGACTTCACATGTGAGGGATATCACTTAGCAACATGTATATCTTTAACCAGCAATGATCAATGTCACTATGTTTCTACAGTCCAGTGACATTGAAATCTAAATGGAACAAAAGTAGGGTGAGGCAAGATCACAACTAGTATTTCTGTATGATGTTTAAGTGAAATACAGTTACTACTAACTGGTGGCGTAGTTACAGTGTCAAATGTGACTTAGGCTCTTCCACAACTCATTGGAGACATTATTTGCAGACTGTTTCAGAACATTATGTAGCTTTTTATATGCATTGACACTCTGGTATGTGGATGTTCAAAGTATTTTTCCCCTTTTACTTTGAGGTAAAGAGGAGGACAAACATTGAGTTGTTGAATACATTACTAGTAAGCCAAGCTGTGTATTTCTGTGTCCCACCAGCAGCATTAAGTCTGAAAATAAGCTCTTAATTTAAACCATTCTCTGTATAAGGTGTGCCTGGAGAAAGAAACTAAAATAACACAGCAACACCTTCCTTTATTGCTGTACTACCTTGCATTCTGCACACGCTACAAAAGATTACATCATATGTAGAATTTGAATTGATTGACAATAGAGGAGTATCGGTAATGTTCCATAATGTGGAAGGCATTTTGATGCAGTAAGACTGAAGTCCGCAACATAGAGCTCAAATGTTTGTGGATACCTTCTTTGATGCCCACCAAGTTCCTGCCCCTAAATCTAATTTTAGAAGCTGGATGCTAGGGCTTGAGTCTATCACATTAGAACTCTTCTGTTTTATTCATCTGAAAATGATTTGATTCCTCTGGTAACCTAGCAACTGAGGAAGCTTGTCTTTAAGAAAAAAGTGTAGGAGAGAAAGGGAAAATAATGTTTGTGGCAAAGCATTCATTGAACTCACCATTGCAAATGGCAAACAATAAGCCAAATACCTTTATCTTCTTCCTCCCCCCTCCCCAATTCCTATTGCTCAGGTCAAAGTGGTGCTGGGAACAACTGGGCCAAAGGCCACTATACAGAAGGAGCCGAGTTGGTCGATTCTGTCCTAGATGTGGTAAGAAAGGAAGCTGAGAGCTGTGACTGTCTCCAGGGTTTTCAGCTTACCCACTCTCTAGGTGGGGGCACTGGATCAGGGATGGGTACCCTGCTGATCAGCAAGATTCGTGAGGAGTATCCAGACCGTATCATGAACACCTTCAGTGTGGTGCCATCACCCAAAGTTTCAGACACAGTAGTGGAACCCTACAATGCTACTCTCTCGGTACACCAACTGGTGGAGAACACTGATGAGACCTACTGCATTGACAATGAGGCTCTCTATGACATCTGTTTCCGTACCCTCAAGCTAACAACTCCCACTTATGGAGACCTCAATCATTTGGTCTCTGCTACCATGAGTGGTGTAACAACCTGCCTCCGTTTTCCTGGCCAACTCAATGCTGACCTTCGCAAGTTGGCTGTGAACATGGTTCCCTTTCCTCGCCTCCATTTCTTCATGCCTGGCTTTGCCCCTCTGACCAGTCGTGGCAGCCAGCAGTACCGGGCCTTGACTGTTCCAGAGCTAACGCAACAGATGTTTGATGCCAAAAACATGATGGCAGCTTGCGACCCTCGTCATGGGCGTTACCTGACAGTAGCAGCTGTCTTCCGAGGCAGGATGTCTATGAAGGAAGTGGATGAGCAGATGCTGAATGTTCAGAACAAGAATAGCAGCTACTTTGTGGAATGGATCCCCAACAATGTCAAGACAGCTGTGTGTGATATCCCACCCCGTGGCCTTAAAATGGCAGCTACCTTCATTGGTAACAGCACAGCTATTCAGGAGCTCTTCAAGCGCATCTCGGAGCAATTCACAGCCATGTTCCGCCGCAAGGCCTTTCTCCACTGGTATACGGGTGAGGGCATGGATGAGATGGAGTTTACAGAGGCTGAGAGCAACATGAATGACCTGGTCTCAGAATACCAGCAGTATCAGGATGCTACTGCTGAAGAAGGCGAGTTTGAAGAGGAGGCAGAGGAGGAAGTTGCATGAAGATCTCTCTTCTCTACTCTATTCTACTCTTCTCTTGTCTCTCTTCCCGCCCATTACTCCTCCTCTTTATTCCAGCCAGTCTTCTGAACCATATTGGACCATGTTGCCTGCATTGGCATAGACTTGGAACATTCTAAGCCAGCCTAAAGGATCTTAACAGTGGAATCTTCTAAGGCTTGCCCGCCTGCCTGCCTATCTCAAATTCTGCAAGGTGGAATCATGCATATAGGAGTACTGTGTTGGTATGAGGAGGAAGAACAGGCTTCTCAGTTGTATTCAGGAATGGCAGCCACTGGTAATGTTTCTAGCTAAAAGCACTAACCAACATATTTTTCTCATCTTATCCTCTCTCCCAGTCCCCTCCTTTTTTCTTTTCCCTCTGCCCAATATCTCACGCACATCCCTCTGTGGTGTCTGTCTTGATTGTTCTGTGTGGTCATGTGAGTTTTTGTTTCCAAAGATGAGTATGCACTAACTTGCATTTGTTTTGCTTTTCTTCATCCATGTTGGGCTTAAAGGAAAGATTAATGGAACTGGGTGGGGAGGGTAGTTGAGAGGAATGGGGCATAGTTCTTTAGCATGAAACATAGACCCCCTCCCCTTTGAGTGTATTTGTTATGAAAGAATTGTATGTCTCCACAATAAACTACTGAAAAACAGTTCAGGCTAATGTTGGTTTCAGAGATTGTTTTAAATCTACCTTTCAAATGCATGACTTTCTCACCGTCTGCTAATGTATCGCATTTATATACCATTTTTTTCCCCTCCAGGTGTTTGAGGTGGCACACCTTCTCTAGTTTTTATCCCCACAACAACCCTTCCATTCTCAGAATCTAGGGAAGAAAAGGGAGGTTTTCAGAACTTAGAAGTCAACGATTTGATAGGCATTTCATCTTTATCTCTTAAGCAAGTTTCTGTCTGTGATGGAATCTGTGAGAAAGGTTATATGGTTTCCAAGACAGTAGCCTAACCCTGGCATTAAACCTGATAAATGAGACTCTGCAAACCTACCTTCCTTGGTCGTGTGTTGGTATTTGGGGCTTGACACTGTGAGGTAAGCTGAAGTAAGATAGAGCAACTGGCCCAAATTTATCCAGAGTGTTCAGTGACTGTGTGTCCGGACTTGAGCATGGGTCTCCCCAGTCCTTGTCCAACCTCATAACCACTCTGCTAAGCTGTCTCACCAAATGCAAAAGCAGTATGACCCTCAGAACTGGGAAAGGCATAATTGATTCTCTTTTTGCTTTACTCTGAAGATTTAACCTGATTGATGATTGTGTACCATCAAATCGCTTTCAACTCCTAGCAACCACATAGATTTTTTTTCTGTGATTGGCTAAACCTGGTCTTTCAAGTGTCCCCAACAGTGTACTTGTTGATGACTATGCTTCAAGTCTGGGACTATTATTATGAAGGAAAGGGAATGTAGATTTATGGGCATCTGCAAGATGAACCTGGGAGGCAAACAGAGTTAACTGGAGTAGCCTGTATAGGTACTATTGATAAATAATATATATATATATATACTGATACAATTTCACCCAAGCATTTGAGGCTATGGAAGTCCTACAGCAGATGCAAAGGTGAGGCAACTAACAGATTGCAAAGCAAGCAGGTTTGAGTAGTGGAACAAGTTATGTCTTCCCTGCTTGGTGTAACTACTTGATTAATAATGCCCCTCCTTTGGGGTAATTATACTGAGAGTTCCCTGCAGCACTTTCTCTTTACCATTTTCAACTCCAGAATCCAATGGAGCCATTAACTGAGAAAATACTGCTTAGTAAAATTCAGTGCATCCTGGACAATACTATTATTTTAAATTAAGATGCAAATTTTTGCCTTCCTTAAAATCTTGGCTTCTTAGTTTGTGCCCTCTCAAAATATTTGAGTATGTGGAAGTAATGCCGATGATCAGTGCGGTACAGTGAATAAGTTGCTAGTTTAGACTAGGAGAGATCCAGTTGAATCCACTCTCAGCTTACCTCACAATATAATTGCTAGGATAAAATGAAGAAAAGTCCCTCTGCAAATCACCTTGAGCTTGGGGAAGAAATTTGAGATACAAATAAGAATATTAATGTATAAATAAGCAGCCTCTTCCAAGAAGGAGAGGTAATTTTGCCCACTCATTTCCTTTTTTCTGAGAATAAAGTTGCAATATCAACAGTCTATTTTCCCTTTCATGATAGCCTCAGTCAGGTTCCTCCAAGTGCTAAATAAAACTGCAATATTCTTTGAGCCTTTTATTGTAAATCTTTCCTTCTGCTTTTCAGTGGCAAATGGCTGGATTTGCCCTGAGCCTTGAGGCAGTCCTATAACTCATTTTAAGTTTTGTAAGGTATCCCTGTAAACACAAAGGAGAAGTGTGTACACTAACCCAGCAGTTTGGATCCTCAAGTTTGTTAACCCCTTTTAATTGTAAGCCATGTAAAAGTGATCAGGTTTATATTAAAGATAAAAAGAGAATGGGAGTAACCACTTTGCCATTCTTGCAAAGTGTCGTTCCCAGCTGTTGCATTATTACCCTCTTATTTACCATTAAAAACTATATATGACCCAAGATGTTACTATGCAAAAGCACTTTGCATCCTTTACCCATTGCACAATAATGCTGGGAAGTAATCAGTAGGCAGTAAGGAAAGTAAAATAGAAAGGCAATGCTACTCTGTCAAGAATGATGCTGCATATAGTAATAAAAGTTTATTGCTTTGGGCATGAAAATGTCAGATTTCTAAAATAATAGGAATAGTTAAAATGGCTAGGGAATAGTTAAATAGTTAACTAAGGAAAAATGGTTAAAATGCTAAGGAACCACTTAGCCACCTAGCTAGTGCTGGCAGCATCATTCTGAATGAAGTTAGCAATCCTACACCCATTCTTAATTCATTTAACCTTTCGTTCTAATTGGATTATTATTCTTGAATGTGCTTCATTTTCCTCCATGTAAATGGTTCGCTGCCCTTCATTCCTCCTAAAGTTGTTGCATTTGTTGAAAAAGCTGCAGTTAAGAAAGAAAAACTAGGCATTGTGAGTTTTCTGGGGTACGTGATTGTCCTCTCTTGTGGCCTCCAAAGATTGGGAGAAGTCTTAATTCTACTGGAGCTTGGAGAATTGTTCAAACCTGTCTTAGAAGGATGGGTATCATTAATATGCCATCACAGGGAGAAATTTAGCAGAAATATTTCACTAGTGTCAGCCACCAAGAAAATACTAGTTTGGCAACATTTTTCTAGGCCCTTCAACTAGGCCTTCACAGCACTGCATCAGGAATTCTGGCATTTTTATCAAAACTTCTCGTAACATCAATCTTTGTTGCCTTTGCTTGGTGGAATCTGGTGTCAGCTGTCCCAGTACAAAGAGGTTGCATTGTAATTCAATACCCCATGGACTGTCAGGCATCACAATGTGCCTCTGTGTGGGTTGGAAAGAAGAGTGTGACTGTATGCCACCTGTGCCATTCTTCGGATTTTGTTTATCTTCCCTATGTGGCATTGAGTCCTGTTTGAATGGCAGGAGCCAGAATGAGAAACAGACAAGGCAAGCGTAATATTTTGTTCCCCAGGTCCAACTGAACAACATTGATGGGGGAAGAACTGGGGAGGGGGCAGACATTATGACAAGGACCCACTGGAGCCCATGTACCTTGGTTCCAAAAGCTGAAGGCATTCTTGTGACATTACTGATGTGCACAGCCACACACAGTAGGTAGTAATTCACCCATCCTTTGTGCCTGATAGAGCTCAGACATTGGAACACAATGTCCTTTATTATAGATTCAGTGTCTCATCATTTTCCACAATGCTGCTTTCTGATTTTCTATTGGCCATCCTCTTGAACAGGCAATGGCACTAATCATCATGGTTCACTTATAGTAACACAAATGTTAGGACCTTTTCCCAGGGCCTTCTTAGTTACCCATAACTTCAGAGAAACAGCTGGGCTTTTTCCCCAATGAAAGCCATTGAAATCAAGGATGCCCACAGAGCATTCCCCCAATTTTTAAACTATTAGGGTATTGGTCATAATATCACTAACTACAAACTTCGACAATCAGGTTAACACTAGAAATCTGAGATTGCCGTGGCATTATGCTGCCCAGGATATTAGAGGGGAGGAAGCTGTGTGTAGATTTGTGTGCAAGGGGAGGGTGTAATGGGCTGCCACAATAACCTTGGGAAATGGGAGGAAGGGCTGCAGCCTAGACAACGGTGATAAGAGACATCTGAGCCCAGTAGACAGCTTCTCTGAAGGGACCCTTCCTAGCTTTCTGGAAAGTAAAGGCAAGGGAGAAAGGACGTTTTCAGACTTGCAAGATCACTGTAACTTTACAATAAAGGTACTCTTAGTACTCCTGGTTTTGGTTTCCTGTTTGGACTACCTCAAAGGGCTGGCACAAACAGCATTCATGTGCAGCAGCTCAAAAATAACTAGAGGCGTGAGTAACTCATCATAAAGTTCATATTTTATCAAAGATATCTTGTGCTTGCCAATCATCCATGTACTCTTGCACTCATTCCCTGGACTGCTGAAAATAGCAGAGTAGATAAATGTCCCCTCTTGAGCCACTGGAATAATTTCCTGGGTGAGCCTCTTTTATCACTTCACAAGTTCTGATTTTACTGTTAAGAAAGGCAAGTGGCAATTCTGGGAAAGGAAATAGAATTTTGTTCCCATGGGATAAATTATCTATTTTTATGACAGCAGCCCTGAGCTCAAAGCAAATTGATAGGGGTTGTGTGTTTTATAGCTAAAAAGTGTTTTTCATTGTCCCAATATTTTTTTTTCTAATCCTCATGATCATGTGGGAGGAAAACATGTATTTAACAAGTATTCATTTTGACCACACCAGAGCCACAAGAGTTTACCAGATGGGCTATGGTATTTTAAAGTACTTCTTTTAAAACTGAAAAGTGACTAATCTCACAGTTGACATAATCTTCAACAATCCTATTGCCAAGACCATAAATCTTCACACTATAAAATGCATGCTGAATCAGAAGTTATTTTTAAATTCAGACGCCTTCTTCCACTTACAACAAATATGTTCCTTAGATCACACCTTTGTTAAATAAGTCTTTACTTACCTTGTGTGTGTTGTTGTTCATGGACCTTATTTCCTCCTTAACACAGACATTACCCATCTGTAAATTAAGAGAAACGAATTCAACATGATTAGGTGGGGCAAATTCATGTGCATTCAGCAACTTCATCCTAATTACAAGGCACCTTAAGGCAATTTGGGCTTGAATAAAGACCATAGTTTCCTGTCTGGCTGTGGAATGTTAACTAAGTCAGCATTATTCAGTTAATTGTGCTATGTGCTACTATTGCTATTTGAAAGATCCTGAAGTCTATTCAGATCCTCTAATTCAATTGCCACTGCCTACATTTATCGCATATAATTTATTTCTGAGTCACTATTTCTAGCTCCTGGTTGTCTGTTCATATGAACCTGCTAACCTAATAGGAACACAGAGCATAAAATGGCAGAGTTGGAAGGGATGTGGAGGTTTTCTAGTTCAACCTGCCTGAGCGGGAGACCTACACCATTTCAGAAAAAGGGTTTAATCTCTTATTGAAAACTCTTTTAAGTGACTCACAAAAGCTTGTGCCTGTGTGTTTCTTTAAGGCCATGTGTTGGTTTTATCTAGCTGCAGAGAATCTCCTGCTCAATTTTGCCTGGTGCTCACAGCACAGCTAAAGGTTTCAGTCTAACAGAGGAGGAGGTTCCTGATTCTGAATGTTGTGTTGACTGAATGACCTTTTTTTCTGTCCAAGTTTTTACCGAGATAATAAAATCAAAATTCCAGTACACTTAGAAGCAAGATAGAGGCACATGGTAGACTTTCATGTAATGATTGTGCCCCATTTTTAAAGCTCCTTGGAAATAATAATAACAACAACAGCAGCAGCAGCATGGATGAAACATGTAACAGTGATACCCATTGTATTGGGGCACTTGGTACCATGTTCAAGAATTTTATAAAATGCATCAAGAAATTAAAACTTCCTGCAATAACACCAGCGGAACTGCAAAAAACTGCTTGGAACAACATACATTTTAAGAAAATACTTGGTTGATACCTAGGATGCTGGCAGCAACCTATATCAACCATCAGAGCCAGTCAATGATATTTGTGATACATTTTTAAATGTTCAGTTGACTACGTTTCATGTTTGATGAATAAAAGAGACAACAACAATTTGGTCAGTAAAAATTACTTTTCTTCCAGAGAATAATATAGGTTCATCTGCTCAGGAGTGGTTCTTTGGCCTCTGGAATACCTCATATTCCAGGTTTCATCAAATGCAAACTAAAGTCTCATTGCTGAGCAATCACTTCACAGGTTACCTGGGATTTTGTCCTGAAATCCAACTAGTTTTTTAACTTGGCCTGTCCTTTGGAGCACCAGTTATAGCTCTCATCCTGGAGTGCATTAGCCTGATGCTCTTCAAAAGCTCCACTGCAGAGCCCTGTTTTCATCACAATGAAAAGAAAAAGACATTACAAAGGCATTTTTTCTACCAATTTTGGAGATACCATCTATGGTATTCCATCCATTCTCCTTTTGCAATGAACCAGTTTCTCAGAAAGAGATAAAAGAAAAATAATTTAAACAGCTAATCCCTGATAATTTGCCCTAACAGGACCCCAGTCCGCTGTAATGGGAACAAAAGATTTAAGAGTACAAAATTTTTTAAATTTTAAATGTTAAAAAGATCTATATTAAGATATCTATATCTAGGCCATCTAACCATTGAGTTGCAGCATCATTTATCTGAAAGAAATCAGAAACTGGTCCATGTATGCCCTCAGCTTACAGCCGGTCACAGGGATCTACAGTTTGACATGGGACCCTGCAGTCACACTAAGGGAAGGGTACTATTCCCCATTTATACAATGAACCGAGAAGACATGTTACAATGTGGTAATTCTTTGGGATAAATTAGAGTGTTTTTAATAAACATTTTAAAACAATCCAGGCATTGCAACTGCTCATCCTGGGTCAGATTCCAGAGAATAACTAACCATCCTCGTTCCAGAATTATGAAGGATTTACCTCAAAGCCTTTTTTCCCCTCCAGACTCAGCAGCTATACCCTGCAGGTGCCGCAGAGAACATCTAATCCGTTCCCTGTGAGAGCAACAATCAAGGAGGACCAACAGGTTGAAATGAAAAGACTTCAAGATAAATATTAGAAGGAACACTGCCTGTAGATAATAGCTGCAAACATTGGGACTGGGTGCAGGGTGAGGGTTGGGGGAATAGAAGGCCCTCCTTGCTGAAGATTTTCAGCTGGGAATTGTGTGGCTAGCTGTCAAGGATGGTAGAATTCCTGCACTGGGCAGGAGGCTGAACTATAACTATTTATCTCAATAACATCCTTTTCAACTGACAGACTCTGTGAAAACAATGTAACAATGTTTATCCAACAGTCTTTCTGCTATCTTGTCTTGGGGCAATAATAAAAAAGCTGACACCGATAATGGATGAAGTGCTGTTCACTCCATTAAAAACAAAAGGAGAGGCTGAACTGAATGAGTGAGAAATGGAGGAAGGAGTAAAGATTCCCATGCCCTTTTGTCTCTTCTGAGAAACTGGATTGTCTTTCCATGTCACCCATGGCTTGGGTGCCATGTTCACAATGCAACAATGGAATGAGCAGGAGGTATATTGGCTCCTAAATCAGAAGCATGTAAGAGTGTCATCCTCTCCCCATCATAGTCCCATCTGCAACAGGAAGGAGTCAGCTTTGCAAGCACATTTGCAGAAGTCAAGTCCTACTTGCCCCCCAATCTTTCTCTTTCTTCCTCCTCCCTTCCTGGGAGGCCTCAGCTTTGCCATGCAGTGCATTTAGTCCAGGGGGGGGATTCTACCAGTTCGCACCTATTTGCTAGAACTGGTTGTTAACATTCTAAGCAGTTCGGAGAACTGGTTGTTAGAAGAAATGACTGGCCTAATCCTGTAAGGAAGGCAGGAAGGAAACATTCTGGTGTTGCTTACAGAGACTGCCTCTCCTTTGACCCTTATTACATTCTTGGTAGGACTAGACTTCCTGTCTCAGGAACGTCTCTGGAGATTTTTTCCCTTCCTTTGCTGGTACTTTGCTTGTGTGGAGTGACCATTCAAAGTTACAATGGCACTGAAAAATGTGACTTATGACCATTTTTCACACTTACGGCTGTTGCAGCATCCCCACAGTCATGAGAGGCCAGGTGAGGAGATGCCTGCCTCGATGTGAGTGATATTGAGTTGGCCATGCCCAGCCAATAACATGACCACCAAGCCATGCCCACCAACTAAGCCACGGCTACAGAACTGGTTGTTAAAAAATTTGAATCCCACCCCTGATTTAGTCTTTCAAAAGCTAAAAGGAAAGGGGAGAGGGAAGTGAGAATGTTCGCATCAGACAAATGTGTAATAAAGTGGGGAGGAGAATGGGGAGTGCACCAGGAGGGAGAATTGGGAAATAAAACCAGAAAAGTGGCACTTTATCCACAACCTCCTCAACTCCATTTCTGCTGTTGAAGTGGACAGAGGGAATGCCCTCCCTTAGCACAAGATGAGTCCCTCCCTTATGATGACTTATTATCTAATTTGGGTCTACCATATCTGAGCTGCAAAACTCTGGGCAACCACTCTAAACTGTAATCATATTCATTCATTTGGGCAATATAATCAATCAACTCCCAACATCCATCCATCCATCCATCCTTCCTTCCTTCCTTCCTTCCTTCCTCCTTCCTTCCTTCCTTCCTTCCTTCCTTCCTTAATGACAGACTACTGTACTTAATCAGTTCTCCATTAAAAACGCAATGTACAATCAAACCAGAATTAAACACTCATTCCTACAAGCAGTCAACAAACCTACCAATCAAAATCCAAGCCCAGCTAAAGAGAAATAAAATAGTTTGCAGTTGTATATACACACATAATGGTTGGCATATATAACACTTCATCCATGTGTTTCATTCATGTTGTATTGATTGGTTTGTCCATGCGGGGCAAAAACAGCGAAATGAAGGAAGCTTGAGGGGAAATTAGAAATGTATCAACTCATCTTTCCTATTGAAAAATATCAACCCAAAAACTGAGAAGTGGGGTGAGGCAAGCCTTCCTGCAAATGAGGAACATGTTGCCAACATATTCAGCTCAGCCATGGCAATGTGCAAAGGCACCAGCTTTGCTCCAGTTTCAAATACACTGCAGTGGAGCCCCAAACAAACAACATGAGTCTGTGTTATCCAACAGACATAAACATGGTTCTGAACTGCGTGCAGAGTCCAGTATGGAAATGCCTCACGATTGCCAGCTCACCATTCTTACAGACAGTGGTGGAATTCAGCCAGTTCACACCAGTTCAGGAGCATCGGTTGTTAAGTTTCTGAGCAGTTTGGTGAACTGGTTGTTGGAAGAAATCATTAGGGCAGAGAACCGGTTGTTAAATTATTTGAATCCCACCGCTGTTTACAGATCCTTCCAAGCCAATTGAGATGGTGGTGGTGACTATGCCAATCTATATGTTCTCCCGGTGGTAATCCTAATAAAACCATTATCCTCTCAAAACCTCTATAAATTGACAATAAATAAAATTAGTTATTTTCATGAAGAAATACTCCCCTATTCACTGGTCTGCTGGAGTTGGATAACCAAGTATTTCAATTTTACAGCATTGCCCATTTCTCAAGTTTAATAGCATTTTGGTATATCCCAAATTTTATTGCTGTTTCTTTTTAGATGTACAAATCGAAGTTGTTTTCATCTTTGTGGCTGTACAAAAATACCCCACCATTTTCCTCTCTCTTTTTTGCATGCAAGCACACAAATTTAAAAATAAATAAATCTCTGGCTTCCACATAAGCCATCAGCTATTAAATACCACTGCACCTATTTAACTGTACAACATTTTTGAAAGAAGATAATTTTGCTTATTAAGAAGTTTGCTTGGCCTTCAAATCTGTTGCCATCCTAACTGAAGAACAAGAAAGCAACGATATGCACCAATGCAGCAGAAATGGACCAAAAGAGTCACCATACCTCCTTCCGTCCCCTGCTGAAGTTTTTACTCTGCAGTGAACTAAGGCCGTCACAGGGTACAAACTTCCTCTAACAAAAAGCCACAAGAGGAAATGCTGCTTTTTGAAACCTACCAAACTGAGCTCTGGAACAATTGTTAGTTTCCAGAGGTTCAACCTGGATGAGAAGGAAGATTTTCATTTGGTGCTTCAATGAGATGACGGTGTTGGAATGAGCCAGGGACAATGGGATCTCGGATCAAGTAAGACCTTGGGACAGGTTCAAGAAGTAGGGGTTGGGGTTGGGGTGGCCTATCGTAACGTTCCACTCACATTAAGTGTACTTCAGTTTTACTTTTGCAATGCAGAAGTCAGCTAAGATCTCTGATCTCCTGAACTGTTGGGAAATAAAAACATTTTGCTCCTCCAAATGTCGCAGGATTTCTATCTCAGTAAGATCCTTGGCAATACATAAGAGTATGAAATAGAACAACTCTTCCATGCTTTGTTTTGTTGGGACCTTTGAAAATAGTTGTTATCCCGACCTACTTCTTACAAAGGCTCTTGCTGAGTCAGCCATATGATGTAGGAAGACTGAGGCTTCCCCAGAGCACTAAAGGTGAATTAGGTGGTACATGGCTGGCCCTCAGAGGCTGCTAGCTTGTAAAAGTATTTGGCTCACGATGTAGTAGGATTCTTGAAGATACGGAACTGATTTTAAGAGCTCAGAAGTGGGGGTAGGTAGCATCACAGAATGGAGATTGGCAGTTACATGTGAAACTGCTTTAGGGTTTTTTTCCGCTCTGCTATCTAATTACAATAAAACTGTGTCCTGGAAACACATTTTTTTTCTGCTCTCTCTCTCTCTCTCTCTGTGACATTACTTTTATTTTACCCTGTGAGTGAAAGGGAGCTAAATACCTTTAGCTATTCCAGTGTTAAAATGTCTTCTGATCTGGCCTGGATTGTCTTCACAAAAATTGGGCTTTTTTATAAATTCTTTTCTCTGATTCTCTGATTCTTTTTGCCTCAGGGGACTATATAGAAAATGGGGCAAAATGGGATAGAAAGAAATGTAAGCCTCCCTCATCTTTACGGTGCCAAACCCAATTGAGACACCACTGTCTGGGATATTTTTCACTCTTCCTTTTTTTGTTGTTGTTAAAACAGTAACTTTAAAAATTGCAGGAAGTGATGGCCTTACAGCTGTCTTTCCAGTGGCTAAGATTCTTACAAATATGGACATCTGATCAGGGAATCCCAAGTCTTCTGCCACCAGTATAAAGGAGTGACTTTTTAATCAGGACAGGTGCAGACTGGATTAATTCTGTCTTACACCACCATCATATTGTCAACTCCTGAATCGGGGAAAAAACAGCTGGGAGGATCATGCAGTTTACAGCGTTAATGGTACAATAGGTACCTACCTATTAGCCCCGTGAGGTCATCCACACAAGAAACACAACTAGGAATACTACCTCTGTGTTTATTGTAAGGTTACATTAAACAGAATCTTGCAAGCATTTCTCCCCTCCCCTCTTTTTGGTCTCTAGAAAATTGGGGAGGCCCCTTCTGAAATGCTTCCCACGACCCCTCCGTCTGTCAGCCGAGATACATTTTACACCTCTGCAGCTCTCCCTCCTGTTTCTCAAGACCATTCTCACATGCCAATACAGTAACATGCTGCAGTGAGATCTAAAATAAGACTCCACTAAAAGGGCTTCCCCAACTTGGGTGTCCTCCAAAGAGCTTGGCCAATGCTGGTTCTGGCAGGAGAATTATGGGTATTGAAATTATGAAAATCTAGGTATGAAAGTATGTAGTCTGGCAAAAGATTGTTTCCACTCTATACCTTTATCTTGTTCTAAGACAAGATTCTCTTTTAGATTCCCAATATAAATGCCATATTCTCTAAGTTCCAGTGGTAGGATTCAAATTTTTTTACTACCACTTCTGTGGGTGTGGCTTGGTGGGCATGGCAAGGGAAGGAGACTTGTAAAATCTCCAGTCAGAGGTGGTATTTGCCGGTTCTCCGAACTACTCAAAATTTCCGCTATCGGTTCTCCAGAACTGGTCAGAGCCTGCTGAATACCACCTCTGCTAAGTTCATAAGGCTTCTGTGTTTTGCTACTGAATCCACTGGTTTTTGTTTCCCCAGGGAAAAACCACAGAAAATATTTGATCTGTTCTTTGAAGTTGCTCGTCCATCACTTGCAGATGATGGTAAGTCTCCATTCTGTTAGATGGTGGTTTTTTGGAGTGAATTTAACAGTAAGTGAAAATAAAATTATATACATTAGTGTGGGAGATCTATATAGTACAGTCTGAGATAGCCCTTGATTACATATGTGGGGTGAAAAAAGCTGGATCAAAATTGAAGCTTTTTTACTTTTTAAAAAAATCTGTTATTGTATCTTGGTTCTAATTTACATTTATCTTCTTCACACATCTTATTACCCTGTTATGCAATTTTGTTTTGTTTTGTTTTGGCATAGGATGATGTGTAAATCCAGCTACTATTATGGTCAATGAAAGTTACTTTTCTGGGGCAAGGAGCCACACTGTAATAAACAGAAGTGCAGTCTCTGAAGACCCCAGAGAGTGTGGTTGGTGATAACAAGGCTTAGCAGAATGGATGTCAAGGTTTTATAACCTATTAGATTTAAAAGGCCAAATTAGGGGCAGATATTCAAGGAGAACATCCATCTATCTATCAAAAATGACTTGATGCATATAAACAATTATTATTAATCAATATTAGTATTGCCCAATTCTGCACTGCAGGCAAATACCAGAAGTTGGATAAATAAATTCATTACAGAGGATTAGAAAGCCATACAAAACTTTTCTGTCTAACAACACCAAGGAATAATTTATGTTGTTATTTGTATGTATTTATTAAACATATGTTTCCATGTTGCCACAATCAAAATCAATCCTCAGCACTCATATAAAAAAATATAAAATGAATCTCATGAAAAATTAAAAATACATTACAAAAAATTCAATAAAAGATGGCAACAGCAACTCAAAATCAGGGCAGGCCCTTGAGGGGCTGGGGTGGCGAAGGGTCTTTAGAAACTTGCAGAAAATCAACAAAGAGAGAACCAACCTAATCTATCCCCAATATTGGTGCTGCAACAAAAAGCAGCATCTCCATGCCTCAGCCCTCCCCAGAATCTCCCAAAAGTGTGGGACTTAACAGCAGTTTTTCTAATCAGCAGGCCGAAGTGGGCTGGAGTTAGAGCCACAGTTTTAGTCTTGCCTCTCCTTTTCCTACCTTTTCAAGGCAACGGCAACGTGGCTCCTCATTTCCCAGCTTTGAAGGTTTCTACCAGCTGTCTCTTGCACTTTGATTGGCTTTGGGAGAGTTACAGGGTGGAATTAGTGCCTTAAAGCATGCAGAAGTTTAATCACCCATTTTGTCCCTTAAGCCCTCCCCCCTCCCCTATGGTAGCCCAGTGGAAGTGCCAACTGTAGTGGAAGTGAATATTTTAGCTGCTTAAGGGAGAAAGAACAGAATAAATGCTGGCAATTGGTGACTTAATTAAACTGTGTAGTTAGTCTCCCCCCAATCTTTACAAAACTGTTCTTTTATATGATTTTCCCCTCCCCCACCCCCATTGAGATTTGGTGTCTACTTTTCTTGGCATTTTGATATAATGGTTGAAGTGCTAGATCAGGGGTGTCAAACTGGATTTCTTCAAGGGCCAGATCAGCACTGTAGTTCTCCTCTGTGGGCCGGCCGGGGGTATGGGACATTTTCATGGCCAGTTTTCAGCCTGGACAGCATTTTGCTGGCCAAAACGGGCTGCATGGTGGCTGTGCACTGCCCTCCCATGCCCTGTTTGGCCAGCACAGTTTTTCAGGAGGCCATCCAGGCTGAAAATGGGCCACATGGGGGCCACGCACGCCCCCACCCCACCCCATTTTGCCTGACAGAGGCACCGCAGGCCAGTCCTTTGCTATTTCTAGGCCAGCCCCGGGGCCAGATTTAAGCACCCTGCGGACTGCTTCCAGACCATGGGCCTTGAGTTTGACACACCTGTGCTATATTAACAGCCAGAAGGTTATGAGTTCTAGGCCTCCCTTGGTCGTAAAAGCCATCAGGGTCATTTTAGGCCAGGAACATTGTTGTTTAAATTAAAAACACACAACCCAGTTATTAATACACCTAATACTTGAATCAAATTCCCATCAAGGCATAGGCTTGCTAAGGCAGTGGCTGGGGAAAGAGCCAGACCTTCAAGGGCCATTTAAAGGGTGATAGGGTTGGGGCAATTTGAATCTCCAAAATGTAGAAATTGCAAGAAAAAAACCACAGTCTGGATAACATGGAAAAAATGGGACCTAGAACTTGCTTTCATTTACAATAAAATGTTTATGCCTGGGTATCAGGAGGCTGTGAGTTCAATCCCAGGTAGAGGCTAATATTTGCTCCTGCTTGAGCAGGGGGTTGGACTAGATGACCTCCAAGGTCCCTTCCAACTCTGTTATTCTATGTTCTACTTTGTCAAATGTTCTGTATATTGACCTCTGTTCTGTTTTTATGTGCAGAACCTCAAGTGCGTAGACAATTCCCACTGGACTTCGATGACCAGGTCTGCCTCCTTTGTAGAGTTTCTACATAACACTCCACTCTAACTTCTTTGCCTTCCAAAACTCAAAGCAAACTTATATGCCATTTTGTTCTGCCTCTCCTTCTGTAGTTCTGAAATCCTGTCTTATCATGAATATGCTGAATGCTAATGCATGCCGGCTGTTCCTTTTTTTACCTGCCAGCATGAACAGCTAAACTCCCTGAAGCTCATGACCTCCTCAAACAGCCAGGTTTTATAAATTAAAAACTGCCTTGATTTGCAATCATGGAATGCTGAATGTGTATCTATGCACTGTATCTGTGCACTGTGTAAACCTCCTACTTGATAGGATACAGGTCATAAACTTGGAAAATAGCCATTTATATTAGGAAGCTAGCTTGCATAGAATCATAAGGAACACGCTCAAGGTAAAATTTGAGTTTGGTTGGAAGTGTAGCATATATAAATTGGATAAACCTTGAGCTGTTAGCGGAGGATGCTGCCCATGAAGTAGGTACAATAAAGATAGTAACTTAGTCAACTACTTCTCTATCTTACTAAAAGCCTGATGTAAAACCCACAATTGACCCAAGCCAAGCTTGGCAGCAAATTCACTGTCAATAGGTTCATATGATGACAACCAAGACACATAGCAAATTGGAACGTAATAAGAGTGAATTAACCAAGTACAGTGATAATAAATGAGATGACAGAAATGAAAACTGATACATTGTGTGTCTGTGAAACTAAGAGAAAGGGAAAGGATGAAACCTGAGTGAAAGTGGTCAAATCTTAAAGTGGAGTTGGTGAAGATGCAGATTTAATTGGGAAAGAAAGGACTAAAACTGCATGTCAAAAAAAATGAACTGGTGCAATCTAGATTGTTGTGATTGGATGTAAAAGCAGTTTTATACTCCAGAGAATGATGAAAACAGAGGAACTAGAGAAGAGATATGGGGGACTTTATCCAACACTCTCAATGAGAGATGCAAAAATGTGATTGCACTATTTGGGATCCAAGAATCAATGAGAATAGAGATTATTTGGTATGTGATTTTTTTTACATGGCTTAAGTGTAAGTCTGGTTATACAAACATATGCCAAAGCAATTTGATTAAATCTAAACAATTAATTGACTTGATTGTTTATGATGAAATCTTGAGAGATTAGTGAAGGATACAAGGGTGACAAGAGGTTCTGGAATGAGATGAGAAGTTCTTTGGCAGTATCAGGAGTGCTTCTTTGAACAGGAAAATGAAAGAAACTAGAATAAAAATAGAACAAATGCAGGAAGAAAGATACAAGATTAGTCATTCAACTGAATGGAATGGAGATGAGAAAAGACGTTGAAACAGAGTGAAACAGATCATGTTACAGACAGACATGTAAGTATTTTGAGTTACAGAAATTGAAAGTATGAAAAAGGATCCTTGTTTGAAAATTAAATAAAATTGCCGTGGATACAGAGGAAAATACACATAGGAAAATGGTTGCTACCAAAATCAGTTTGGGAGTCAGTAAAAAGGACTGAATATGTTAACAAGCCTCCAGCAATTATTAGAATTGGAAATAAAAGTGATGAAATTGTTTAGGATGAAGTGATGTTGAAAGGGGTCCTTTAGAAATTAGTATGGGAATAGTTAATTTCTACAAGAATTACAATGACATGTTGAACAATATGAGTTAAGTAAATATAATGGATTGTAAGAATTCATTTTTTGGAATTAATCTATACCATTTATTTCAATACCACTCTTCAACATGTCACTATCATTCTAAGAATTCATTTCTTAGCATTTACCTATTTAGAGCCCTGGTGGCACAGGTAAACTCTGCCCACTGCCAGGAGTTCAGTCCTAACCAGCTCAAGGTTGACTCAGCCTTCCATCCTTCTGAGGTGGGTAAAATGAGGACCTAGATTGTTAGGGGCAAGAGGCTGACTCTGTAAACCCCTTAGAGAGTGCTGTAAAAGCACTGTGAAGCAGTATATAAGTCTAAGTGCTATTGCTATTTATGGCATTTATTTCAATTCTGCAGCTGAAAGTTTAAATGTCGATAGGATAAGAGAAAGGTAAAGCACACATGAAAACAAAAGGAACATGAATGGCTCAGCACTGAGCAAGGAATAAGCCAAGGAAATGGGATGTCTCTCTGGTTGTGTGTAATGTCTTTGTGGATAAATAGCACATGCCATTATTTTTTGGCTGACTGTTTCTTACTTCTTTTCTGCAGTTTCTCTAATGTTCTTACTCTGAAAGCAAAGAGCATGATGGGATGGGTATATATGTATGTGTGTATGGCTTGTGCTAAAAAACAGAATGCTAGTTTAGAGAGGATCAAGCTCTTTTTTTCTGCTTTTCTATATTTTTTTCTGCCCCTGTCAGTTAGATAATCAAGTACAGCTGGTCCTCAGCTAACAACCACTCATTCAGCAACCATTCAAACTTACAACACTGAATAAGTGGTAAAGTAGTTAACAATTGATCCTCAAAGTTCCAGCTGTTGTAGCATCCCTGCAGTCATGTGATCACAATCTGGGCACTAGCCTTATATTTGTTGTCATTCAGTTGTTGTATGCCACCCAGAGTCAACGTTTTGTGATTAATTAAAAAATAAATAAATTTCTGACCATTGCAGTGCCCCATGGTCATGTGATCACATTTAGCAACACCCCCCCTTGGCCAGCTTCCCATAAGCAAATTTGGAAGTTGCGGTCATGTAAGGTCCTTACTTAATGACCCATGGTGATTGGCTTAACAACAATAACTGGACACTATTGGAATTGCCATTGCTAAGATTTGTGGTTGTAAAACATGACATTGTGTGACAATGCACGTTAACAACAGCAGTTCCTGGTCCCAATTACTGTTGTTAAGCAAGGAGATCCTGTAAGATCCTATAGGGTATAATTCCCAGCATATATTTATTTTAAATCATTTTAAGGCCAGTCCAAGGTCATTCATGCTCTAGGCCAGGCCTATCAAACTGGCAGCCCATGGGCCGGTTGCATCATATGCAGGCCACGCGCACCCCAGCTCCATAAAGGCAAAAAAATGCCGTGATAGGTCATGATATCACGAGAGGCAATCAAGTTTTATGCCCATGCCTAGGCTGTAGTTTGTTCATGACATGCTTGCTTTCTTTGAGATTCTGATTTATCATTGTATATTATGAACCTGCATCCAGAAATTAAACTGTCCCAGGGCATTGGCTTTCATAGTTAAATGGGGCCAGAAGACAGCAGGACGAAGATTCTCAACAATGTTCAGAAACTTGTCTGATATGAGCTCTGTTAAAGATAATAAGAGGGTGATCAATTATCATTTCAAATAATGTGTTATGTGTTCAACCGAAAATATATGTTCCTGAAGAATCACAAACTTTTGAAACCAGGGTGGTAGAGTAGAATTTTCTTGGTCAGGGCACAGGTGGATCTCATAACAACCCAATCCTTATGAATTTTTTCTGAGGGAGGTGCAACTGGCTGATGAAGGCAACCTATAAAATATACAACATTTCTTTGATAAAATCTATAGGACTAATCTGTGGTATTTAAATAATGTACTCTGAATCGAATTTAGTACAGTAATTGGGAATTCCTTCCAAGTATTCAGGGATAGGTTTGCATAATGTTCCATATTTTATGCAAGTGGTTTCCTGGTTATGCTTTCTTGTGCTTCTATGAGACACTGTTGAGACATAATGATCAAAGATATTTCCTTCTTGTAGGAATCAGTCCAGATGCTACCCAAGTTTTGCTTCCCTCTTGATATAGAGAGGTAAGCAATGGGAATTCTCCAGTTGATATGGATATGCACTTTAAAAAGATGAAAAAGATGCTCTGTTGTGATTTAAGTTTGTTGAGTTTTTAAATCAACCACTGTTTTAATAGAGATTTAATGAGCAATCTTCTGCCACTAGAAATTTTTGCTTTCTGATTTCTGCAAGCTGGCCACTCTGTTTTTACTTATATACAGATACATCACTTGGTCTCTTTGTCTGTTTATGCTTAACTTGATGGTTCCCAAATACATGTGTGAACCAGGGTCAGGATTTAGCAGCCCAGGGCAACAAAAGGTTTGAATGTTGCCTTTACATCCAGCTCTAAATTAACATTGTAGATGGACTCCTGAAAATCAATGGTGAGAGAGGAGGAAAAGACAGAATGCTTTAAAAGTACATAGGCCTTTGCGCTGATAAAATGATCCAGGAACAGAACAGCCCTATTCACCATGCAATAAAATTCTGCTTTGTAAAATGGCTTGTCACCCAAAACTATCCACTAACAAAACCAATCATTAGATCAGACCGAGAATCCATAAACTCAATTTACCTGTTGGCTATATTACAGCTGTATTAGCTAAAGATCTATATGCTCAAAAATCCAATTATGCTGATGTGCCCATTGTGCCCATCTACTCATTGTAAGCCAATGAGTAGATACATGTGCTCCAAATCCCCATTGATTCAAGGCACATACTACCACCAATACTCCCAGGATCAGCAGTAGCCTCTATTTTTATACCCTTAGCTAACAACCAGATGTAGTTGTTCTCGGATCTATTGGAAATGTCACTGTTTATCAATAATTTTGTAAGAGACAGAAATCAGTATCTAATTCAGGCAAAATCACATTACTAAACCAGTGGGAGAACATTTCAGATTTGGGCTAAAAATCTCCATATGATTGCTAAGTCACATTAGAAAAGTAGAAAATACTCTTAAATTTTGGTACTGGCTATGGTCTTCTATGTTTTTGTAGTCCAGATCAGGTAAATTTAGTCTCCCAGGATCGTTATTGATCTTAGAGCAGTAATTTTTTAAACGGGAAATAAACTAAAATAGAAGGCCTACTGTGAAGAGAAAGTTCTCATCCACTGGAAGAGTATTCCACCTTGCTAACTAGACCGAGCTTTGTCTCCATTCTGTCTCTACCGAAAAGAGATGGTTCTCATTAGGATAGATTGTTCAATCACTCCTTGCAGGAAGATATGTCGACACTTTAGAAAGGGTGCTTCCTCTGTCTCTAATGAGTCATTATTCTGGTTTGAAGGCACACTCCCTCCCCAGAACTGAATGTAGGGAAGGGGAAGAAAGAAGAAAACTCCTCCCAGAGTGGAGAAATGTTCACCTCATAAGTGTTTTCTGATTGAAAGAATGAAGGGAAATCTCCCCTTTCAAGCCAGAGTTGGGGCAAAACTACATTAAAGGATTCAAAGAGAACAGGAGAGTGGAAGTACTGTAGCAAGTAAGGGTTCACTGGTGACTTCCTACAACCAACCTCAATGAAAGCCCATGAACAACCTGGAAGGGAAGAGTCCTCACCTGCCAGAAACTAATATTCACTGGCAAGCTGCTTCTACATAGTGTCACCAAGAATAACCACCACTGACTTTCTTTTAATGCCGTTTTAGCCATTCACTCTCAACTCATCTTCTACCAATTAATTACACAGCAGCTTGGCTCACAAATGGTATTTCATCATTTGGGTTATAGTTTAGCAACCCCGTGCTCCATGCTATCCTCCCTCTTTAGCTCCCAGAGTTCTCAAACTAATCCATTTGATTGCTTGGGGAATCTTGGGGGATTTTTAAAGGGCAAAATAAGTGCCACGATTTGAAAAGAAAAGGTATCTGTAAAACTTCAGAACCACTACCATCCAAATCTAGCACACTTTTATCTCTTCTCCATCAATACTTACTGGTTCCATCAATTCAGGAAGAAGTGAAACCACTGCAGAGCAATTTCCCCAAATGCCACAGACAGCTCAGACCGATTCCATGACTAGTGGTATTAAACGATGCTCAGAGATCTAATAGGAGAAGAATGGGTAGATCCCCAAATCTCCAAATTCCTCTGTAAGTCATCCACAAACACTACCAAAGTTTTATTTACCCCACTGTGAAAAAAACGTCTTTTTGTACGTCTTGAATTGTCATTTTTCAAATTTCTTGGTCCTCAGTGTTATGGAACATTCTTCCCATTATCCATTTTCTTTACATTGTGCATGATTTTATAAATCTCTAATGCAGGCATGTCCAATCTTTTGGCTAGCCTGGACCACCCTGAGTGAAGACAAATTGTCTTGAGCCACATATAAAATATATAATGTAGTTAATGTATGTAAATGACAAACTTCCTTTATTTTTTTTAATATTTTTTTAAACCTTGTGGGGCTGCATTACTAGCTGTTCAGGGCCACATGTGACCCATGGGCCATGGGTTGGACATGCCTGCCCTAATACGTTCTGTGTAGACTTCTCATCTATATCCAGTTTGGGTGGAAATGCATCTCCTACATGTTTCCATTTCAGCTTTGTTCAGCGTTCAGCTAAATTTGTGAAAAACTCAATTGAGCAAAGAGGAGGGTGTGTGTGCTGCATTTGTTCCCTTCATTCTCCAACCTCCACATGTTCAGCTATACGTTTAAAAAGGAACTGGATTCACCTTGGCTTGAATGCAAATGCAGATCTCCATGTGAGCTGGGGCTCCATTTACTCTACTGGCATTTCCTTGTGGCCAAAGGCAGCAGAAAAACAAATGGTCAGGCCATCAGGGCTACTGGACATGGAGGCTTTACTTCTCCTAACCCGATTGATCCCAGGTTGGGTGCATCCCTGGGATTGTGAAGGGGAGGATTTCACTCACCACCCCCAGCATTCCTATCCCAAACTCTACCACGCTTGTCCCAACCTGCTAAACTGGAATTGTCTTTGGCAAACAGCAACTCTCTCCCTGCTCCCAGGAGGGAAAACCTACATATATGCATGTGTGTATGTTTTTCTGTGTGCCTATGTTGATGAAAGGGAAAATGGGGGAACTTATCACTTCTGCATATAATTTACCCATGAATTAAGGAATATAATTAACATAGCAAACTAGGCAATGCCTACAACAATTTATGCTGTGATAAGTTGATCGGCCTTTGTAGGATGTTGGGTTGCTTTCTTCTCCATCATAATATCTCTCATTGATACTATTTCCCCGTTTATTTCCAAGGGCTAAGGAATGTCCCACAGTCCAGCACTTCACTTTCGCCCTCACCGACATGGAGGGGAAACAGCACTTCGGCTTCTGTCGGCTGGCCATCGGCTTCCGAGCCTGCCTGTGTCTACTCAGGTACAAGGGGCTCCTCCTGGGTGGGAGGTCTCAAGTAAGTCCCTCCTAGAAGCCCTCTTGAACTACTTGAGCATTGTGGAAATACTCTATTGGCTCGATGGGAAGAAAAGATTCTACTGAAAATGCAGCAATAGAGATATGACAGATCTTTCTTTCCAATCTTCCTCTTGGTAGGGAAATGGGGTCATTTGCCTTCTGGATAAATCCTGAGGTCACAAGGTCTCCAGTTCTCTCTCTCTTCTGGGTTTTTGGCTGCTAATGAAATATACTTTCTCCTTAGATGGAAAGCACCAGGTGGGTATCAGGCAGAAGGGATTCATTTGCAGACAGTACAAAAGGAAGTATTCCAGAAAACAAGTAATAATACTAATAAGAGATTATATTAGGATTCACAATTTTGCAACCTGAAATCTTGCTTTTGGATGGATGCAATGGCAGTGTTCACACAATACTGTTAACAAAGCAGTGTAATGATCATGTCAGCGTATTTTAAGTTTCATTATCTTAACCTTGGGGCTGGAAGCATGGAAGCTTTAACATATTGTACAAACCCAGCTCATTTGATTCTCAGAAAATAAATTTAATAAATGGCTTAAGCACATTGAGTAATTGTTAGTGCTCTCTCTCTTTCCCCACTCCACCTTTTGCAGAATTGTGCTGCTTTGAGTGTTTACAAATTCTTTCTGTTATGTATGCAGGTTTGAATGTCATTGGTTAAGTTTGAACTGTTCTTGTAAAATGTCAGGAATGATTGGTTTAAAAAGTGCGGGAAAACCCTGCACTCTGATTGGCTGGCAACTGCGGCTGCTGGCTATAAGTAGCAGCCACAGACCAGCCAGGTCGGGTCTGTTATGAGCTGTAGTCACTAATAAACTCTTCACTGAAGCACTCCGTCTGACTCTTCATGCAAATCTAACACTGGCGACGAAGGTGGGATCCTTCCCGAAGAGAAGACAACGCGGAGAAGAAGCCGAGAGAGATGGCTGTGCTGAACATGCCCCCCAGCCCCGTTCGATCCGACGGCAGAAGACTGGGACTCGTATGCAGATCGTTTCCAAATGTATTTGGAGGGAAAC
Source organism: Naja naja (assembly GCA_009733165.1). NCBI lineage: Eukaryota > Metazoa > Chordata > Lepidosauria > Squamata > Elapidae > Naja > Naja naja. The sequence goes on along the minus strand of CM019149.1, from coordinate 185,332,521 downwards.
GATCTCGCCGACATTTCCGACAAGCGGAAGAGGGAGGTCTTCCTCACCCACTGTGGTCCGTCCGTTTTCAAGATGGTGAAGGCATTGGCGGGAGCTGCAGACGTGAAGGTAATGGACTGGCCCGATTTAGAAAAGTTATTAAGAGCCCATTACGCCACAAGTATCGTGCCTCATTAAGAGACACGAATTCTACCGTCGGGATCAAGGGGAAAGCGAAAACGTTAATGACTTCGTGGCAAGTTTAAGGGACATTGGGGGTGCATGCAAGTTTAACAACTTAGAAGAGGCCATGCGCGATCGATTTGTTCTAGGCCTAAAGACAAGGTTTTGCAGAGCAAATTATTAATGAAACCTAAGATCATGCTTAAGGAGGCCATAGAAGAGGCTTCTTCAGTGGAAGCTACCAAGTCCTCAGCAGCAGCCATGAAGAAAATTAACAAGGCTGCAAGCCATCCTGATGTGGAAAAATCCACAACAACCCATTGCGAGCAATTAGATTCTGATTCAGACTGTAGCGAGGTGGAGGAAGGAATTATAGACTCAGAATGGAGAAGAAAAGGAAAGACCTTGGAAGAAAGAGGCAAGACTTTTATTGTAGAGGTTGTGGGGGGCACCCCGACTGAATGCAAGTTTTTGATACCATCTGTCTCCGTTGTGAAAAAGAGGTCACCTAGCAAGAGTCTGCAAATCATCCAGAACTCCACCAAGCAGAAAGAAGTTTCCTGACAAAGATTTCAAGCCTAACAACTTCAGTGAGAAAATGGGGCACAATACAGAAGCAAAAGGGAAGAATGAAACTCATCAAACAGTCACCATTGGTCATTCTTCACCCTTAAGAAGCAGAAAAGTACATGTGAAGGTACTAATTGAAGGAAGGCCTTGCCAAATGGAAGTGGACTCAGGCTCCTGTTTATCTATGGTGTCATGGGACACTATTCACAGGCTACTTCCCAACATTCAGAAGAAGCATTTCCAGAAGCAAGCACTGACTCTTAAAGACTACCAAGGGAACAAGATTCCAGTAGTTGGAACAAGAGAATTTATCGTGAAGTTCAAAGGTCACACCAAACGTTTGCCCCTGACCATCGTGGACAAGGACCGCCCAAGCTTGCTGGGACTTGAGTGGTTCAATCCACTAGGCATCGAGGTGACTGGCATCAATCACGTGAGCAACACTGAATGGGAGGAGGCCCTGAAGTCTGAGTTTCCAGAGGTCTTCAGCAACGGATTGGGCAAGTATATGGGGACCCCTATCACTTTCAACCTAGATCCCAAGGTGCCCCCAATTTGCTTAAAGCCCAGAAGGGTCCCATTTGCCTTAAAGGAAAAAATTGATGCACAATTAGATAAACTAATAGCTCAAGGAGTTTTAGAGCCCACTGACCACTCCAGATGGGAGACACCCATAGTCACACCAGTCAAGACTGATGGGTCAGTGAGAATCTGTGGGGACTATAAGGGGACATTGAACCATGCACTTCAACAGAGCGCATATCCAGTTCCAGTGGTGCATCATTTATTATATTCACTTGGCAGGGTACAGTCTTTGCCAAATTGGATCTGGCCCAGGCATATCAACAACTAACAGTTGATGATGCCACTGCAGAGGCCCAAACCATTGTGACTCATAGAGGTGCCTTCAAATGTAAAGGTTACAGTTTGGAGTAAGCGTGGCACCAGGCATCTTCCAAAGCCTTATGGAAAAGATGCTCCAAGGACTGCCAGGGTAGTGCCTTACTTTGATGATGTGTTAATCTCTGCTGAAAATGACACTCAATTACAAGAGAGACTCAGAGAAGTCCTTACCAGATTCAAGAAAGCGGGGTTAAAAGTCAAGGAAGAAAAATGCACTCTTAGAACTGACAAGGTTGAGTTCTTGGGCTATATGATTGACAAGCATGGCATCCACCCTACAGATGCCAAGGTTCAAGCAATCAAAGAAGCCCCTAGACCAAAATGCAAAACAGATTTGCAAGCCTTCCTTGGACTTATTAACTTTTACCACATGTTCCTACCTCAGAAGGCAACCATTGCAGAACCATTACACAGATTGCTTGACAAAAAGTCTGTTTGGGTCTGGGGCAGGAAAGAACAATCAGCATTTAACAGTATTAAAAGACTAATCACATCTGATGCTGTACTCATACAGTTCTCTGAGAATTTACCTGTTGTACTGACTTGTGATGCATCCCCTTTGGAGTGGGGGTTTGAGCCACAGGCTTCCCAGTGGGAGGAAGCCCCTATTGCATTTACTCTCACACCTTGACCAAAGCAGAGAGGAATTACAGCCAATTGGACAAGGAAGCATTGGCAATTGTTGCAGCTATCAAGAAATTTCATGAGTATTTATATGGGAGAACATTTACCATTGTCACAGATCACAAACCTTTGTTAGGCATTGTGGCAGGAGACAAACCTACACCCATTATCCTGTCACCAAGAATGCTGAGGTGGACTGAATTTCTTGCTGCTTATTCATACAACCTTATCCACAAGCCTGGCAAGGACATTGGACATGCTGATGCCTTGAGTCGTTGCCCACCTCCTTGTCACAAGGAGGACTTTGAACCTGAGGCACACACCTTTTTCCTAGAAACTGTTGCCCAGGTTCCAGTACACGCTGCTGAAATTGCCAGAGAGACTGCCAAAGACACTGTATTGGCTCCTATTATAGGCTGGATTAAGAAAGGTTGGCCTATTCAAGATCTACCTCACCTTGCCCAACCTTTTAAATCCAGGCAAACTGAATTATCTGTATTAAGAGGATGTATTTTGTGGGGTAACAGGGCAGTCATTCCTGCAAAACTGCAAAGGGAGGTTTTGGAAATGCTACATGAGGGTCATCCTGGTATTGTAAGGATGAAGGGATTGGCCAGGAGTTATGTATGGTGGCCAGGTATTGACAAAATGGTTGAAAATTGGGTTGCATCTTGTCCCAACTGTCAGGTAGTCAGGCCTGCCCCACCTCTCACCCCAAACAGGAATGGGAATGTCCTAGGGGCCCATGGTCTAGGATTCACATTGATTTCACTGGCCCTACCAGAGGGCACACCTTCCTTATTATAGTAGATGCATATTCCAAATGGCTAGAGGTAATCCCTATGGCATCCACCACAACTGATGCTGTCATCAAGCAGCTTAAAAAGCTTTTGTAACCCACGGGTTACCTGATGTTCTTGTCTCTGACAATGGCCCTCAATTTACATCCAACCCTTTTGAATCCTATCTAGCACAACTGGGTATCAGACATGCCCTGACAGCCCCTGGGCACCCTTCAGCTAACGGCGGGCTGAAGAATGGTGCGTTTTACCAAGGAAAAGCTTCAGCAATTGGGTCCTGGGGACATCACTGAGAAAGTTGAAAAACTTCTTAGTGTTCAGCACATCACTCCTAACCCATCAACTAACTTATCCCCAGCAGAGTTGTTGATGGTAGGAAACTTAGGTCTTCCCTTGACCGCCTTCATCCCACTTACGCACCCAATGCACCACTAGATTCCACTAGCAAAGTTCGCGTTCAGTGTGGTGATTCTGTTTATGCTAAGAACCTTATGGGTGAGCCTTCATGGATTCCTGCTGAAATAACTCAAATCACAGGCCCTCGTTCTTACAGGGTACAAACAGAGGATGGAGTCCTCTGGAGCAGGCACATTGATCAGCTTAGATCCAGGTTACCTCAGGAACATCGCAATTGTTCCTCTCTAGTTCCCATACCTAATGCTTTTTCTAGGGGAGGGGAGGAACATGAGGATAATCAGCAAACAAGAATCAACCCCATGTGTAACGAGCCATTATGACAGGAACCATCCCAAAACCTGTCACAATGCCAAAATCCATCCTTACAAGTGGAAGATTGCACATCACTACCTGACTTGGGTGCTGACATTGGGCTGGAGATGGGTTGGGAGGAGAGACCAGATTCTAACAATCAAACAGGGTCTTCTTTCACAGGAAGTCCAACTAGGGAAATGTCAACAGACACATTTCCCTCTCACTGGGTGAGAACGTTAAAACTTCTGAACCACGAAGGTCTCAACGTACACGTAAGAGCCCCACCTATTTAAAAGAATACATTAGATAGGTTGGGGTTTGAGTATGGACTGAACCTAGTGGGGAGGGGTGTTATGTATGCAGGTTTGAATGTCATTGCTTAAGTTTGAACTGTTCTTGTAAAATGTCAGAAATGATTGGTTTAAAAAGTGTGGGAAAACCCTGCACTCTGATTGGCTGGCAACTGCGGCTGCTGGCTATAAGTAGCAGCCACAGACCAGCCAAGTCGGGTCTGTTATGAGCTGTAGTCACTAATAAACTCTTCACTGAAGCACTCCGTGTCTGACTCTTCATGCAAATCTAACACTTTCTCTGTGTAATAAAATTAGCCCATAAGATAGCAATGAGCCTTCGATCTACAGAACCACAAATGAAAACCATATAGCTTGTCATGGTCAGTAGGGGCTTATGAAGCAGCCTTATACCGAATTGGAATCGATCCTTTGTTTCTGTAACCAGTAGTGACAGTTGAGGACAGGATTACTGTTGAAATCATTGTACTGTTTGGTTAACATTGTTGTGTGAACACTGCCATTGCATCTATTGCAACATTCATCAAGGATTGATGAATGCAGGAAACAAACAGAAAATTGTTTTTCTGCCATCTTGTGGTTGTATTTTTAAAGCATACATGTAGTAAATTAAGGATTGGCAAACTCAATACCAGCCTCCCTGGTATTTAAATTATAATGTCCATAAACCCCACTCAACCTACCCAATGGTGAGGAGTTGTGTGACTTATAAGTCCAAAAGACTTTTCTCTGCCACCTGAAGAGGCTTTGATCTGAAATGGGCAGAGGTCAAATGAGAAAGTATATGGATATAAGGCATGTATTTCTGATAAAAACCATTTTATATACTGCCATTGCTTCTTCCTTCAGTTACTTACCTTGGTTTGAAGTTTTCTACAAGATCCTGAACTACATTGCAGAAAACGTAGCAAAAGAGCAGGTAAGAATAAGCACTTTGGATCCATTCCAAGGTCAGGATGCCTCCAGAGACCCTCTTTCCCCTTTATTTCTCTTCCTAACATTTTCATTCAACTTCTGCCTTTATCTTCCCTGCCAGTTCACAGAGCTGGATGAGTTCTTATCTGCACTGTATTTGTGCCCTGTGCCCAGCCTCTGCAGCCCCATCACCCTTGAATTTGTAAGTACCAAACTCATCCTTCAAATCTTACTTCCCAAGTGAGAATCCAAACACGGTTTGCCATCAGTTTTTAATCACTTTAAACATCAGTGTGGGAGTTGCAACAGTTCAGCAAGTGCAATTACACACACAAACCAAATGAGGATGGCACCTCATAAGAAATCAGGGGTGAGTCAGTGTATGCATGAGGAAGAAAGGTAGTGTGGAAGGAGGAGTCCCACAACAAGTTTAGGGATTTAATCCTTTCTCTTTGATCCTATGAAAACCTTTCCATTGATCCTGGAATGATACTAATGGAGGGAGGTCACTTTCCATTTGATAAATTTCAAGATCTAATCCTCTTGCCTGTTAATTGTCATTGTCCCCTTAGCCTACCATTGCACTTAAAAAAAACTTCTGCTTATTAAATGCAAAGATACATTCATCTCTAGAAACCAGGAGGCAGTGGGTTCTAGTCCTGCCTTAAACATGAAAGCCAGTGACATTGGGCCAGTCACTGTCTTTCAGCCCAACCCACCTTGCAGGGTTGTTGTTGTGGGGAAAGGTATAGAGGAAGAACTATTAGCTATGTTCACTGGCTTGATTTCTTTATAAAAAATAAATGCAGAGTAAAAAAAACTTTTAAGAAATCCCCAGCAGTAAAATAAAATATCCTCTTATAAGACTAGCATCTTATAAATGTATGCTTTATTATTTACTGCTATTCAGCCTTTAAATTTAATTCACTTATTACATTTATACACTGCCCAGAGTCATTCAATAGTGAGATGAGTGGAATATAAATTAGATAGATAGATAGATAGATGGATGGATGGATGGGTGGGTGGGTGGGTGGGTGGGTGGAGGGGCAGGGAGATAGATAGACAGACAATACAGGCTGCATTTAAAAAGTGAGCACAAGTCAGGCACACTTACTACAATGGCTAAATAGTAGCATCATGGCAAATTATATTTTTTTCGCATTGCTGGTTTATTTAGTCCAATTTTCTGTCTACAGATGCCTAGTCTTTCTTTTGAACTTGCGCATTTGAAACATTAGGTGATTCTGAGGCCCCTGTAGCATTTTACTCATTTTCCAGACAATTTCTGAGACCAATCTTATCAAGAAACTAATCTAACAGTTTCACAATTTCTTCTAGTTCAGTCTTCTCTGCTTTTATAAGAGCATTGCATCTTTGTCTAGCAATAAAAATGGATACTTTCACAACACAGAAAAACATTCCTCATAATAGTCTGTAGAAAAGACCCTCCACAAAGGGAGTCAGATAAAAATTTCTCGCACCCATTGAAGTTTGAGAATGAAAAGTTGTAAGACTGATGGGATACAACACCTGAGTAGTTTTATTCTGCTCCAGATAGGAAGGGTGTTTCTGTTTTAAACTATTAAGTTTTTGAAAAAGATCTTGGAATTGATTGCAGATAGAATATAAACTACTAGTGTGATTTGGCTGCAAAAAAAAAGTAAAAAATAAGTTAATGCTCTTTTAAGAAAAATATTTCTCTATCAAAGGAGTGATTTTTCACTGGTCAGTCATCAAGTATTATGTCTAGTTGTGGACTCCATCCTAAGTAAGTAAGTAAGTAAGTAAGTAAGTAAGTAAGTAAGTAACATGGCTTTCACACATTAGGAAGGATCCATTCAAACTGGAATTGGTTTGGTGGAGTGCAATAAGAATAATCAAGGGGCAGGAAATCATGTCCTAGGAAGAAAAATGGAAGGAACTGGGAAAACTTGATGTGAGGAAAGCTGAGAAGAGTAATGCTAGTATGCTTAAAAATCTGAAAGTCTATCACACAGAATATGTTTGCCGTTGTTTGCTTGCCATTGTTTGTGCAGGACATGAAGCAATAGATTCCAGTTACAGAAAGGTGGATACTAAATGCATGTTAGGAAAAGGTTTGTAACAATAGGAGACCTGGTAACTAAATAGCTCCTTCTGTGATCTCCATTTATTAATTGCCTCTGGCTCAGAATACTAATCCCATCTTTTCTTCATTTTTCAATCACCTTTTGTTCTGTAAGGACACAAAAGCAACTAAATTGAAAATTTCTACTGAGACAGATCTGAACAGGCAGAAGAGAAATAGGGATTTGGACACTGGAACAGCATTGGTAAGTCACAATCTGATATCTTCTATGATCTTACTCATGTTTCCTTTGTTTATGGAAATTATGTCACTGTTGCTGTGGAGGAATAACTGCGACCTCCAGGTATGTGCAGAATTGGCTTTACCAATTGAAGTTGCACGTGGAAGAAATCTTATTCCCATTTTTAAGGCTTACTACAATAAACCTTTGTGAATGAAAATGAGGAACAAAATGAGGAAGATTCTAACTCAAGTCCAGGCGTTACGTTGCCACTCTTCTAGCTACTTTTGTTTTTTATTTGCATTTTTAGCATAAAAGGGTCTTTTAAAAATGAGTATAATTCAGTTTCCAGATGCCGTTGAATTCAACTGCCCTGCTTTCTGAAAGGAAAGCCTCTTGAGTTATGAGAGTTACATTCCAAAACATCTGGAGACCATCCAGTGGGGGAGGGATCATGATACTACCAGTTTGTTCTCATCCCTTTCTGTTGTATGCATGGAGTGTGCCTAGAACTGTTTCTGCTTTCCATTCAGAAGGATCAAATGCTGTCTCTGAGGCCCCAGGGGCACATTTAATTATGGGTGGGCAATACACTTGATGGCCTGCATGAGAGGCAGCCCATACTGTATAGGCTGTATCTTATGCAGGCCAGAAAGTGTTGCCCACCCATAGTGTAGTCTGCTCTTGTGTTGATGACCTCAAGGAAGTGGACTAAAAAATATAGTTCAAGTTTTTTTAAGTGCTTACTTAATTTGCAAAATGTTATTAACTGTATAAAGCAACTCATTTCCAGCAATGTGACTCTGGGTGGTGCAGGTATAGAACAACAAAAAAGAAACAATAAATCCTCTACTGTAAAAGAAGGAACCTGGAATGTGGGGCAAGCAGATGTTCTTGGCAGAAGGCAGACCCACAAGTAACCCATGCCTGTGTCATACAGAACAGTGGTCACAAACTAGTGGGCCGTGAGAAAATTTTGGTGGGCCGCAGAGAAATCTCACCCCCAGAGCACCTCCCCCAAAGCAATTAATCCAGGCTGAGCAGAAACACAAGGCTGCGCCGCCCACATGACCCTCCCCGCCCACTCACTCCTTACCCAGCAAACTTGCCTGCAAAATTGCTATTCCTTTTTCTGACCATCAGCTATTCTGCTGTGCCAAGAGATTTAAATTAGCTAGGAAGCAGGAAATGGTTGGATTTCTTGCTTTCTAGCTAGTCTTTAGATCTTTGGCTCTGCCGTTGAACCTCCCTTAGGACTGAAGGTTCTATTATTTAGTGCAGACTCACTGCAAGCAAATTTTATGTGACAGACTGAGCTAGCCGATGCCAGATGGATAGATCACTGAATGATTCTGTGAGCAACTCAATCTGCCTGCCTGCTTTGCCTGATTTTGGGTAAAAGTTGCTCTTTTTTTATAAAAGAAAAATCAATATTTATATAAATATTTATAATATTTACATACAAGCCATGCCCAGCCAGTGACATGACCACCAAGCCACACCCACAAATTAGGCCACACCCACAGAACCGGTTAGTGGTCCCTGGGGTTTAAAATTATGAGTCTGGTGATCCTTGAGGTCCAAAAGGTTGGCGACCCCTGATATAGAAAGTGATAACCAGCCCATTGAATCACATCCAGCCTGTTGGAAGCCTCTGCAGTTCACAGAGCAGCAGCATCACGTGAACTTAATGAGACGGATTCATTTGCAATGCTGTGTTTTGGACCAACTGAAGCTTCTGGATGGTCTTCAAGGATAACCCCATGTAGAGCATGCTGCAGCAGTCCAAATCGGTGCCTTTTGTGTTATCTTTATCTTTATGTTTTTTAACCTCAAAACAATGCTGCTGAGAATTAGCTTCACCAACAAATAGCAATAGCACTTAGACTTATATACCGCTTTATAGTGCTTTACAGCCCTCTCTAAGCGGTTTACAGAGTCAGCATATTGCCCCCAACAACCTGGGTCCTCATTTTACCCCCCTCGGAAGGATGGAAGGCTGAGTCAACCTTGAGCCTGGTGGGATTCAAACTGCCAAATTGCAGTAGGAGTAGCTTGCAGTACTGCACTCTAACCACTGCACCACTGAGGCTCCATAAGATGGCAGGGGGACTTCAGAATGCTCTGAAATTTTCAAATTTGGGTCTGGGGTGGTTTATGGGCTGCAAATCACTGTTTCTGAGGTTACATTAAAATCCATAATTGATTTCTATAGGTTTATGATTCAATAAGTGTAGTTTTGGGCAAAGTTAATCTGATTGATTGCTAATTTTATTGGGCAGCAACTATTTCCTCAATCAAAATTATGAGGTACAATTTAGGAATGAGGGGGAAATATGCCTGCAATTTCTTATTCTTTGGAGGTCTGGGAAGAAAAAATTAAATTGGAAAAATAATGTACAATACATAGAAGAAAATTTCAAATATCATCACTCCTTATGATGTTTTTCTAACTAAGTTACAATATCCCATGTCTCTGTTTAATTAAAAATGAATATTGTAAGATCAGTCACAAATATTGTGGTATAATGTGGCATGCAGCCTTCATTGGATTCCTTCTATTTACAATCTGCTAGATTGTTGCTTGCATTAACTAATACCACTATTACCACCTCTGCTTCTACATATGGCTACCCAGAGTCTTCTGGAGCAGGTGGTCATTATATTACAAATGTAAAAGATTAAATTAAATGAATTAATTATTTCTCTGTTCTAGGCTTATTTCATTGCCCCTGATCCTGGCAAACTGCCCACCATCCCTGACAATGTAAGTTATAACATTTCTGTCACATAATATAATACCTTGCTTATATGGACAATTTTTTTCTGTAAGCTAGAAGCCCTCCCCCTCTTGTAAGATCACCTCCATAATCACAGATCTGCAGGGCTGAATGTGATTATAGTGTGGAAGTCATTGCACATGTTTCTCTGTACTATTTTCTAATTGCATTTCAGAGTTAAGGTCTGGCATTAAAAATACACTCTGAAAGTCAGTTAAAGCCACCACTAAAAGTGGTGAAGAAGAGAAGATTCACTGAGTTGCTGTGGGTGAAACAAAATACAGAGAAATGGAGGCTAGAAGGAGATCTGGTTGCTGAAGCAGTTACCAGAGAACCTAACTAAGTATTGGCTCTCCCCAGAGAAATCTGACCGAGTTTGTTGTGGCAGTGGATGTGAATAACATGCTGCACCTCTACGCAAGCCTCCTCCATGAGCGTCGGATTCTGCTCACCAGCAGCAAGCTCAGCACGGTGAGGCCAAGCATTGGAGGAAAGACAAGTCTCAGAGCTAAGCTGGACCTGGGTGGGAAGGATTTAGAAATGACCATTGCTAAGGAATCTGCATTTCTTTCTTCTACACAATAAAAAGTGTTCTCACCTGTCACAAGGCTCTCACAAAGGTGGCTCCTCCGATCTGATATCTTGTGATATGGTTTATCAATTAATTGTATTCCCTGGCCCTCCTCCACATATTCAGTGAAGGTGTAAGCAGAAAACTGGGACACATATTCACTGATTGTGAGCCTTGGTGGCTGTACCAGTGGTGGGATTCAAAAATTTATGACCAGTTCTGTGGGAATGGCTTGGTGGGTGTGATGTGGGTGGGTGGGTGTGGTTTGGTGGGCGTGGCAGGGGAAGGGTACTGTAAAATCTCCATTCCCTCCCCACTCCTGGGGAAAGGTTACTGAAAACTCCTCATTCCCTCCCCATCCCACTAACCTGCTTTCCAGCTCCATTCTCCTGTGCAGGGCAACAAAAGATGACCCAGCTGATCAGCTGGGACTTAGGAGGCAGAGAATAGATGGGGGTGGGGCCAGTCAGAGTGGGTATTTGCTGGTTCTCCGAACTACTCAAAATGTCTGCTACCGGTTCTCCAGAACTGGTCAGAACCTGCTGAATACCACCTCTGAGCTGCACAGTATCAGCCTATCCTGATATTCTCATAGGGCCTTTTACTCCCTAATGCCCAAAGCAGGTCTGACAGGAAACAAGGCAGTTTAGCACATGGAGAGAGTAAGCCGCAGAGACAAACCTGCTCCTTCCCCTCCATGTTTACTATCCCTAAGTGAGTAGTGACTAGGAGCCTGCTGATTTGAATCTCAGCTGCTACTCTCTGAATCCTCTGCATACCAGGGAGGAAAGTACTGCTCGCATGTCACTTTGGGAAGAAGAGTTACGCAAAGCCCTGTCTCCTTATTCAACTTCCAAGGAGGGTCAGTCTACTCTAATGAAAGGTGTGTCTCCTCATCTCCCTATAGCTGACAGCCTGTGTCCAGGCCTCCTCCTCCCTGTTGTATCCCATGTACTGGCAGCACATCTTTATCCCTGCACTGCCTCCACACCTCCTTGACTACTGCTGGTGAGTGACTGCACCTTCCTCAGTTGAATGTCAGCTTCTGCAGGCTGAGCAGCTTCAATGGTTCCCCACCCAGCACATTACATTGGTTCTGATGTTGTTTATCACCCAAAGGAGACTATTTTGAGGACGTTTGTATGGCTAGTTTGTAGTTCTTGAGTTTATTCATAGTCAGTGAGGAGGTGACTGAAGAATATATGTGAGGAGTCTGCCTTCTGTGGCAGTATCATCTGTTCTGAGCTGGCCACATTTTGTTTACATCTCAATGGAAGACTTTGTGTGAGGGGAAGACAGACTTCATGTGCTGAAAGAACTGCACCAAAAGGGAATTCAGCCCTTTCTTTGCCCCCCTGCAAGTTCCTGGCCTTCTCAAATATATTTTCCTCCTGAGCACTTCTTAAAAGAGGGAAGAAAACTGTGACTGGAAAACTATCATAATGTATTATAAGAGAAAAACTGGATCTAGGAGGGCCTAGCCTTCTAGGAGCCCACAAATAACTGGTGCTAGCTCTAACGTTTATCTCTTTCATCAACAGCGCCCCCATGCCCTATCTCATTGGAGTCCACACAAGCCTCATGGAGGTGAGACTGCAAAACTATCTTGTATTAGGATAACTGGCCTAATAAGGAGGTAAGGTTGCTCCATGGGTATTTTTTAGCAGCGGGTTGGAGCAGCAATTGTACAACTTTTGGCCTTATTTACTTCTTCATTTCTGTCCTCTTTGTAATAGTAGTTGACTCTTGTCTTCTGCTACCTAAAGGTAAGAAGATGGAGGAGATTTCTACTCTTCTTGTTTCTCAATTCTGCCTTGGCTTTCTCTAGAGTGTGAGGAGCAAAGCTCTGGAAGACGTCGTCATTCTCAGCATTGATAACAATACAATGGAATCACCCTTCCAAGACCTGGAAAATCTCCCAAGTGATGTTGTTAGTATTATTTTCTTGACACTTTTTTAAAAAAATGTCAGTGTTTTAGAATCCTTATGACTACTCAGAGCCTTCTTTTATTTTTCTCTACATAAGAAGCTCTGTCCTCCTTGCGAGCATTCTTGTTTGTCCTGATATAACCATTTAAATGTGAACTTTCATTTCAAATGTTTCATTTTCATTTTAAATTAATGAAAGCATTTATGAATAACCCAGTGTACACACAGTTCTTTCCCCTTCCTGAAAACAACACTGGCATAATTAGAACACTTCCCAACTGAAACATTTGAAGTGTTTTGTTTTTATTGTTGCAAATTTAGCTAGTTTACAATTAGAAAAAACTGAGCTGGTGTCAATGTTAGGCAAGGTTTACAAGTTAGGATTTAAGTTATGGTATTATACCTTTGCTGCAAACATCTGGAAGAGTTAGAGTTCTGTATTCTTTTGCTGCCATCTAGTGGTCACAAAGTGTTTTACTTTGCCCAAATCTGGTATCATTAAGGTCCTAATTCTTAATTTTTAAGATTTATTACACTTACACTGAATCTTTCCCCTAAGAGTTTAAAATGATGCCCAGGACTATGTTTACAACTAGTCCCATGTAGTAGGCTGGGCTGAAGTGAAGTAGCTTGTCCAAAATTACCCAACAAACATCATGACTGAGTCCAATCTGACACATTTAACTTATACTACATTGGTATGGATCAATAATAATAATAATAGTAATAATAATAACAATAATAACAACAACAACAACAACAACAATAATAATAATAATAATAATAATGGAACAGGTGTTGACATATAGGACAGGATACTGCTCTAGTGACACATGGGGCACTTTGTAGAACTGTGATTGTATTAGCAATGACATCTTAGCTCATGTAGACCAAACCGTTGTCCATTATAAGCCATTCTTTCTAGCATAGCATTGCTTGTGAACTGGACTACAATGGTTTAGACCCCAGGTTATAGATAAACCAAACCATTGTTTAATACAAATGTGTAAACCCAGTCAGTATCTGGAAAGGCCTCTGGGTTTAAGGTGAGTATACATATTCTTCTCCTTTTCTCTGTCTCCAGGTCTCCCTGCTGAAGTTCCAGCTGAAAAAGCAATCTGCAGCCACTGGGGATGGAGTGGCCCGAGCCTTCCTCAGGGCCCAAGCACTTCTCTTTGGCAGCTATCGTGAGGGACTCATTTGCAGTCTGGTGAGACTTCTGTTCATTCAGCCACCCGCTGGATGAGGAAGTGCTGTACAGTTCCCTTTTCTTCCACAGAAACTTTGGAGATTGGGAGAAAAGGATGAAAGGATTGGGAAATAAGAAAGAAAAATACCCTTCCCTCTGTCTTCCCCTCCCCCCTCCCAATTTTCTGGTGGATTTACAACATGAAATAAATCAAAACACATTAAGTAAGAATCATCCATAAAAACATTAAAAATTATAGGTAGACCTAGGTTGACTCAGCCTTCCACCTTCCAAGGTGGGTAAAATGAGGACTCAAATTGTTGAGTGGCAATGTGCTGACTCTGTAAACCGCTTAGAGAGGGCTGTAAAGCACTGTAAAGTGGCATATAAGTCTAAGTACTATTGTTATTGCTAAACAAATTTGGGGCTGGCCACTTTGGTAGTTTGTTTGCTTTTTGTTTAAGCCTCCAAGGCTTAGGGGCGATGTCAGTATGGTAGCTTCACAGGTGCAGGAGACTAGATTTTTATTTTTATATATTAAGAAAATTTATGTGGCTGCCCAACTCAGTCATGGTGACGCTTACAGAAATAAAGTCCCAAATAAAAACACCCAATAAACCTCCCCACCACCACCCACCTGGCAGCAACAATCGACATGTTAAGTAGGGTTTAAGCTTTGCCACAAGTAAATTAGTTTGCCAGGGAGGGAGGGTGTTATTGAAAAAAAACCCTCCTTAATAAAGATTGGTTAGTCTGTCCCGGGCATGTTTTTCATACTTTGTGAAATACTAAAGGGAAGGATGTTCATAGAAATGAGCCTGTAAAAAATCCAAAACCTTATCTCATGCAACGGTGCCTTTTTATTATTTTGTTTAAAAGGTTTTTTTATAACATGATAAAAGCATACTTAATTCTAGAACAGAGGCAAGTTTTCAGTGAAGAAAATTAGTACCTGGTCAGACACAGAGACTACAGCACCACTGCAGACATCATTCAGTTATATTAACCCTCTCTAGAATCACTTTGATGCTGCTGGACAGAGAGAAACTACTTAGGATCTGGGACTGTGAGTGAATGCCATTGTTTGGGATAGATCCGTAAAGAAATTCTCAAAGCAAACAGGTTGTGTGGTTTCTACTGTTGTGTTCATTATCCAGAGGACTATTCCAGGGAGGTTCCTCTTTTTCCCCAGCTCTAATTTTCTCTACCACACTTTCTCTTTTCAGCCTCCTTAGCCCAGTCTCTGCCCATCCACTCTGGTCACACACTCTCTGTCAATCATCTCTCTCTTCCCTGTCCCTCTTTCTCACAGGACAAGCACATTTCCTTTTCCCAGGAGAACTTCCTACAGCAGGGATCCAGTGCCATGCAGGACTTCCTCCAGCGGGCCGTGCATCTGCAGCTGTTCAAGGAGGTACACAATGGTGAACCTGGCGGATTCCCAGTTAGTGCTTCAAGCAAATCCTGGGGGAGGCAGAAAATCTATCAAGTGTTCAACCCGCAAAGCAAAAACCTTCACAAGCCAACATCCAGGCAAATACAGAAAACATTCAGCCACATACGGACTCCTGAGTACTGCAAACAAGAGCCTACAAATTCTACACAAATCGAAGAAATCCATTACTAGAATATTTAATCCACTCAAATTTCTGCTGCATTGGGATGGAAGGCTGAATTGAAAGATAATATAAAAAGGAGTGGATTTTTTGTTCTTAACCCTTTTGAGAATTCAAAATGAGAACCCAAGATTGTTGGGGGCAATAAGCTGACTTTGTAAAAATGCCGCTTATTAATAAGCAGGCATATACAATGGAATGAAGGCTATTGCTGAGCGCATTGGGTTGTATCCCAAAAATTGTAAGCCGCCCTGAGTCTTCGGAGAAGGGTGGCATATAAATGTAATTTTTTAAAAAAATCTTAAAATTACTTCCTTGTCATATTTCCACATCTCAGAGCAAGAGAAGAACATAATGCTTCTCTGCATACTAATCCCATAGCTGAACAACTGAAATATTTTGTTTCAATAGAAAATGGCTCTTTCCTATTGATTCTAATAAGGTCCTTCTTTCTATTTCTTCCCAATCTTGCAATGCTATCAGTTCATCAATGACCGTATGGATAAGCTAAATGCAAATGAGGACTTCTCTGACCTCTTTGAGCAGGAGATTGACAACAGCTTGTCCCCAGGTAATGTAGACCCTGCCTGGTTGAAGGACCATGGATATGCAAAGACCCTTAAGCTGTTCCTAACATCCCCTCCTTTGTGGGCTACTTTTTAACTTCTGTTAAGAATACACAAAGCAAAACAAAACAAAACACCCTACTGGCTTGTAGGTCAGATACATACATTATTCTGAATATGCAATTCAAGTCCCATTTTCTGCAAGGGTCTGCAGCCAGATTGACAAGTCATCTGCTCCATTCTTCCTTCCTAGGTAGTATGCACTCTTATCAGCTGTGGGTGGAAAGCCTCAAGGTAAGGGAATACATTTTCATGTAAGAAGTATGTTTATCCTTTAGTAGCAGTTATGTCTTCACCTAATTATTTTCTCATGTTTAAGATGAACTTGTTCTTGTATGAGGAGTTATTACAATTTAGACCTGTAATGAAGATAGATCTGGAAAGCAAAAATCCAGATGGATGGTGCAAAGAAATGTTGTCATTTAGTACCTTGGTTGTCTGAATTTTTGCAGCCCACATGCAGCCATCCTAAATAAAAAAAACCAGTTTGAAAGACATTCCTCTAATATGCTCCCAAGTATGTTATGGAGTCCTTGTTGCTCTTTGAGCTTTGGTTTTTGCTTGCAGACATTTCATTACCCAACTAATCATCATCCATGCATTCATGATCATTGAGCATGGATGATGTTACCTAGTTGGGTAATGAAATGTCTGCCAGCAAACCATCAAGTTCAGAGAGCACCAAGGATTCCACAGTTCAGCCCTCAGCTACCTTATATACTCTCTTCTATTGGTATCATAACTTCTCAGGACAAGCCTCCAAAGAATTGCCAGAATTTAAACCAAATTTTAATAATATTTAGGACTGGGCTAAAGATGTTGCCCTCTAAATTTCACCAAATTCTGCGTGTTGATTCCCAATCCAACCTATCAACTAAAGAGTGGTGCTATGAAATATGAATTTTGTCATGAACCCGCTCTCCAGGCCCTAAGTCTTTTGGGCATACCACAAAGATATCCCACATACATTTCCAGTATGAGGATACTTCCGATCTACCTTACAGGGAGTCTTCTTTAAATACTAAAGGGATCTGTTGCATATTAGAAATTCAAAACCAGTTTTCTAGATGAGTTTCCTTGTCTACTTGGGATTTGTTGTAGAACTTCCCATAACTTCCTTTTGCTCGGTCAGAGCAGCCAGGGGACTCCTTGAGTGTCTTATTTCAATGGAGTGGAATTGCCTTGCTCTTAATAGTTGTGTTTAATCTTTTCTCCCTAGAAAAGTGGAGGAGCCCTGATTAGCACTATGAAGAATAAGGCCAATCCAGCTGTCAAGAATGCATACCAATATGTAAGGCAATTTCTTCTCCTTCTGCTCCTCCTCCTCCTCCTGAAATAGCTTATAAGAATATATTTTATTTTTAAATATATTGTTTGCAAAACTAAAAAAAACAGAACTGAAAACAAAAAATATTAAATGGCAAAATAAAAAAACACAACTGCAATAAAAAGGAAATAAAACATAGGAGCTTTTATATATATATAAAATATGGATAAGTGCACAAAATATATAAATACTGGATATAGATGTGCATAATTTAGAAGCATTTCAGCTAAGGGTTCAGCTTGACCCTTTGAGTCAAGCTCAATTCCAGAACAATTGCAAATAAATTACAGTACAGTATTTGACTTATTTTACTAAATGTATATGCCACACCCGTTTCACCATTTCAATCAAACAAATGGAGGCCCTTTTAAGATCCTTTTCACAAGACAATTGGTAATAATGGCTCTGGGGAATGAGGGGAGGAACCCTCCACCCCTCCAACCTGTTCTTGGATGATCCCTGCCTGTCTTCTTCCCTCCCTCTACATGACCTTAAATTATACTTATCACTTGGTTTTGCATCTTCCAGGCCAAAGGTCATGCCAAAGTCAGGCTGAAAAACATAAGGAGCCGCATGAAAGTAAGACTATTATTTCCCTATTCCAAACTTCTCATTTTAAAAAGTGTTAAAAGGGGGTGGGGTGGGAACAGTGTGATACTGGTAGTAGCATATTTTACTCTACAACTGTAGTTATGTCTGCACGTTACATTACTTCTGTTACAAAACCCACAAGGAAGTAGAAAGGAATAAATTCATTTAAAAAAAGTAGGTAGTATATCAGTGTTTTTCAACCTCGGCAATTTGAAGACATGTGGACTTCAACCATTCTGGCTGCAGAATTCTGGGAATTGAAATCAATCTATCTTCAGGTTGCCAAGGATGAAAAACACTCCATGTAGTATGCTAAAATCCAAGTAGAAGGCAGTGCATTGCTGATGTGGAGAAGTTTAAACATTTAGTAGCTTTAGTTAGTACCTAGATGGGAAACTTCCAGGAAATTCCAGGTATATAGGCTAGAGTGGAAGTAAAAGGGAAAAAACACACAAAATAAAATTGCAAACTATACCTTGCCTAGAAAACAACTTAGCCATGTATGTCCCTGGACTCATTGGGAGTCAAGGTCAACCAAAACTCATTGGGAGTCAAGGTTAACCGTTCAGCCCTCCTGAGCTCTGTTTTCGCTGGCAGAGGGTTGCAGGAGGCTGAAAATGGAGCCACCCCAGGCACCTCCCTGACACAAGTGGCATCATTATGGCCACACCCACCCTGGCCACGCCCACCCCAGTCCCCCAAGGTCAAACATAACTCTGATGCGGCCCTCAATGAAATCGAGTTTGACACCCCTGCTCTATAAGGTGCTGTTTTTTTCTAGGATTCCACTTTACGCCAGCCCAGGGAGCAAGAACTGTCCCTGAATGACTGTCAGATCTCCAGTCCCATCCTGCCTACCAGAAACAAACGATCTGAGAACCTTCAAAGACGACTGCCCATCACCCAGCACTTTGGGAAGGTATTGAGAGAATGGAAGTGTCAGTGGCTTAAAGACCGGAAGGAGCCAGATCAGGGGAGCTTTGGGGGAAGGAAATAAACAAGAGCAGAGGGACAGGTCTGGTGCTCATTGCTGTGGCCCAAAGATTGGGTGTCCTCTGTAGTAGATCTCTGCAGCGATTCCACAAGATTCTTGAACCACTTGGAACAAAACTCAAAAGCAACAGAGAAGGACATATTTTTTATAAAAAGGTGGGCAGTAAGTTTTAAATGTGTGCAACTTGTATCAGCAGTTGTGAGGAGTAGAACATAAGTAAGTAATCGAACAAATTATAAGATATCTTAAGGCTATCGTGTCTTGTATAGCTGAGTCTCACTCTCAGTCATTTTGTTTGCAGCTTAAAAACAATATTTTTATTGTAGCCAGCCAAAGGTTTACAAAATAGACCTTAGTAACATTTCATGGGCCTTTAACTTCTCATAATTATTCTTAGAATGCAATGTTATGCTTTTGTGCCCTGGGGCTGAAGGGGAGAAAATAGCTGGAATATTAATAGCAACTAACTGCAAGTAAATTTTGTATAGCCTGCAGAAGAAAACTCAGAACAGCAGCTATGTAACTCAATTAATGTCCGTCTAAGTTCTAATATGCCAAAAGCCCAATATATTCTTCATAAAGCAGAAAGTAACAGTGCTACAGGATAAAAAATAAATTTAACTTTCAACTATCGCATTCTGTGTCAGGTGCACTGTTAATGGCTTCCCCTGAATAATCTTGGGAATTATAGCCTGCTGTATAGTGCTAGACATTTTCTATGGCAGATTCTTCTTAATATTTATAATAGATAGGTGCATGCTTCCTTTTAAATTCATTGTGAAAGGACAATAAATAACTTAAAATATTTACAGATGGGACTTCCTTCCCGTCTGTATGCAGGCAAAACTCAGAATATTTAATTGCCTGATTCAGAGACTGTGAAACGAAAGTTTTCTCTGGAGAGAAATGAGAAAATCTACAGGATTTAAGGGTTGGTGCCTTCTTTGCATTACAACCTTTTTTACAGGCATATTTTCTACACCTGGAGAAAGAGAATTATATGCCACTACTTTTTTATCAACTAAGAGTGTTGAAAGAATATCAAAGGATGGTGCCTCACAAAGCTGCATTTTCGATGTTTTGGAAATCTTTAAATGAGTCTTTGCTCTCTCCCATCCTAACCCAGGGATATAACTAGACCAACTAATCATCCCTAGCTGGATATCGGCCAGATGTTTTGGTTCCAGTCCCCAGAAATCCCCAGACAGCAGAACCATTGCTGAAATGTTTGAGAACGGAAGTGCCAGTCCATACCTGCAGGACAGTCAGTCTGGGGGGGGGGGGCATTCTGCTGTGATGACTCAAGTGAAGAATACAGATAGTCCTTGACTTATGATCATGCCTGAGCCCAAAATTTATGTTGCTAAGTGAGACGGTCAAGTGGATTTTGCCCCATTTTATGGCTGTCTTGTCACAGTTGTTAAATGAATCACAGCAGTTCTTAAGTTAGTAACATGGTGATTAAGTGAATCTGGCTTCACATGACCCAGGACACTGCAACCATCATAAAAACAAACCAGTTGCCAAGCATCCAAATTTTGATTAGGTGACCATGGAGGTCATGTTAAAAAGGGTCCTTAAGTCCCTGTTTTTCAGTGCCATTGTAGCTTTGAATGGTTATAAGTCAAGGACTACCAGCATACAACTCTAAATCCCAAAGGAAAGGTTCCCTTATCCCCAGAACCTCAAAGTGCTGTTAAGAAAAAAAAATAGATGTTCCCTCACAAGCCCAGGGCTGCATGGTGACTCAGGTTCTCTCTCTTTTCAGTCTCGCCCGAGGCGACCACAAAGGACAAACAGTGAGACAGAACTGGAGACTCAAAGGTAGGACAACCTAAGCAAGTGGAGGGCAGCTGGGCTCCACTACTACTTCTTCCTCTGACAGCCGCTCTACTTTATTAGCTGAGTTCTCTCTGTGTGTCAGCTCAGTCCCAAGAACCGTTGAAGCCTGAGGGGGAAGAAGGGGCTCAGCCCCCTAGGAAATGCCTCTGCACAAATCACACTGTCAAAAAAGGGAAGACCTGTGTGGGGGGAAAAAACCTTTGTTCAATCAGCTCTGGGAAAACTAATTCTCCCCTACTGTACAGGTTACATTCATCATATAGTTATCTTCTTTTCCAGAGAGAGAGAGAGAGAGAAAATAGTAACCAAAAGATTGCCCCTGTAACAAAGCATCAATTAATTCTCAAACTCATTGAAACAGGGGTCACTAACTCTTAACTAGTAGTAAATTAGGTAAGATAATTACTCTAGTGAGAGAGTCAAACCTGCACTATTTCCCCTGCTAATGCATTACAGCTAAACAATTCAATTTAAATTCATTAAAAATGTGGCAATGTGGAATTTAGATGAGTACCACTTATCAAGAATTCCTCACCTGGGCAAATGCAGGAACCTCACCCTCCTTGAACAAAACCAAATACATATCTTTAAATGGGGAGAGTTTTCAAAACAGCATGGGACAAAGTCTATAGAGGGCCTACACACAGCCTGTGTCCACAAATACAGAAAAGCTTGCCACGCAGGGAGCTTTGTAATATACAGTGATAATGTTCGGAGTTCTCCACAGGATTGGAGGCTTTTTCAAAATGAAGGAAGTGGCATAGAGCTCTGGTTTCACAAGCTCCAACATTTTCATATGTGTCTGCAGCACCGCACATAACCATAAGAGGCAGAGACAAAATGCTGCCTTTTAAATTTGACTCCTCCCATTTGACCACTCTGTGAATGCCACTAGTGGTGTTGTGCAAACCCAGACTGAGATTAGCTTATCTGGTAGCTCCCTAAATATTGCCTTTGACTCTCAGCTTCAAAACACATATCCATCTGCTTTATTAATTAGTTATCTTGCCCTTTTATGAGAAGAGTCCTACAGAGAGGAAGAAATGAGACACACGCATTTTAGCAAATCCTTTTACTTAAATCCAATTGCTAATAAGATAGTTTCCCTTGTATTTTATTAACTGCCTCACCTGTACAGAAATGTCAAGCTCTCTGATATATTTATTTTCCAGGGATGTTTCAACTCCCTTCAAATCACCTTCCCCGGACTCCTCTGTGGAACCTGAGGGAGGTGGAAGTTACCTGAATGCAGAGAAATTTGACCTCTTAGGTGAAATTTTTGAGACACTAAACTTGCTGGAGTCAAGCCAAGCTCAACAGCCTCTCTATGGGACCCGCAGCTTGGATTTCTGTAACCTAGAAGAGGAGAACTTCTATACTAAGGTAAGCCCTACCAGCTCAATCCCTGGGTACCTATAGAGGTGCAACTGCAATAATGAAGCTGAACCCTGACCCTGTTGTCTTCGGACCTGTTGCAGCGGAGGCCCAGTAGAGAGGCCCTTTATGAAGCTCTATCTGAGGAACAGGATGATGCTGATGATTCTCAGTCCGAGGACAGAATGTTCCTGGGCTACGTGGATGAAGAGAACATGTCAAGCACTTTGCCGTTGTCTGCCAGAGCTGCAAGCACAAGTAATGAGGTGTTGGTCCACAGCTCCCCTGAGCTGCAAGTTTGTCCTGGTCTGGACACCCCAACTCTTTCCTTCCAGGAAGCTAGCAATGAGCCATCAGAAGCGGCATTGACCCAGAAGGCAGATCTTGAAACTGCCTTTCCTAGTTCACTTATACCAGAGAGCCACACTGCTACCAAGTTGCAACAGGAATGTAGGACTGACCACCAGACCCTTGAACCTCCAATCAATGAGAACCCAAAGGTAGAGTCATCGGTTGCTAGTAGTTCCACCATCCAAACACCTGCAGACATTTTACAAACAAAAGCCAATGATTCTGTGGCAAAGAAGAACATCCTAGGCAGGGCCACCAGCTTACCACCTCAGTTAGTTTCTAGGCAGTTGATGCAGCCTAAAGTGCTGGAGCTGAGGAAAAGATTTGAGTCCTGAAAGAGCATCCTGAAAATAGACTGAATGTTTTAAGAGAAAAGAACCTCCTGTGTTTGAGTCATAATTACCCTTTAAACCCGGAGACCTATCAAGAAGGAGCAGCAATGCAGAAGTGCTTCATCTGTCCAGGCACATAAAAATACTGCGAGAAGCAGAAGTGAGGTGGGGGAGGTATCTATCAATAGCACAAAGGAAAAAGAGCACTTAGTTCATGTACAGCCAACTGGCAGGACTTCATTCCTAGAAGCTGCATTTCAATAAATGGATTTGTTGAGCTGGGCAGACCTCCTTTGCTCTTTTCAGGGTGGAAGACTGCTTCCCATGTCAACCTTTCTCAAGCAGCACATCAGGAAAAGTAGTTTGGCATGCTTTACATATGTAAATAAGTCCCTGAAGTTCAATGGCCATAAATAAAATCAAGCAGTATTACGGTAATGATAGGGGGGTGTGAGAGAGGGGGGGGGAGAGAGAGAGAATGAATCCCTTGCCTGCTCATTTTTTCTGTAAACTATAAACCAGTCCTTTGCCCCTCTACGTTGATAAAAGCTATGGATCCATCAGGCCAATAATACAGAAATAATCAAGCCCTTTCTAGGTCCAGAATTTGCTATGTAAATAATTACAAGGAGAGCAGCCAGAAATAGCTAGATTTAGCAAGCAGTGGGAAGGTGGTGTAAGAACCCTTAAATCTCAGTAGAGATAAGAGGTCATAAAAGGGTGAGGTTACTCCTGAAGGGAAAAAAAAATCTAGTGGGTGGTTTTAAAGACTTCTTCAACTTAGATTGTAGGTTGCATTGGGTCAACTCTAATTATTCTATTAAGATACATCCTTTTTGGTAGTCCACCAAGTGCTTCTGGCTATAGGCCACCTTGCTATTTTAAGTTAAGAAATACATGAAATTATCTACCCCAATGCAGCTTCCACTGCACACACACACACACACACACACACACACACACAAGTTGTCCAAACCTGAGTTTCAGATCAAAATTCAGACACTTGGCACCATATTTATGACGGTTGCAGGTTCCCAGGGTCATTTGAGCATCTTTTGTGACCTTCTGACAAGCAAAGTCAATTCACTTAACAACCATGTTACTAACTTAACAACTGCAGTGATTGACTTAACAACTATGGCAAGAAAGGTCGTAAAATGGAGTAAAACACACTTAACAAATGTCTTACTGAGCAACAGAAAACATGGGCTCAATTATGGTCGCAAGTCAAGAACTACCTTTATATGATACTATACAGCAGTGGTTGCCAATCTTTGTGAACCAGGCTGTGGGAACAGTGGGCTGGCGCATGTGCAGCGGCACTCAGACAAGACAGAAGTCTTCGGAGCAGGGTTCTGAGCTCCTTCAGACTTCTCCGCGTCAAAAACTTTTACAAAGGGACGGAAATCCTGAAGCAGTGTGAGATCGCTCCCCCAAAGCCTTTCATCCATTTGCAAAAGCTTTTGGCGGGAAAAGCCTGTGGTGGCACATCCTGCATTCCTTCAGACTCACCAAAGCTACCCGATGCTCCAAAAGCAGAGTGGGTGTCCTGCGGAGGCAGCCTCAGTGAGTCAGCGAAGCTGAGCAGAGTGTACTCAGCCTCTGCTCTCACTGCTCCACTTCTGGAACAATGGAGCAGGCGGCTTGGCAGCCCAGCTGTGGGAGGAGTGGGGGAACTGGACCACAGGCATGCAGCTCCTCACACATGCGAGAGAGAAGACTTTGGAGTGCCACTCACAGGAGTGGAGCTAAGCACACACACCAGCCCGCCTCTTGCATGGCCTGGTTCCAAATAGGTTACAACCCCATAGTGCAGGGGTCTCCAACCTTGGCAACTTTAAGCCTGGTGGACTTCAACTTCCCAACTGGCTGGGGAATTCTGGAGTTGAAGTCCTCCAGGCTTAAAGTTGCTGAGGTTGGAGATCCCTGCCATAGTGGACCACAGCCTGGGGGTTGGGGACCCCTGCTATACAGTACTGTGCTGCCACCTAGTGTCTGCCAAAGCCTAAAAGATTCCTTTGTAAGCTTCTTACACTGAACCAGCTTTTCACCCCTGAACTTGGATGGCTTCAGGTAGTCCTCAATTTACAACCGCAATTGGAACCAAAAACACCAGTCACTTAATGAAGTGGTCATTAAGTGAGTCACAGCTGATTTTAAGACCTCTTGCCACAACTGTTAAGCAAATCTGGCTTTCCCCACTGACTTTACTTGTCAAAAGCTGAATGGAAAAGTCACAACGGTGGTCACATGACCCCAGGATGCTGCAACCATCAAAAATATTTGCAGGTTGCCAAGTGCCCAAATTCTGATCATGTGACAGCAGGGATGCTGTGGTGGTCCTAAGTGCAGTAAAAAGTCACTTTTTTCAGGGCTGCTGTAACTTTGAACCATCACTAAAAAATAAGCATAAGACAAGGACTACCTGTAGAGAAGCCTGGATGTCTCTTTATGCCCTTATTCTAGAGTTAACTCATCATTGCAATAAAAAAACCCAACTGCCTGCATTCTATGCAATGCACAGAATACACAGGCGGTAAAGCGAGCCCTCCCTCAGGCAAGAAAGCCAGCTGGGTGCTTCAGGCCTGTCACTCTCAGCCCAACCCACTTCCAGAGTGGTGACTGTGGAGAAAACAGGAGGCAGGAACATTATATACCCAGCCTTGAGTTATAGAAAATAAAAATAGGATGTAAACTGAATGACCCAATATTTCAAAATAAGACATGTGAAAGATGGCGACTCTGAAGAGCTTGGAAGAAGGATAATGAAGCAGCAGCACTTGTAACTAAAGAATACCATAAATAAAGAGCGTATTTAATATGTGTGCGGTCTAGCAACATTTTTAGATTGCTCGATAAGATTGAATAAGATTTTCTATGGTTTGCTTCATTTTATTGCTTGGTGTGAATGATATCCTCCATTTATGCATTTAGATCGTTTCAGAATAAATTTTCCACCAAGCAACTCAGCGCATTAACCCCTCCCTCACCACACAGTTCACCAAGTGGTGCCATTTTTTCCCTCATCAAAAAGGGAGATGGACTTTTATTAGAAAACAGCATTCTTAAAGGCAGAGGACAACCAACACACACTTTAAAAAAACACTTGAAAGGCAAAAACCCTCCCAGAATCCACCAGTTGGACCAAGGCAGCAGCCTTCCTATCCCAAAACCACCATCCTTCTCTCTTCAGAAAGGCCGACTGTTCCCACTGGCTGCACAGTCAATCCTATTCTAGGAAGAAGACCACGGCTTGTCCTTGAGGTCAGTGCAAACAGAGGGTATCCAGCCAGCATGGTCTGTTCCCATAGCATCAGGGTGGGCCTTTTCTTTCTGGGTGCAGAGAGCAGGATTCTATCTTGCATCTCTACCGATCACAGCTTCCGGCTGCTTTCTTTCTGGCATTTGGAACTTCTCCACTGACAGCTATTCATAGCTAGCCAGCCAGCTGGGAATGCTGCCAACCATACTGGGGATCTTCCAGTTTCACAGGTCCATTCTCAGTCTTTTTTTTTTTTAGTCCAGTGTGCTAAGCAGCTTTTTCCAAGGAGTGATCCCAAAATTGAGTCCTTTTTCCATCTGTCAGATAAGTCGCTCCTCTGGAGGCAGCTTGAGGTTGGTCTGCGGTTCCACACGGGCCCCTGCCTGCTCCTCATTGCTGGGCTGGTAAGTCCCTTCTGTCTGGCGCTTCTCCCGAATTTTGAGTCCCATGAAAACCAAAAGGCCGATTAGCAAGAGTCCTACAAAAACACAAGGCACAGCTATGGCAGCTTCCAGTTCCGCCTTCTGCACAGAGGAAGAGTTGAAGAAAAAGAGCAGAGTTAGCTGCTGTTCAACACAAAAACAGCAGGGCAGAGCCCAACATGGAAAAGCTACTACCCACCCTTTGCAGTCTGTGCTGCACCAATGAACAGCTGTCACACATCAGTACAGGACAGGTAGTCCATGAGTAACGATGGCAATTGGGACTGGGATTGCTGTTGCTAAGTGATGTAATCATAAAGCATAAACCCAGGAGTCCAAGTTGCTGTCATAATAACCCCTGGACCACTAGGGTCATTGAGTGGGTAGAGGCAGGAGTTCCAAGTAAGGAGTGCACCAAGGTCATGTGGAGGATGTGGGTATGTTGTGGGTGGGCACGAGGGAGCATATATGGGCCAATGGGACTGTGGTTGGGCTTTAGGGAGTGAGGGCAGTCCAGCAAGGACCTTGGGCAGGTGGGGAGTGCTGCAAGCATGATGCTATGGAGCATGGGGAGGAGGGGGATGTTGCCAACATACTCCATAATGGGGTTTCTCAGGAGAAAAAGTGGCAAAGGTAACTTACATTAGTGGCTTGTGACTGTCTCTGGTGGCTTCCCCTTGACTTTGCTTGCAGGAAGCAACCAGGGATGTTCACAAATAGTTATTCACTGCAGGGAATCTGCAATGGGCACATTATGGACCCATCATAAGTACCCCTCATTCAGCACATTTTGAACAGTCAAAGATGTCACTATCCAAAGCCACAGCTTTACTTATGCGCTAAGTCACAGCAAGCTTTTGAAAATATTTGGAAGAGGTATCTGAGATCTCACACAAGCCAAGCACCTCTGCTATCCATAAAACAAACAGATAGTCATTTTTAAACCTTATGCACAACTGGAGAAGATTCATCTGCTTTAAGAATCACATTAAAGACACACTGCTTCGTTCTTTGATTCACTAAACTGCCACAGCTTCTTTTCAGGCTCAGAGCCTTTATCAATTATGGTAGGATGGATGGACACACAGACAGAAAGCAGAGTCCTTGTACAAGATCATCTATGTTTGCTTATTTCCAATTCCAAAAGTGCAGCTCAAATCCAGACCCACATTGCCAATGCATTCTTGTATTTGTGTGTACTGAAAACAGTCATACTTTTATAAGCACTCATGTGAGAACACAACTATCTTTCAAGGTTTGTCTCTTTTAAAAAGCTGAACACTTTGTGAGTCAAAGGGCACCATCTTGTGGTGATGTTCCACATTGCCCATCTTATAATGGAACATTATCAATCTTCAAGTCACCCAATTTACCATAGCAAACACAAGCATCAATTGTGTTCTTTTCACTCACTGTAAAGAACAGAAATTGCTCTAGGGTTACTATACTTTTCCCTCAAGAACTATTAGTAACTCAGCTCACATTTCAAGACACCTACCGAGAGGCCTTTGGAGGAAGTGGTTGGCGCTGATGTAGGCACCACTGTGCTGTTGTCACTGGAGGAACCTTGGAGAGACATAAAACAGCATTAGACATACAGGAAGAGCCTCCTATCTGGCTCTAATACCATGGAAGTAAATCTGCAGATGATGTTGTACAACACCTCTCCATTACAAACTACAGCATTACAGATAGGGGACAGTGAAACTCTTCCTAATTCCCTAAAAAATAAGGCCACAATCTCATAACACCATCTATTCAAAATTGGTGTCTATTAGGAAAGTCTTTCTATTTGGGTCTGCGCATCTAATTTGTATTCAGGAATAATTTCTGTTCTCTGGAGCACAAAAAAAGAATTCTGCTTCATCTTCTAGATGTTATTTTTATGTTAAATAGACAATTGATATCATATCACTCCAATCTTCTCTCCTCAACCCTACACATACTGTATAGTCAATTTCTTCTCCATTTTGTCATGGGATTATATGTCTATGCCCCTCACTATCCTGGCTGCCTTTCTGGACTTTCCACTTGTTTTTTTTTAATACAATTTAGCCATAAATAGGACATGGTATTGCAGATGAAAGCACTGCTGAAAGAAAATTAGTCTTGACTATTAATGGTTCTGCTACTTTGCTGGATCAACAACTATGGTCCTTAAGATTTTTCATGCATACTGTTGCCACTGTACTCCATTGCCTTTGTTCTTGGACCTAAATGCAGGAGCATAAATCAGGCTTTAGATTTCCAGTTTCATAAACACCCTAGAGAAGCATTTAAATCATGAATAAAAATGTGGAACATCATAGGGCTTAGAACAGAACTTAATGGTACTCCATTTATGTGTTTCCTCTAAGATGATTTTTAATAACACACCAGCCAAGAAATCAAATCTGTGCAAGGTAATGGGTTATTTTAATCCAGCCATACACTACTAAATGCAATGCCACCCAGTGACTGTTAGGATATAATATACCCAGGCATCTTTGTAACGTGGTAAACAGGTGGTAAACACCTGGATTGCTTCTTCTTTTTTTGTTTGAGTAAAAAGAATAAGATAGATTGGTTCTGTGTATGAAACAGACAAATATTCAGGGAGAATCCAGGGTAGTAGTAGCAGAAAGAAATGCTTGTCAAGGAATAGCTTCAACCGTTTACTAATTCCCAATGCTAATGAAGGTTGGTTGTTTCAAACATTCAAGCTCACCACTAGGTCCTTAGATAATCACTAAGGCATTGGAGACCCTCTCTACTGGGTCGTTGCCTGCCCTGTTTATACCCAAGTTAATGTTTTGGGCATTAGGGAAGCAGAAACATATACTACTTCTACAAAGTTTAATTCAAATCCTGCCTATATAAATACATTTTCAGACTCAGTTGCCAATCTGTGGTTGTTGTTTTTTTCTATTACAGGGCTCAACAATCTTTTCACTTGAATAGTCCATCCATGAGTTTCCTTTTAAAAATGTCTCAAATACCAGCAAGGTCTCACCCAAGAATGCAACATTTAGGAAAGGACTCCCTTGACTACTGAATTGCTGGTTTTATTTTATTTTTTTTAAAGAAACTTCCGTTGGCAAGCTTTCACCTTGCTCTTGGGGTAGGTGTGGCTCATGTTTGGATAGTTTCTGCTCCCAGGCATTCCATTTCTGTCTTGGCCTGAGCACTGTTTCAGGTATGAGAAGGTAGGAGGTGGAGTCACCAAGTTTCAGCAGTTTTTCCAAGTTTCAGAGAGAATTCACGCCCAGAGTGATAGGTGGACACTAATGATTTAGCCAGATCTCATTCCCTGGCCTGAAGGAGTCTGAGCTATACCCTGAAACTGTTTTGCAATTTATAGGTGAGGTCTAGCCAAGAGCCAAATAATTCAGGGGAAGCTACAGAGGGAAGAAAAGGATTCTGCTTTTAGTTGAGCTGTTATTTTAATGTCTCACTATATTTGAATGAGCAGAAATTTTAAGGTTAATGACGTTCTCAGATCTCAGAGAAATTAAAACTACCAGAACAAGGCACATACATAATTGTGATCTCTTTGAACACAAACCAATTTGCTTCTCCTGTTTACAAAATGGAAGTCAAGTATTTTCCAAATATGTATTTATAACTATTTGGCAAATTGTGGCACTTCACATTTAATAGGTTGTGTCCATAATGTTGTATAATTTATTTATTAAAACTATTTCTAAGCTACCTTTATGGACTAATCTCTCAAGATAGCTTGTGCAACAGAATGAACTCAACAAGGAAACTGAAATGTTTGTATTCAAACTGTCTTAAGTTCTAAAATCCAGTTCAGAGTAAAAGCTATGCAAAACAATCAAACACATTCAAGGGTTAAATTGAATTTAAGTTCATTAAATTTGAATAAAGGGAGCTTTCCCCAAATAGACAATAAAAGCAGATATTCCAGGTCCTCCACTAACATTTGCAGTCTACTAGGGCCCTTCTCCATGCCTGCTGGGATTGCTTTGCTGAAAATCTGGACCCTGCTGTGTTTTCGGAAAGCTTGAAAGACTTGGCTTTGTTCCACAGGCCTTGGGTTAGAGTGATTTCTGGCTCTATATTTGATTTGATACTGAGTATTTTACTTTGTTTATATTTGTACTGTTTTCTCCCAACATGCTATTTAACAGTTTATTGATTTTTCTTTTGGTTTTTCCCCTCAAATGTTTTCATTAATTTATAGCCTATTTCCTTAGATTTGCTTTAGCATTTGAGAAGGCTTATAAGTAAAACAAATCAAATAAAAATAAGTATATAATGATACCTTACACGGAGCACTGTTTGAATATGACAGTGCACTCTTGGTAAATACTTTACAGTCTGAAATATCATATGATGCCTACCAAAATAAAGCCAATCAATGAAAGCCAATCATACTCCAACAGGAGATAGAATTCCTACAATTTGTAGTATACGCTGGGTATTTACTATCCAAACTGCTGCAGATACAGTGTTTTATTGTTTGGGGGAGGGGAGTAATTTAGAGAAGTCATTCTGACTGTTGGGCATGATCCACTCTTTGGGGCAATCACTAAGCAGACAGGCAACTGTATCAACCACCAACCAACAGAGATGCCAGATTCCCTCCCCAAATTCTAGCCAGCCCATTCTTCTTTCCTTTATGGCAGCAAAGGTAGCTCACCCACCCTGACCCCATGCAGGATGCAAAAGGGATTGGAGAGACACTGTCAGAAGGAGTGCAAGGTGTCCAGAGCTGGCCATTGCCCACCTCTCCAGGCAGGAGAGGAGCAGGATGAGAGGAGGAAGTCCCCACTGCTGCAGGAGAAAGGCTGCTGGCACTAACTTCTGTCTGTACTGCAGCAACCTCCCAAATCCTCCAGGTAGTTCTTCTGCTGCAAGAAAGTCCTGGGAGGGAGACTCCAGGTTTGTTTGCCACTGGGGAAAAAAAAGAAACAAAGTAAATGATACTTAAATGTCTGGGCAACTTCTAGGTTTGAATCTGGGCCTCCTGCAATCTTAATACAACAACTCAGAAATTGTCTGGAATCATCAGAAGATATTTCTTCCATTGACCAAATGGTCAACTAGATGTTCTTCTGAATGGACAAGTCAATAAGGGTGTTGAACAGGAGTGCAACATTCTGGAGAACGTTCTGCTCTCCACCAACATCGCAATTCTAATAATTTTTCCACTCCACATCCATACACAAAACCAGGACAATAGATCAGTCATTCTGTCCAGCAATGTAACATATTCCTCCATAAATATGTGATGCTCCATAAATTGTTACTCATAAACGTATTCCTGGGAGACAGTGTGTGCATTTAATTTCTCGCGACTGTCTTCTGAAGTATTTTAAAGGATACCCTTATATAAATATGTAGCATAGTTTATAAAGTGCTAAGCGACAAGTGGTATTCAAGCACATATGCAACAAAGTCAGAATACTCTGCTGCTTCTTGTTGGCACAGCACACTGCATTCAGCCATTATGGCTTAAAATGATTTTTGATGGCACCAGTGGTAACCCATGGATTGTTTAAGGAAGTAAGCCAGAGTTTGATACCACTGTTAGCTTATTTATTACAACTATGGCTTAACAAGAATCTCTGGATTTGGTTTATAGTTTGCTGGATTATTACTGGATTGTTTTAAAGCTCTGCCTAAATGTTTTTCTGAATCAAACAGATGCAAGCAAGGACACCTAAAATGGGAGCAAAAACAATCCAGTAATTTGACTAATCATGCAGATTATCTATGTGGTTGCTGGAAGTCAAAAATGGTTTGGTGACACATAATTAATCAATTGGCTAAACAAGCCACTACAGTATTACTGTTCTCATTTACCAGGCTGACTGTCTCATTTCCCATTTAACAGATTATGGTAAAAATGATTTACCGGTAAATGATATTAAGACCTTAAATATGGACAGCCTAAACTAGAAAATGGCAATATAATCAATGAAATTTTCTTCTGATATTGCAGTTTGGGACAAGGACATGCCTTAGCAGTGCCCAAAACCCCTAAATGATTAATGTTGTGGGAAAAGAATTGGAGGTTGCCAAACAACTGTTAAACTTTATGTATAACTATAGCACTTAGAAAGATATAAGCAACCTACAAGTAATTTAAAACAAAAACCTGGAACATCTTGTTTTAATAAAGAAACCCTATGTTATAATCTTAAAATGTGATTAACACAACCAAATATTCTGGGAATTATTAGATACACCACAAAGTACAGGTAGTCCTCAACTTACCACCACAATTGAGCAAAAAATTCTGCTGCTAAGCAAGACAATTGTTAAATGAGTTTTGGCCCTTTTTATAACCTTTCTTATTACAGTTGTTAAGTGAATTTGGCTTCCCCATTGACTTTGCTTCTTGTCAAAAGGTTGCAAAAGGTGATCACATGACCCCTGGACATTGCACCCTCATAAATACTGCCAATTGTGAAGTGGTCAAATTTGGATCATATGACCATAAGGATACTGCAACAGCCATAAGTCACTTTTATCAGTGTAACTTCAAATGGTCACAAAACAAATGCTTATAATTTGAAGACTACCTGTATGTTGTATAGATTGGATTTCTGTATATTAGAAATATAATATTTTGAAAGAGACAGCACTTGTACATTTTGCCCTTGTTTTCTTGTGCCGTTATTTTGGTTTAATATTCACCAAGTTGCTGAGAAAACAAACATTAAAGATGTGAATGTGAAGCTAAATTACATTTGAAAACTCAGTTATGGAAATTTAGCTTTCCTATGCATGGGATACAACTAAAAATATTGTTTTATTATTTCACACTTGACATAAATCTCTGGATGAAATATAGGTAGTCCTTGACTTACAACAGTTCATTTAGTGGCCATTCAAAGTTACAATGGAAAAATGGGACTAATGACCATTTTTCACAGTTACCACTTTTGCAGCATCCCAACGTCATGTGATCACTTTTTGTGACCTTCTCACAAGCAAAAGCATTTGGGAAGCTAGATTCACTTAACAACCAGGTTACTAAGTTATCAAGTTATATCTTTGGCAAGAAAGGTTGTAAAATGGGGCAAAACTCACTTAATAAATGTCTTGCTTAACAACAGGAATTTTGGGCTCAATTGTGGTCTTAAGGGTGCAATTCAAGGTGCTGGTTGTCACCTTTAAAGCCCTTCATCCCTCAGATAACCTGGCTTGGGACCAGGTTATCTGGCGGATCATCTCTTGCCAGTCACATCTACCCGACCCATCAGAGTGGAGAGGCAGGGAATGTTGTGGGTCCCACCCAGGGAGATACACTTGGGGGGACCCAG
The DNA here is from genome assembly GCA_009733165.1 of Naja naja. NCBI lineage: Eukaryota > Metazoa > Chordata > Lepidosauria > Squamata > Elapidae > Naja > Naja naja. The sequence continues at coordinate 185,298,751 of CM019149.1, read as the reverse complement.
AAGAAGGGCCTTCTCCATGGTGGCTCCCTGTCTCTGGAACATCATTCCCCCAGAGATTAGAATGGCCCCCTCTAATACTCTTCCGGAAGACACTGAAGATCTGGTTCTGCCAGTGGGCTTTGGGAACCCAGAGGGGATGGCCCATCAAATGGCTCGTGTGATCTGCTGTCGCCGGGGGTGGGGGATGGGAGTTGGGGAGTGATTTCTTTTTTTTTTCCAGATTTTGTTCTATTATACTTTTATTAATTTATTTGATTCTTTTTGTTAGTTTTTAATTGGTTTTTTTAAAATATGGTTTTACATTCTGTAAGCCGCCTCGAGTTACCATGGGTGAATAGGCTGCAATATAAATTCAATCAATCAATAAGTCAAGGACTGCCTATATGTGTTCATTCTCTACCTATGAATTAGACCAGAGGTGTCAAACTTGTGGCCCGTGGGCTGGATGCATCACATTCTGGCCCCACCCCTGCCCGGTTTAGCGAAGGGGGAAAAAGTGCCAATACGTCACGTGACAATGCAAGTTTGACGCCCCTGAACTAGACTGAAGACAGTCATCCAATATTTCTTTATGTGATTGAATTTTAATTTGTTTAAGAATTGACCTTTTCATTTTATATTTAGGTATATTTAGGTTTTTCTCTTATTAGTTTATTTTTATGTTTTTTCCTATTTTGTTGTATAGTGTTATTTTCCTTTTTATATGTTAAATTATGAATATATTTAAAAAGCAAATAAAAATGAAAAAGCAAATTTGTTTTTAAAAAATTGACAAACTACAAAATCAAAAAATATCTGATGAGAAATCCCGTTCAGATGAAAGTAGTGCTCCAGTATTTCATGTGAAGCAAGCTGTGCTGCCTGAAGGGACCAGATGACTGCAAAGAAATATAATCCTTCCACCACCATCCTGTCAGGACCTACCCTTCCATCTCTACACCCAGCCCTATCCAGTCAATCCCTATCCACCCTCTCACCCACCTGCTATCAGAACTGATGGAGCTTCTTGGATGAGAAGCAAAACATCTTCTTCTTCTTCTTCTTCTTCCTCAAAGGAAAAAAAAACAGTCCAGAAAAAAAGCACCTTTGAGACAACTATGACCTGGATGACTGACAATCTCTGCAGACATCCTTGCTTGTTGCTATCCCCACAAAAACATACAATTGCTCGTCTGAGGTGGACATACTTCGACATTCATGACTTGTGTTTGGTTAGTTAGGGCTATTAAGTCAGGCCCAACCCTGGTGATTATATAGACAAACACCCTCTGCAATTCCTCCAAGGACATCCCAATTATCTCCCTGATCCCCTCCATCCATTACATCCGCTGCCTTCCCCTTCCCTGAATTTTGCGACAAGAAGAACTGTTTTTCTTAATCTATCATCCCCCAAATTGCATGCCCCAAATATGTGACTTTTTTTTTTTGCCGAGTAACAACTCAAGGAAACAACACCAATTTTGCCTTTCTTGCCATCCATGACAGTCTTAGCAAATGACCTCTAATCTGTAAGTCGGTATTTTATTTCACTCTCTCTTTCTCAATACCCAACTATATAAGGTTTTCAAAATTCACCCACCTATATAGTCTCTCATTATTATTATTATTTGCTGCTCTCCCTAAAGCAAGGGTCTTCAAACTTGGCAAGCTTAAGACTGGTGGACTTCAACTCCCAGAATTCCCGAGCTAACATGACTGGAGGAGGAATTCTGGGAGTTGAAGTCCACAAGTCTTAAAGCTGTCAAGTTTGAAGACCCCTGCCCTAAAGTGAGCCCAACATCCAAACGCTCCTCCCCTCTCCTCATGCATATAAAAACATAATCTAAATGCACATTTCAATCCCACTCTGGATAGAAAAGAGGAAGGTGCCTGGATTGATCACTGGAAGTGTGCCATACTACCTTCTGGGCCAAAAGAAGCAGACAGGCTAGTGCTTAAAGGGCCAGGGTTACATTCTTACACAGGTTCGTGTAGAAATTGTTCCACTGGAATCTATAAGCACAGGTAATTCTCAACCTACAACCATTTATTTAGTGATCATTGGAAGTTACAGCAGAAAGAAAGGATGTGGTTGTTTTTCATACTTATAACAATTGCAGCATCCCTGTGGTCACATGATCAAAGTTCAGCGCTTGGCGACTGGCTCATATTTAGAACAATTTCAGTGTCCTGGGATTATGTGGTCAACTTTTGTGACCTTTTGACAAGCAAACTCAATGAAGAAGCCAGAGTCACTTAACAACCATGTCACTAACTTAACAACTGCAGTGATTCACTTAACAACTGTGGCTTTTATGAAAGGTCATAAAATGCGGCAAAATTGATTTAACAGTTGTCTGGCTTAGGAACAGAAATTTTGGGCTCAATTGTGATTGTAAGTCAAAGAGTACCTGTAACGTAAATGAGGTATGGGATGGAGCTATATTTAACAAGCATATCCCAAAGGATGAAAGTATTATACCAGCAAAGGCCCAATTGAAAATTCACCTCCGGCATGAATTTATTAAGTGGACTTCAAGGAAACAACCCACTAATTCACACGCAGTACAGCTAATCCTCAACTTATGAACACAACGGGGACCAGAATTTCTGTTGCTAAACAAGTGAGTTGTGCCCGACCTCATGACCTTTTTTGCCATTGTTTTTTAAGCGAATCACTGCAATTGCTACATGACTCATGCATTAAGCAAATCTGGCTTCTCCCCTTGACACTGCTTGTCAGAAGCCAGCTAGGAAGTTCACAAATGGCAGTCTCATGACTGGGCATGCTGCAACAGCCATAAATAGAGGTTGCCAAGTGGCTGAATTTGGCCACATGACCAATGGGGATACTGCAACTGTGAAGACCGCCGTTGTGGCTTCAAACGATTGCTAAACAAATGGAGCAAATTAACAACTATGTATAATGATAACAATGTTGCCCTACCTAGAAATAGGTCATCAAGATGGAACAAAGATGGATGTAAAGACTTAGCATTAAGATTTAACATGGGTTCTTGTAATTTTTATTTTGGGGGCAGCTTTTATATTTAAGGAATAAATCAGAAAAATTAAGTTTTACTATACAAATAAGCCTGGGCTGTTTTTTTGGAGCAACAATATATCTCCACCAAACACCTAACTTTTTTACTCCCAATGTCAGCAGTGCAACTGGGGAATGCTGGAGGGCTAGATGACCCTGCCAGATGCTCACTCCCGTTGGAAGAAATGTCCATCTGGGTTCAGTTCCAAGTGGGAAGAAAGACACTGGAAACATGGAGACTGCTTGGACGGATGGTTTAATGATAGATAGCAAGACCACGTGGTTTGAGGTCCTGGGCAAAACTGAGCACATGGGTGAGAGAAGGAGAGAGATTTATAACCTCTGTTGGGCTTTGAACCTGCTTCCTGTTCCTGTGGCAAGAAATGTATCCTGATTGGTTGTCAGACTCCCATGGGGCCATGCAGGGGTAACTTTGTAGGTTGTCTTGAGTCCCAGGCTTGGTTGACTCTTGTTGGGTGATGTAATGAAGGGGCTTTGGGCAATTAGAGCCTTGGTGGTGCAGGCTATTAAGCCTAGCACTTAGTTCCAGCTGTCTGCAATTAGTGCAGGCTCGAATCCCACCAGGCTCAAGGTTGACTCAGCCTTCCATCCTCTCGGGGTAGGTAAATTGAGGACCCAAGATTGTTGGGGGCAATAAGCTGACTTTGTAAAAATGCCGCTTAGTAATAAGCAGGCATATACAATGGAATGAAGGCTATTGCTGACCGCATTGGGTTGTGCTCCAAACATTGTAAGCTGCCCTGAGTCTCCGGAGAAGGGCGGCCTATAAATATGAATTAAAAAAAGAATTCCTATCACCCTGGAGCTGAAGGTCTTTTGTGTTGTAGATAAGATGTCTTTTGTCTTGTAGATAAGGTGGCTCAGTCTTTCTGGGGTGTTTAACAAAGGTGGGGGCTGCTTTCCAAGAGCATGTTTCTCCTTTTCTCATCCAGGGAGCATTTCATTTTCTAGGAGCGGGGTGGGTGCTAACTTTCTACACCCCTACTTTAAATGGTGTTTCTTAGAGAAGCAGTACAGTGGAAGCTGGACTGAGACCCAGAAAAAGAGCAGTTCAGTCCAAAGGCTTTGAGCAAGATATGTTTTGATTCACATCACCCAGCACGGGTGGATAAAACCAAACAGAAACACAGCAGTGAGCATTCCCCAGCCGGACTAGTCAATAATTTACATGTAGGTCATAAGCAGCATGCCCCCTGGGACTGATAAGGGAATTGTGGAGGACACGGATTCAGGAACAGGAGGAGTACTAGGTATGTTCGACTACCTTGAGTTACTTATAAAGTAATAAAGATGGGATAAAAAAAATCTAATAAATAAATTTAGCAAGAATTTTCCTCGGATCTTCAAGACAAGTTGGGAATAAAGAGTTAATTCATATTCACAGGGAGCCAATTAGCCAAGGATAAATTGATTAACATTTCAAAAGAAGAGTGCCCAGTAGATATTGCTCGCTCTTCTGTACTACAACATCAAGAGGGGATGGTTTCGGGGCTTTGTCAGGGTGGGAGGGGGAAGAGAAATTGGGTTTTGCTTTTGCTTTTTTGATACAAAAGCATGATAGGAATGGGAGGGCTCCATATTCTCCAGAAATTGGACATTCAGCCAACAATAGGAAAATCTAGCTGCTTAGGTACGGTACTTACAAATCAGTCTTTAAAACAAAACTCATTGCTGTTTTCTCTCCCAGAAATTTTACATTTCTTAATTATTTTAACCCATCACAACAATTTCAAGTCTTTATAGTTGGATATTTACGCCAAGCTTTTCTTTCTTTTCTAAAAAAAAAAAACAGAACAGATTGTTTCCCAATTAGCTAGGTCCATGCATGATTTCTTCACTCCCAGGAACCCTGTCAATTGCCTGCCAGACTGTTAGGAGAGAACATACCCTCAAGTTGCTAGTTCAATGGGAGTGTACATCAGCAATTGTTTCACTTCCTGGGCGGAAAGCAAAACTGAATTGCTTAATAATCAGCACACACCAGAAGAATTTATTTGCAGAGTCGAATCACACATCCACCTCATCTGGCATTCCCAACCACCCCAACAAGATGTTCCCAAGCAAGACAAGCCATGAAGCAAACAAAAAGCTGCAGCTACCGTGTTTCCCCGAAAATAAGACCTACCCCGAAAGTAAGACCTAGCACTATTTTCTAAACCTGCCCTAATATAAGACCTACCCCGAAAATAAGACCTAGTTTAATCTCCAGTTCCAGGAAGACTTTTCAGGGAGCAACCGTGCACCAAAAACACCCCCTACACACTCACACCCACTATTTGGCACCATAAATATATAAGACCTACCCCGAAAATAAGACCTAGTGTGTTTTTGGGAGCCAAAAAATATATAAGACAGTGTCTTATTTTTGGGGAAACACGGTAGTAGCCACCAATGAGTACACCACGTCATCTCTGAAAGCCCTACCATGTCCTATGGCAGTGCCTTTCATTGCTTAATGCACAGCAGCAGGGACCTCAAGAACTCTTCTAGGCCTGCCCAAAGAAATACTATATTGTTCCCTCAGCACAGCTTTGAGCGCAGCATAGCTTTACCTCCCCTTTGCCCTTTGAACACACTTGCATGCACGCACGCACACACACTTTCCTGAGAAGAGAAATGTAACTTGAGCACCCTGAAAGGATCCAAATTAATCTGACCTTAGACTTGGATTACTCCAGATGCAAGTTGAATTAACAGCTCTGGATACATTCTACTGTAACATATGCATTTACATCTTAGCCTATGTTCCTTGCACATAAAAGTGCCGTGTGCTATTGATAGTGGTTTCACCTTCTATGAATGCTAACTTGAAAGCAACTTCTGCACAGGGCGTTAAAAGCTTTGCTCCCCTTGCTTTATGGGTAAAAGTGGGTGTAATTTGAGGACACATTTATTGAAAATCTTTCACCTGCAAAAAGAATGGCATAAGAAAGCTTGTCCAATTATCAAAAGGGCAGGCATATTCAATAGTCGCTTGCCATGAGGAAAGCTTGCAAGGTTGCCCACTATCTTCTGCTCTGATACTTGCTCAGGACACATGAAGTAACAACCATTTGCTCTGAACAGGTTCATGGGCATGCTTCCAATAAATACTGGGCTGCAAGAATCCAAGCATTTCAGAGAAATAGCCATCGTGATGAAAATGACTGCTGAGAAGTATGTCCAGACCTCTTCATCCTGGACAATCTTTAATCACTTGTTCCGCAGTGCAATTAGCATGGAGGGGAGAAACAGCATCTAAATCAGGATCTCCATGTCAGGAAAGTTTTAACACCTCTCCATAATACCCAGGCTCACCATGGACCCCCCAAATTAGGCCTGTTTGGCAGAGTGAGAGAAGCACCTTCTCTTGTTGTTCTTTGCCATCCCACCTGGGAAGGTTCATCAGAGTCCACATCAACCAGAGTATTCTTAGAGCAATCCAGCTCCCCACGAGCTCCTTAGCAGGAACAGAAATCTGCCTTTTGTCTGTCTATGCAGGATGAAAAAAGGCTGGCTGCTCTTATCTTATTAAACATCACATTTCTTTGGAACTTTCAAACAATCTCAGTGTTACCATTGCAACAAAAGAACAATTGTGATATTGATTTTTTCCATTAGTAAAGAAAGCTGAAAGAGATGAAGGAAGCATTCGTAACTGAAAAGATTTTTGTCAGAGGACCAAGAACTACCTAGACAGGTTTCTCAAATCAGGACTCTATAAATAGAACCCAAGTCCTCTCAGAGAATGTATTCATCATTATCATCACCAGAAAGGTCTCCGGTTGGAGATCTTCTATTACTGCATTTTGTTTCCTAGGAACTAATCAAATGCCTCTGGGATGGTTACAAATAGATATTGATGATGATAACTTTCAAGTTTTTCTCCTTTTTTTGTGTTGGGATGGGGGCGTGACTTCAAGTCCATGTTGACACCTGAGGACTAATCCCTGAGGTTTTCTTGGCAAGATTCCAGAAGTGGCTTTGTCCTTCCCTTCTTCCTAGGACAGAGGGAGGAGGGAAGGGGGAAGGAGAGAGAGGGAGGGAGTGGGAGGGAGAGACAGATTGTCATGAAGTCACCTAACTGGCTTTGTGCCCAAAGCAGGACTAGCAGTCTCCTAGTTTCTATCTGCCTTAACATTATGCCAAACTGGCTGTGTCCAATATTCAGCATCAAAAATACACCACCTCAGCACAGGGAAATCCATGAAGATTCTCTCTACCAACTTTGCCATTTTTAGTTCATATTTTCGTTTTCCCTCAGCAAAGCACAGGTGATAAAAATCTGTCAGTAGTACTTAAAACCCAATGGAGAAACATCTCAGCCTCTCAGGTACTCTGGTTGGACTCATATATCAATCTAAAGCCATGGCTTCCCCAATTTTTTTTAAAGCCATCATGGCTTAGTTTATTTATAATGTTAAGCCATCAAATCATAATTTACCAAGTGGCTCTATCCACATGCCATGTTAAGCTGGAATCATCCAGTCTCATTATGGCTTAAAGAACTTTGTGATGAGCCCGATCAGTAAGTAATTTAAGGCAGCCATTCACAAAGAAGAGAACCAATACAATAACTTTTATGGCAAAAGGATTGAAGCAATTCAATCCCTCAGACTTCCATCTATATAATTCAGCAATTATATAGATGGAAGTCTGAGCCAAAACAGATTGCTAACTATCAAATTACATGGTAGCTTGCAGATCATATTACCTCCTGACTTGATTTAACTCTGGTTTATTGAATAAATTGTAATCACTAAACAGCATGGAACATGCTGGGATGAAACCAAACAAACTACACCATACCTTACTGTAATGTGTGAATTGAGCCTAAAAATCATAATCGGTTCATCCAAGAATGATGTTTAATGAGCCCCTTTTGACAGTGATTCACGTCCATAAGCCTACTTTACAGTACTTATCACTTTACATACCAATATCACCCCCAGCCAATACAAATATGCCTACTGTAAATGGTTACTTTTAACTTATCTGAATATTTCTTGTATCAAAAAGGTTTAACGAATGGTTTAGCCTCTGAGTGTCAAGATATTTTGTTCCTTGAACAAATTATCCCACCTAGCTGTTGAAATAATTACATTCTTATTTTCATAAAACTCCCAATACTTAGGAAGGACTCACCTTGGGCCTTAACTCATGCTGACACCTGGATAGCAAGGAAAAACTCCTTTACATGAGTGGATCTCAAAAGATAGTAAATGCACCATTTTTAGTTTGGTTCCTGTGGGGACCAAGCTAAAATCGCTGACACTTTAAGTTCTTAGTGACTGCCACCAATGAAATAAACTAAAGGGTGTGTTTTGTATCTACCATGATGGATCTCGGTTCTCTGAATAATTGTTAATCCAAGTATATTTTATACAGACAATTCTTGACTTACGACCTTTCATTTAGTGACCATTCAGAGTTACAACAGCACTGAAAAAAGTGACTTATGGCCATTTTTCCCATTGGTCATGAGATCAAAATGTGGACCCATTGACCGTTCCAATGTCATGAGATTGCCTTTTGTGAACTTCTGACAAGCAAAGTCAATGGGGAAGCCAGATTCACTTACTAATTGTGTTACTAACTTAGCTGTAGTGATTCACTTAACAACTGTGGTAAGAAAAGTTGTAAAACTGTCTCACTTAGTAGCAAGTTTTGGACCCAATTGTGGTCATAAGTCAATGACTACATTACAGTGGTTTCTTGGAATAGGTGCAGGAACTAATTTCCATGTATTTCCACACAGAAAGTTGGCAATTGTGAACGCCTCTTGACTCAGAGTTTTTCCCCTCCCTCTTCTTCCTTCTGATGCCATATTCTAATGCTGGGATCCCAGAGCAAAAAGTCAGCTGTGAGACAGACTCATTCCCATGATCTTTAGGAAGCTTTCATGAGTCACTGGTTAAAAGGTGATACCTTGCACTGAGATACTTTTGTTTCATTCTGCTGGAATCATAGTGTGGAGCTAAGCTCCCTTATGAAGAGATAAGCCCCAAATTAGCCAACCTCGTTTTATCTTCATGTCCTGTGTGAACCTATTCATGGACATTAGCCTACAATTCAGAGTACTGTCTGAATTCTGCCAGGGAGTCAAGAGGGCTGCTGCTGCTATTTTCTGCTCAGCAAGGCCTTGAGCCTTTCCAGAAGTCCAAGTGAGTAAATCTCTCCTGTTACCTTTGAACTTCTTTTTCTAAGACAAGCACTGCAGGGACTAATCTTGGGGAATAAGTATACAGGTATTGCTTACACCAAGGGTTATCTTTAATAGCCACAGTTTCAGTAGTTTTTGTCTGTGCATTAGAGAGAACCTAGAGATATTGCTAATCATTTCCACTTTGTTCCGAATTGATCTAACTTCCCTAACAGCAACAAAGTTCTGAGAATCTGAACCTTATTATTTCAGATATATATTCACGTTAATTTTACCACTTCAAAGCATGAAAGAGAAAACTGGAGTTTTGTTCTGCTCTTTTTCTTATCATGGTTCCTGCGCTTTTCACATGTTCAAAAACAGCAGGATTTATTAGGAGATATTTCTGCTTGCTGAGCAGGTAATCATCATATCATCAGATCTCTGCTTGACAATTAAGGCACAGAAGTCTAGTGGGAAAAGGAACTTGGGCCATCCTAGATTTCAGATAATAGGGCCATTTTTAGATGAAGCGAAAGTCCAAGCAAAAGTTCCAGCCTTATAAAACACAGTGTACAGCTGCCAAACTTTTTATGGTTGCATGGCATGAGTAAATCTTCCCTATCCTCTTCCTCTTCCTTTTGATTTGCACCACTGAACAAGTTTCAAGCCTGGTCAAGTCATATGAAGGCCCTACCCATCAGCACACATATAACCACAATGATTTCAAATGTTGGCAATCCATCTGGACTCTAAAACAGTTGTAAGCATGAGGCTGGGTTAATTTAATGCACTTAAGCTCTATTTGGTAAGTTTCAACATGCATCACTAGCCTAGTTCACATATAATCCTAACCCACAAACTATGGTTTACAATCTCATGGTTGACTCCATGCATCCCAGTAAGCCTAACACATAATGGATTTGAGCAGCAGTTCTTACAAATGTTCAAGCTCAAATACTTTCAACATTTCTCAGTTTTAATTTATAATACAGTAAATATCTATTGGTAAAATCCACATAAACCAAAGCTCTTTGGAATAGGTAGTTATTTTAAGAATGTAAAGAAATCCCAAAATCAACATGTTTGAGAACCATTAGCTTAGAGCATTGTGTGAATCCAGCCAGAGAGAACAAGCACATCTTTTCAACTTTTCAACAAAAACAAAAAACTGATCTGATGTTTACTTCTATGCAGCTGAACATTTAACACAGACAATTCTGGCAGTCCTGTGCCTGCAACTTCTATGAACATTATCTTTTCACTGGTTCTTACAACTAAATTTCACAGAATCCTGACCAACTTTCCTGGCAAGGCAAGAAAAATCACTTTTCCCCTCTGCAGAAAGCAATCCCCTCCCCCCAGTGACCACATGCAAAGGAAGCCAAGGCCTCAGTACTTGAGAAATTGCAAAGAAGTTACACCTGCTCATATTCCACCTCCTAACTGTGCCAATGGCACTGCTTTTATTTATTCAAAACTCTAGAGAGAGAGGTGAGCAGAAAGTAACCCACAGTCTAGTAGGCTGTTTTTCAGTAGGCTACCTGCTGGGATGCTTGCAAGAATGCTAGGCTTTTCCACAAAGTGCTTAGGTTCTTAAAGGCACATGCTTACAGAGAGCAGTTGCATGAGGGAAACCTGTAACAAAAGATAAGCAAAAGATTTGCTAGGCTGCAGTTCAGTTCTTCAGGTGCACAGAGGGGGATTCTGAGTTAGGGAACATATATTTACAAACCTCTCACATCTTGGACATAAACTGTTTCAACTCCTATCCTTAAAAGGACGCTACAGAGCACTACACACCAGAACAACTAGACACAAAGACAGTTCCCCCCCCACCCCCGAACACCATCACTCTGCTAAACAAATAATTCCCTCAACACTGTCAAACTATTTACTAAGTCTGCATTACTATTACTATTAATCCTCCCATCCTTCCTTTCACCCATCTCCTCCCACTTATGACTGTATGACAGTAACCTTGTTGCTTGTATCCTAACTATTTTTATTGACTGTTTCCTAGTATGATTTGATTGCTTATTGTACCCTATGACTATTATTAAATGTTGTACCTGATGATTCTTGACTCTTGATGAATTTATCTTTTCTTTTATGTACACTGAGAGCATTTGCACCAAGACAAATTCCTTGTGTGTCCAATCACACTTGGCCAATAAAGAATGCTATTCTATTCTATATGGGGGCTGGGAGATGGTTTATAAACAATGAGGCCAGAAATTTTAAAAAAATAGAAAGTGGAGTTAAGAGTACATCTCTGTACTACCTACATGTAAGAATAGAGCTGCAAAATGCATTGGGGGGGGGGTGTCAAGGGAATTCTAGACTTTTCTAAAAGCCAGGGCAACAGAGTAAGGTGCAAGAAAAGATTCCCTGCATCTTCTAATCTCAAAAGCCCATGAATTTCTCCTCCCCTGCTTTACAAGATTTGGCTCAACTCTCCTAGAGGAAGACAAAATCTCCCTCCCTACCCAATTTCCCAGGTTGGATTGCGAGAAATACAAGCAGGTTACTCAATGGTTAACCCGGCCGCTTAGGAAACACAACCCAACGAAAAGTCGCTCCAACAGCGAGCAGCACTAACTGCTCGTGGCCTCGGCCCGATCGGATCCCCTCCCAGATGCCCCCACCCCAGAAGCTGGCTTAGTTTCCCGTCCCAACAGAAGTTAAGGCCGGGGAGTGGGGCGCACCAAAAGAACACCAAAGTTCAAAGGAGCTGTTTCCCCTTCGCGTTTCAGGCACCTGCTTCGCCCGCCCTTTCCCGGGAAACAGCTGGAAGTTGTAGGGGAGAACCGCCAAAGTGGGTTTCGGCGCTGGGCTCGGAAGGTCCAAGTCAACAACTTTCGCTCGGAAGGCCCAAGCCCCGGCTTAACCATGGGAACCTCACCCCCACCCTACCACCCCAGGTCAGCCCGGCCAAAAACAAACAACAGAAAACAAAACACCCCACTCTTGGTTTCCGAGGATCGGGAAGGTGAAACAGGCTTGCCTTCCTTCTCCCGGGCAGCACTCCAAGCCTTCACCTTCGCTGTGGGGATGCCAAAGTCCGCAAGCCCCGAAGAGGAAACCTCCCCCTCCCTCCGCGCCATCCCCCGCCTTTCTTTACCTGCTTCGCGCTGTCGGCCAAGCACCTTCTGGGCTCGAGAGCTCGCTCTGACCCAGCAGTCGCTCGCCCGCAACGACTACAGCGCCGCCGCCTACTCCTCCCCTCCGAGGCACGTGATCCCCAAAGCAACAGGTACTTCCCGTCCCGTACCTGAGCCAGGTGAGGCGCCCCTCCTGCTTACCTGGCTGCTCTTCGAGTCGGAAGAAAGCGGCGGCGGCGGCGCGGCGGGATCGCTCCCCCGAGTTCCCTTTTCCTGGCTTCTTCCAGAAGGTGTCTGCCTTTCCCCCTCTGGTGCTTGTTTGCTTCCTCGCCCATTCCACGCGGTTGGCTTCCGCATAATATTGTTAAGCGCATTACTTTGCAGAACAGTAGATAAAAGGAGGGAGATGTGCCCCGAGGAGACTGCAATATTAAGTGCCAGCCCGGAGGATCACATCAAAATAACCACAACTGGCACATGGTTTCTCTTTTCCCGGCTGCTGTGCTAGGCGCCCTTTTCCTAAGAGGGGAGGTCACAAGAACGGATGGAAAACAAAAAAACAAAAAAACTTTATCTGACGCTTTCATATGGCACAAGGCAGCACCCAATCTCAGGTCTGATTAGCATTTTAATAGGAGACCATTAAACCAGGTCAGGACCGCTGTAGGCTAGTGCTGAATGAACAAAAGCCCCAGAATGCATCGGCACTTGCCGAAACCACTTCCCTTTCGTTGCCAAGAAAACTGCTGTACGTGGAGAGTCAGGGTTGACTCGGAAGGCACCTTTATCTTAATCTGTCACTGGCTATTGCTGCTCACCTTTGGAATCTCTCCCCCTTGTGGAAGCATTCTGCATCTTCACTGAACAAAGGAAAGCATTAATCTGACGCATCCATAGAGATTGTGTGTGTGTGTGTGTGTGTGAGAGAGAGAGAGAGAGAGAGAGAGAGAGAGAGAACTTGGGACAATTTAATTTTAATACTTAACATAAAACATATCAAGCCATTAAAAGTAAAATACATGTAATAAATAAATATTTCAGATGGAAAAAGGAGTAATAATAGTGACTATGGGCCAGTTCCTCTCTCTCAGCCTGACCCACCTTGGAGGGTTATTGTGGGGAAAATAGGAGGCAGGAGAATTAGTTATTTCTGCCACTTATATATAAAAAAGAATAAACAAAACAAAAACTTAAGAAATGTAGGAGATGGTAACAGTGTCACACAGGTTTGTGGAGGACAAATGTATATGGAATTAGAGTCCAATAGGATTATTATTATTATTATTTATTAGACTTGTATGCCACCCTCTCTCCCTAAGGACTCAGGGCGGCTCACAGAATAAAAAATACAATACAATAAGTTAACTAAAAAATTAATTAAACAGTACAAGCCTAATATTAAACATTAAAACTATTAAAACCATTAAAAAAATTTTAAAAGAAACCCCCCTCCCCTCTTGGTTCAGTCCAGGCCGGCCTGCTGAAATAACCAAGTCTTTAGGTCACGGCAGAAGGAGCGGAGATCCGGAGCCAAACGAAGGTCCAAGGGGAGTTGATTCCACAGGGTGGGTGCCCCCACAGAGAAGGCCCTACCCCTGGGCCCTGCCAGCCAACAATGTCTGGCCAACGGTATCTCAAGGAGGCCCTGTCTGTGGGAGCGTAAAGGGCGATCGGAATGTGATGCCGGAAGGAGACGTTCCCGCAAGTACCCCGGACCCAAGCCATGGAGGACTTCATATGTTGTTACTAAAACCTTGAATCTCACCCGGAAGGCAACCGGCAACCAATGCAGGTCGCATAGGAGGGGTGTAACATGGGAGTATCGGGGCACTCCCATCACAACCCGCGCGGCCACATTCTGCACCAGCTGCAACCTCTGTGTGGTCCGCAAGGGCAGTCCCATGTAGAGAGCATTGCAGTAGTCGATTCGGGAAGTGACGAGTGCATGAGTGACTGTCTGCAGGGCATCTCGGCTCAGGTATGGGTGCAACTGGTGAACCAGACACACCTGGGCAAATGCCCCCCTGGACACAGCTCCCACCTGCTCCTCCAAACTGAGCTGTGTATCCAGGAGGACACCCAGGTTACGCACCCTATCCATGGGGGGGGGCAACACCTCTCCCCCCATGACCAAAGATGGTATCTCCTGAATAATCTGAGATGCCGATATGTACAGCCACTCAGTCTTGGCTGGGTTGAGTTGAAGCCTGTTCCTCCCCATCCAGATCTGTACCGCATCCAGGCAACGGGACATCACGGGGAGGGCATCACTGACATGGGTTGGGGTGGAGATGAAAAGTTGAGTATCATCAGCATACTGATGATACCTCAGCCCGAAACCCCGGATGATCTCGCCCAGCGGCTTCATATAGATGTTGACAGGAGGGACGAGAGGACTGAGCCCTGAGGCACCCCACAAGTGAGGGGCCTCGGGCTCGACCTCTGCCCCCCTGCCAACACCAATTGCAAGCGGCCCAAGAGGTAGGAGGAGAACCACCGTAAAACAGTGCTCCCCACTCCCAACCCCTTGAGACGCCGCAATAGGATACCATGGTCAATGGTATCAAATGCCGCTGAGAGATCAATAGGACTAGGACAGAGGAAAAACCCCTGTCCCAAGCCCTCCAGAGATCATCCATCAGTGCGACCAATGCCGTCTCCGTGCTGTACCCGGGCCGGAGGCCCGATTGGTACGGATCTAGGTAATCGGCTTCCTCCAGGAACGTTGGAAGCTGCTGGACCACCACGTTCTCAACTACCTTCGCCAAAAAGTGAAGGTTGGAGACAGGACAAAAGTTGTTCAGATTGGCTGGGTCCAAGGCAGGCTTCTTGAGGGGGGGCCTCACCACCGCCTCTTTCAAGGCGGCGGGAAAGGAACCCTCATGTGTAGGTATGACACCAGGAACAAGAAGAAAACTCCCAAGAAAGAATTGTTCCTTGCAAAGACTGGTAGCAACTCCCTGGAATTGCTCAGGTCAAATTCCACATCATCAGACATGCTAAAACATGCTAACACAGTGGCTGATGATGATGATGATAAAAGCTAGCAAACTAGATAGTTTCTTGAGATTTCACAAAATCTGGAGCATGGTGAGTATCAAGGAACCTTCCTTATTTTTAGCCTCACTACTTCCCTTGGATAATTATGGGAGTTACTAGTCAGCATCCCAAAAAGGCACCTAGGTCAAGGAAGTCCACTTTAAAATCTACTATTTAAATGTATCCAAATCTTGAAATGCTTCCTCCCCGCCACTCCTATTTTCTACATTCTCCATCTTTCTTTTGTTTGACTGTGGAAATAAGGAATTTGAAGAAAAGGACATGAAAGAATTCTTGATGTTGCTTGGTCTCATCAGGGTGCTGCAGCTTCAGGAGATAGGATGACAGAGCTTATACCAGTAATAAATAGCCACTTTGTAAAGCAATCTGGGCTATAGGATGGCTGCCCTTTCCTTGAGCTGCATTCTCTAGCCTCAACATGCAGCCACGTAGGAATTCCTGAAAGCTTCTTATACCCGGAGGAACCAAGGCCTGGCCCAGGGGATAATTCAGTCTGGGGTCAGTTGGGCAAAAAAAAATCCCTTTGCTTTCAATTTAAGCAGGTCAATTTGAGCACTTTATGGCATGCATGCATGCATATAGTTCTCATATACTCACTCAAATGGAATAAGGCAATTATACTACATAGACTAGAGCTACAACATGACATTATGGTGCAAGCAGCAGAAAATCCAAATGTTTCTTCATTCTCTTAATCTTTTAAAAGATGCATTGGGATTCTCTCTCCTGAAATAAGCAGGATCTAAATAACATGAAGCAGTGGTGGCAAGGCATGAAAAGGGAAGTTGAATCTTTTACAGCTTGGACTGAAAGGAGTGAATGCTTAGGTTCACACATATTCAACTAAAACCAGCCAAATTGCATGATGATTTAGTGTGATTTAAAGTTAAGATACCTGCTCAGTCACAAATGGTTGACTTTAAAACATCATTCAGTAATGAGGAAAAATAAAATTTAAGATGTAGGACTTAGGATCAGGTGTGATCATCAGAAAGCTATTTTCACTCATTTGCCCCAATTAAATAGGCTTATGGTTATTCACAGGCTAAATTTCAACTGTCATTAAATGGCCCATAGCACCTTACAGATAAGACAAAGGCTATAATGGTCCTTTTTTCAAATAATGGGAGCCAGAGCTCTCATAGCCCACTGCTACAACCATTTCAAAACTCTGTTGCATATTAATTTCAAGTTGTTTGATTAGCATTCACTGGCAAAATTGCAAATATATACATTCCATAATTTAATCTGAAGCTTTATTATTATAATTTTTTGCCTTGGCACCAATAATAAAAGGTCACCCAGAGCTGGCTTCTCATTTTGGAACAGGCACAGACTGCTGGCTAGAATGTATTATTCATAGAGACGTGCTCTTAATTTTAAAAACCTATTTCTTTTGTTTCCACATTACCTCAATCAAAACTGATGGGGTCCACTTTTCAGCAACACACATGATCAGAGGTTGCATTAGGCTAATGCCAAAATTAAACTACAGTAGGTGGATTTAGGCATACAATGACTCTCTTCCTTTAGTACATCACACTCAAAAAAAAAGTTAATATTCCAAGTACCATTTCCATCAAGTTTGTAGGAGGGTGTGTGGGATAGAGCAAATTTGATAACCGTGTTATACTAAGATAATAAAAATGAGTAATAGATTTTATTAGAGCTTGGCATTTTTAAAATGCTTCCTAAAACTAAAATGCTACAGATTAAGAGGTCTATAGCTTGGTATGCATTGCAAGGATTTGCTTTTCTAGGCCCTGGGGATACAGCTCAATCCTGCCCAAAATATATGAATAGGATGGTGATGGTATGGGAGATGGGTAGGCTGTGTTGCTTCTCATTTTCTGTCTATGAAATATTATTGTAAAGGAAGTTTAAATATTTAATTTGCAATCATTAATTCCAAAGAGTTGTTGCAGTATTAAAGGTGTCATGTATTATTTGAAGAGAAAAGATGCCTGCAAGGAAAGAGAAACTATTTACATTTGTTTCAAATCTAATTCAGGATCAGAAACAAATTATGTACTGAATCAGGTCGTAGAGCCTCAGGAATCATTGAGTTGAATTATCATAGTTCCCTACTGTGTGTTGTCATCTGGAAACACAGCAAAAAAAAAAAAATTTTAAATCCTAAACCCAATCTATTGAAACTAAATGCTTAAAATCCCTAACCTGACTAGGAGCAGTCTCTAGGACTGGAAAGGCAGGAGTTGTATATCTATAGAGAAAGCCCCTACATTCTAACATTTTTCCTACCTGTCTAATGCTATCCTAATTCTCAAAATTCCCAGCCCATGCAGTCACTGGTCATGCTGACTTGAACTTTCAGAAGTTGCAATCCCCTGGAGGGTGGAGGTTATGAAAACAGTGGTGATATTCAAATTTTTTTACTACCAGTTCTGTGAGCGTGGCTTGGTGGGCGTGGCAGGGGAAGGATACTGTAAAATCTCCAGTCAGAGGTGGTATTTGCCGGTTTTCCAAACTACTCAAAATTTCTGCTACCAGTTCTCCAGAACAGGTCAGAACCTGCTGAATACCACCCTTGAAAGACAGGTCTAAGATGTCTCTTCTCCTACAGAGATATATTCATGAAACTGATGAAGTAGCTTGTGGTACCAAACAACTTATGAAGAAGCTATTTTTATATGAAAAAGGTCATGCCATGGTTAATTGTTAGTATTTAGGTGCCTGAGCTCTGCTGAATTCATAGCCAGAAGTTATTGTGGAACTTTTCTAGAATTGGCCCTAAGGCTGCATTCCAATATACACTGAACTTACTCATCAGATTGGGTTGTAAACAGATTGACTGCAAGTCCGTCATCAAAATGACAAGGCATAAAATTCATTTCAAAGTGAAAAAGAAGTAGAAGCTCAACTAGGTGGCTGGAAAACCCTGCTTCTTTATCCAATGGAAGGAGAATAGAACGTGAATGCTTCAAATTGAACAGAATGTCCACTTTTCCATTTAAGAGAGAGCACCTTCCCCTCCCCACAGGGGGCATTTGCACTGTTCTCAGATTGGCTGCAGGTCATCTCCCAAGGGCAGCTAAGCCAATTAGTTCCAGTTCATCTCTGGGTCTGCAGGAAACATAATTCAGTGGGTTCTACTGTTGAAGCAGTGGAGCTCTGCAGTGTTAGGGGTAGCATCAGCCTCCCATTGGTGGAACACTTTTCTTCCAGCCCCTGGACACACGCACCCCTTCCTTCTGCCATGCCACTATACCTCTCACAGCTCATTTTAACTGAACACTAGGGCGAAGACCTTTGCTGATTGACTGCTCATCCTCTTCATAGGCCAAGAGGTTTACTAAAAAGTGGGGCACTGTTTGGAGACTCATTTGTAGGGGCCCCCTTCTTGGTCAAAGAGATTGGTTCATGTTGGTTTTTTTAGTATATCAAGATCAGCAGCTGTAAGAACATTCATGAGTCAGTTGTGGACTCTTTGACAGGACCTGTAGTAAAAACAGCAAACTCAGAAAAAAGAATATTGATAGAGTAGAAAACTGATGTCTCTACCCGGCCATCACACACATCAATCTTCACTATCATTGGTACGAAAAAGATTGTAATTGTACATCCACTTCTCATTTAGTGGCTACCTTGGTTGGTGACAATTCACAAATATAATGGAAATAAAAGGCAATTAAAAAAAACAATTTCCCAGCCAATGGGTGCACTTCCAACCAAATTTCATGCACCTAACAACAGTACTTGTCAGAATTAAGGGGCGACATGATAGCACTATTCCAATATTTGAGGGGCTGCCACAAAGAAGAGAGGGTCAATTTATTCTCCAAAGCACCAAAGGGCAGGACAAGAAACAACAGCTGGAAACTAATCAAGGAGAGAATCAACCTGTAATTAAGGAGAAACTTCCTAACAGTGAGGACAATTAACCATGGAACAGTTGGCCTCCAGAAGTTGTGGGTGCTTCATCACTGGGGGTCTTTAGGAAGAGACGAGACAGTCACCTATCTGAAATGAAATGAAATGGTAAGGGCCTTGGTGGTGCAGGCTGTTAATAGCCTAGCACTTAGTTCCAGCTGCCTGCAATTATTGCAGGCTCGAATCCCACCAGGCTCAAGGTTGACTCAGCCTTCCATCCTCTTGGGGTAGGTAAATTGAGGACCCAAGATTGTTGGGGGCAATAAGCTGACTTTGTAAAAATGCCGCTTAGTAATAAGCAGGCATATACAATGGAAGGAAGACTATTGCTGAGCGCATTGGGTTGTATGCCAAAAATTGTAAGCCACCCTGAGTCTCCGGAGAAGGGCGGGATATAAATATGAATTTTTTTTAAAAAAATGGTATAGGGTCTCCTGCTTGAGGAGGGGGCTAAACTAGAAGGCCTCAAGGTCCCTTCCAGCTTCTATTCTATTCTATTCTATTCTATTCTATTCTATTCTATTCTATTCTATTCCATTCCATTCCATTCCATTCCATTCCATTCCATTCCATTCTATTCTATAGTAACGCTGACATAGAGAGCATTTTAACTGAATGAGATGATAGCAACCAGTGGTCTTTGCAGCATCTCCCTTTTTTCTGTCACATATTCACTTAGTGTGCATTTTGCTTAACAACCTGGTCATTGGTACAGAACTTGGTCACTAAACAAGGAACGGATGTATAGTACTTTCAAAAATTCAAAACACTTCATATGAATTATCTAATACAGTTTTGGTGGCTACCATTCCAGGAATCCTATTTTTCAGAACAGTTTTCTCCAATCCATAGACTTTCAAACATATTAGGATCTCAATTTTTTTCCAGCTAAGCTTTGGAGTTCTGAATCAGAATTCCATTATATTTGGAGAGCAGTAAGTTCAGATCACTATTACTGATTTAAGGAAGATATAGGAAAGTGGAGACCACCTTTGAACTCTTCAATCGGTAAAGATAAAAGTGAAGTTTTGATTCTGAGGTTTGATGATTAAATTTGTTATAACTATAGAAATATTGCATATTGTTAGTGTTTAACAGATATACATTTTATTTTATATTTTAATAGAGGAACTTTTATTAAAGATATTTGATTATTGCAATATCTAGCATTATTATATGTGCTTGTGGAATTGTTATGGTGCATTTATGAGTCATATGTTTTATTTAGAGAAAAAATGATGATATAACCACAGGTGGCACGCAGAGCCATTTGTGCGGGCATGTGAGCCCCAGCCAAACTTACCTCCATTGCACATGCATGCACCTCCCAGCTGATTTGCAGCCCATTTGAGGCCATATTTGCCCTCCTGGGGGCTTGAGGGAAGTCTTTGCAGCCTCAGGAGACCAAAATATGGGCCTTCTGGAAATACCGGAACTGCTGAAACTCCAGGAGGGCAAAAAAGGCCTCAAATGGAAAGTCCCTCGAGCCTCAGGGGGGCGAAAAAATCAGCTGGGAGGTGCATGCATGCACAGTGCAGGTAAGTGGGTTGCACGCATGCGCAGAGTGGGGTGGAGTGCATTGCATTGTGGGTGCCGGCACGCGCGCACTTTCAGCACACTACAACCAAAAGGTTCGCCATCACTGTGATATAACATATTGGTGTTTGCTATTTGTTTGGTATATATACAGATAGATTTGTCTGTTTCTTTGTTAAATTAAAACAAGAAAGTATTTTATTATATAATTGCATCCATATGAAAGAGAGTTTGAAGTAACTTTTCTTTGTTATTTTTTTGGGGGGGGTTGTATCATTCTTTTTAAATTTCCCCTGTTGTCCCCTTCCCCATTTCCCCCTTTTTTGTTGTAATTTTGTATTTTAATTTTCTATCTTTGAAATTTAATTTAAAAAATTAAACAAGAAAAGATGTAGGAAGGGTCAACCATGGATCTAGAGGCTGAAGCATCTTCTGTATTCAGAAAGGCTAGAAATTATTTGCAGGCCTAATCAAAATTTAAACCTGGCTGAATTCAATAAAGCATTCTTTGTAGCTTTAAAAATGGGTATTTTTAAATGGGGCAAAAGTTTATGTTCACAGCAATAATAGATTAGCAATACCACCCAGAGTCTGTCTCTGAAAGAGATGGTTGGTTCAAAAATGTGAAAAATTAATAAAATATATAGTTATTAAACATGGGAAGAAGATAAAAAGAAAACCTACTTAATTATGCATTTATTAAAAGTTTCCCTCCTCCCCCTGCAATTTCTCAAAAAGAAAAGCTCATTAAATATAAAAGGAAAATAAATCAAGGTGCATGATAAATCTTTTTCATGCTACCCAAAACCATACAATGAATTTAATCGTAGCATATCCAGGACAGGCAAATGAGTGATGCAATGGCCTACAGGTGGATGATCAGGAGGCTGTCAGTTCGATCCTACGTAGTGGCAGATATTCCTCTCTCTGGGCACAGTGAGTAATTATCTGCTTCAAACTCTGCATTGGCGACAGGAAGGGCATCTGGCCAGTAAACACTCTACTCCGTTCAGTTGCCTCGACTCCACCCCAATGTAAGGGATTACAAAGTCATTAAAAGACAAAAAAATAATAATATCCAGAACAGACAAAAGGAAGAAAAGACATTTATTTGACACATTAGTCACTGCAGGGACCCATATTTTGCAGTATAGGACAAATTCCTGAATTATCATGGCTTTTTGAAAAGGTGAGGTCTGGATCTCACCTGGATCCAGTTTCTCACTCTTGGTCTATTAAGATACTGTACTAAGGTATATTGCAAAGTTCCAGTTACTAGGATCACAATAGGAAGGTAGTATATTGGTAGGAAAAGAAGAGTGGTGGGTTAAATTGGCATGAAGAACATTCTTTTTACGGCTTACCTACAGGAGAAAAGCAATCAACTTGGAGCCACAGAGTAAGAAGAAGAATGATTTTGGAACTGCAGAATTCTCAGCTAACAATCGGCAAACTGTCGAATTCTCAAATGGACTCAACTGAGCACTTCAAAGTTGCGAGATGTGTAGCTGTTGTGAGATGTATTGCTTACCTAGCATTGAAATGCTAGGCAACTGTTCAAAATTTGTTCAAATACAATTGGCTGTAAAGCATCCCGATCTGTAAACCCACTTCAGTTCTGGACAGATTCCAGCCAAGTAGAGGTTGGAAGGGTCAAAGAAAATGTAACACATGATCAGAGATGACTTTTAGGACATCAGTTTGCCACTTCTGGATCAGAAGCCTCTCCAAAATCATAATCCCTACCAATCCCTGTTGCCTTTGTTGCAACCATAATTAGACAATGCCAGCCCTGAGAACTAGGAGCAAAACTGAGGAGCTGCCAGACCATTCTTGCAACATTGTATTTAATTCCTAAAAAATGGTCTCCATGATCCAATAAGGGTACATGACCCATTAAGGATAATACATATGCTATTATTTATATTCTTATACCGTGTTTCCCCGAAAATAAGACACTGTCTTATATTTTTTGGCTCCCCAAAACACACTAGGTCTTATTTTCGGGGTAGGTCTTATATATTTATGGTGCCAAATAGTGGGTGTGATTGTGTAGGGGGTGTTTCGGGTGCACGGTTGCTCCCTGAAAAGTCTTCCTGGAACTGGAGATTTACACTAGGTCTTATTTTCGGGTAGGTTTATATATTTATGGTGCCAAATAGTGGGTGTGAGTGTGTAGGGGAGGTGTTTGGTGCGGTTGCTCCCTGAAAAGTCTTCCTGGAACTGGAGATTTACACTAGGTCTTATTTTCGGGATAGGTCTTATATTAGGGCAGGTTTAGAAAATAGTGCTAGGTCTTACTTTTGGGGTAGGTCTTATTTTCAGGGAAACACGGTATAAATAGTTTATAGTTTATTTATCCACCTGCCCCTTATTTAAAAAAAACACACACACACTCAGTCTTTTTTTGGATCTTCTAAAGTTACGGGCGTTAAATACCAGATTCCCTCTCAGCCAGGCTGACACAAGGGACAGAAACATACAGTCCGCTAACTGAAAAACAAGTGTTTGGATATGGGGGGTGGGTGTGACGTGAGATCTGTCTTTTTCTTCAGCAGTTGCAGAGTTAACAGCACTTTTGTCGTTTGTCTGTGGCTGACTTGGGTGGGAAAGCAAACCAAGACCGCTCCAATCACCAACCAGGAAGCCTTCATGAGCAATGCATGGGTTCACATTTCAGTTCTGCATGCACAGCAAGATGGTAGGGAAGGTGTAAGCATGCATGGTTAACAACTTCTGCAGCCCAAATAAATTACCCTACCAAAGGGGATGGAGGTGGGGAGGAACAAATAGCCCATTCAAGATTGAAGGATCTGGAGGCAAGACACTGAATGTGAAATTGCTTATGACCCTCCAATGACAGTAATAGGCAGGGGCTAAGAAAGGAAGTATGAAAATGTGTGTCCAGCTGATTGGTGGAAGCATTTACATACAATTACTGATTAGTGGGAAGCAGTTAACTTAGTGTGCAAGGAAGAAGGGAAGCAGCTCTCATGGGCTGGATAATTGGATCTAGTACCTTTTTCCTGAGCAATAAAATTATTATTATTTTTATTATTATTATTATTTATTTATTTATTTATTTAGACTTGTATGCCGCCCTTCTCCCTAAGGACTCAGGGCGGTGAACATATAAAAAAGAATACATTTACAATAAAAAATATTAAACAAATACAAGTCTATAAATTACTAAAAATGAATTAAAACAATTAAAATTACAATAGTAACAATACAATTAAAACAACCCACCCCCGGGTCAATCCAGGCCAGCCTGCTGAAACAGCCAAGTCTTCAGGTCTCGACGAAAGGAGCAGAGATCGGGGGCCAAACGAAGATCCGCAGGAAGCTGATTCCATAGGGCGGGCGCTCCCACAGAAAAGGCCCTGGGCCTGGGAACCGCCAGCCGACAATGCCTAACCGACGGTATTCCCAGGAGGCCCCTCCTGTTGGACGCGCGGGCAATCGGAGTGTGATGCTGGCAGGAGGCGTTCCTGCAGGTACCCTGGACCCAAGCCATTTAGGGCTTTATAAGTTGTTACTAACACCTTGAAAATAGAGTTAGCATATCTAGGTTGCAAAAATCCAAAGAATGAAAAAGATGATGATGATGATGATGATGATGATGATGATGATGATGATGGTGGTGGTGATGATTTACAATTCTACATTGCTCATCTCACCTAAGTGACTCTGGGCAGTTTACAACACCATAATAAAACCATATAAACTTATGAATAAAAGCACAGATTAAAAACAGTTAAGAACAAATTAAAATATACACCAATAAAAATCAAAGTCAAAAATTCAGAAGGATATAGACAATTCTTAACTCTTTCCTGCCATTCTAGCTAAAATGCAGTAATGAAAGCCAGGTTGGTCTACTAGTTCAGGTGCTGACTATGAGTTCTAGTTCCTCCTTAGGCACAAACACCAGCTGGATGACCTCGGGCCAATCACTCCCTCTCGGTCCAACTCACCTCACATGGTGGTGGTTGTGAGGAAAATAGGAGGAGGAAAGAGTATTAGGTACATTCCCTGCCAAGTTACTTACAAAAATGATAAAAGCGTAAAATAATCCACTGCTAAATTACTCTTTCTATTACAGTAGTGTCATTATCATTCATGAAATTCTGAGCTGCTTCACTCTATTCAGTACAGCATGAGTCAGCCACCATAGAGCAATATGGACCTTTATTGTTTCAATTGGTTTAAACTATGTGGAAAGCTACTGTATGTACAGGTAGAACTGGATTCAACAGCTTTGGTGACTGATGTGGAAAATCCCAATTTGCCATCCTCATTCATGATCAATGAAACAAATACATTTGAAATTTAACTGAATCAAAGCAGAGTTGCAATGATCCTCTTTCCTGCACACCTGTCATGCCCCTGTCAGAGTCTGATTCTGAAGGAGAGGCCGAGCAGCTGACAGGGAGTAGGAGTGTGGCTCTGTTGGCTGTGGAAGAAACTGGGGAAGGGCAAAGGCCAGCTGGGCAGAGCAGGGGAGAGGTGGTAGAGCAAGGCAGAGGGAATTAGGAGGAAGACCCAGGCCCACCCCCTCTTCATCCTAGGGCACGCAGGGAGGAACGGAGAAGGGAGCAATGTGAGTTGTGTGGCTTACAGGGCAGGAAAGGGCCCTGATTCTCTTCATTAGCTGCAGCTGGGAACACAGTGTTTAAAAAGGGAAGCTGCGCACAGCAAAGTTGTTGGGAGCAAATTGTGAACTATTAGGTAACGTCGAGGCTTATCTGGGTTCCTGGCGTCTGGTGTGTTTTGCTGGCCTTTCAATTCTGCAATTCCTTCTCCTTCCTTGTCAAGTTAATTACTGCAGTGTGGTTTGTGTGGATTTTTATTTACAGTTTGTATGTACTTTGTTTTTGGACTGAATTTCCTCCACTTAAAGACTGTTCTTGGGAGAGTTTTTTCTCCAGCCGAAGGTAACCTGGACATTGGGGGCAAAGTTGGAGGTATTAAAGGGACACTTCTTGCTTATTTGACTGTGTTGCCTTTGTGCCATGCCCCGGGTCATCACACACCTAATGCAACTATGATAAATGCCAGGTTAGGCTAGTGCTGCCTCCTGCCATGTGTTCTGCTTGGGCTGCAATTCCAGCCAGCCTCCCAAGCCACTTGGAAAATGTCAAGGTCAGAAAGCTAAATCTCTGCAAGAAGCTCTTCAAAGGGCTATCCTCTAGTCTAAAGCATCCAGAAGCTTCAGTGACTATTTGCATAATTCTCTTCCCACATCATTAACATACAGTACCTTTTATTCATCATTCTTACTGATTGTTCTGTCTTGTGCAAAACAGATAGATAAATTCCACAAAGCATCCATACAAAGTCTTTTTATTGGTTCATCAGGCATCCTCATTAACTCACAGTTATGACAAAGTTCTTCTTAATGTCCAACCCTTTATATGTCTGTCTTTATAGGTAAAAAGATGGTTATCTCATTCATCCCATAGTCGTAGAGGCGGGGGGTAGCCATACTACCATGCGGCTGTGTTCAGGCAAGAATGAAGAAACCTCCCCCGACCCACCAAGGGTCAATTCAGTGACCAATCAGGGTTACAGATGTGGCCACATGACATGGACTACATTTCCCAGGATACCTTAACTACATTTACCATGATGCATTCCCTTAAGGGGACAGCTCTCAATTCCTAACTACCTATCCCAAATCCCATTAACTCTAAACTGGCTGGACAGCACGCTGATCAACAGAAGGTTTCCAGATATAATTGAAGCTGTTTGTGTATATAGATTCTCGATCATCCATGTCATGATTATCCCAAAGGTGCTTTTTTTCTTTTCAAAAGACAACTGGACTTGGTACAGGTAATCCTTGACTTACAGCCACAATTGAGCCCAAAATTTCTGATGTTAAGTAGATATTTGTTAAGTGAGTTTTGCCCCATTTTGTGACACTGACTTTACTTGTCAAAAAGTTGCAAAAGCTGGCCAGATCATATGACCTTGGGACATAGCAATGGTCATAAGTTTGAACCAGTTGCCAAGCATCTGAATTTTGATCACATGATTATAGGGATGCTACAAAAGTCATAAGTGTAAAAAATGGTCATGTTACTTTTTTCAGTGCTGTTGTAACAAGGACTACCTGTATTTCCTCAAAGACATTTCACTTCTCATTCAAGAAGCTTCTTGAGTTCTGAAGCAGTGAACTGAACTGAAGAAGCTTCTTGGATGAGAAGCGAAACATTTTCAACAAAATACAAAGAAAGTCCAGTTGCCTTTTGGGGGGGGGAAGCACCTTTGGGATTATTGAAGCTGTTGTACTTATTACCTGCAGAGCCTTATATGGTGTAGGAAAAGTATTGCCTCCACTGACACCTCTCTTTTTTTAAAAAAATTTTTTTAAGTTTTATGCAGCAAAAGACAAATACAGAAGTATAAAGAAAAGAAAAAGAGAAAAGCTGTATAAAAGAATATTTAAAGAAAAAAAATTAGTTGAAAAAACAATTTTCACTCTTTACAGAAGTTACAAACTCATTATCCTCCCCTCATTAATATTACAATAATCCCTTCAGCCCCTTTCTCATTTTTCAATGTCAAATCCAGAAATCACAATTTCCCCCCCCTGCACTTTCAGCAAAAAGTTTACAAAGGTTTTCCAGTCTTTTGTAGAAGTATTTGTTTTATTCCTGACCAAACAAATCAGTTTTGCCATCTCTGCTAGTCCTGACATCTTCACAATCCATTTCTCTGTAGGTATGTAATCTTTCTGCAGTTACCATATATAATAAAATTACATCTTTTCTAATTGACCATCCATTAGTCCCAATAAAAAAGAGTTCTGGTTTCATCTCAATATTAATCTTCAAAATTATTTGTATCATCTTATATATTTGTTTCCCTTTTTATGCTTTTTTCAAAAATCTATCACACATGGTAAAATGTCCCTTCGTGTTTTTACATTTCCAAAAATGACTAAAGTACCTTTACTGTCTACCTTTTATTTTCTCTGGTGTCCTATATCTCATTTGATTCCTCTCAGTCTGAGAAGTGTATGATTAAGAAGCTAAGAGGTAAGACAATGGCACAATTCTTCTTTAAGAAACTTTGACTCATAACCAGCCTCATTTTACATTAATGGTGATTTTATAGGATGCTAAGACCATTCATGGTTATTCAGTAGCATTCTTACTTATTCTCACAAACACACACACGCATTCCATTGTCTTATATCACTGCTCTATTTTGTTTTGTTTACTATTTGTTTTCATTTTTGAAACAGCAGAGTGTTTCAAACTTTCTTCCATGGAATCCTAAGATTCTATGAGAACTTGATGGGTTCTGTGAGAAACTAAGAGCAAAGACAAAAATTCACCGAAAAAAAATCACTGAAACACAGCTTTCTATGTTTATCATTTCAGCTTTTCTATCATTACAGCTTTGCCTCTTGATGAGGGGCTCCAGAACTGGTTTAATAGCTTGAAAAAGTTTGAAAACACCTTTATTGGGGTATGTTTTGAATTGTTGTTATGATTCATCTTATCTCTTTTTGTATCAAAAAGCAGTTTGGAGAAATTTCAAATGAAGAAACCAGAGAAAGAAATCTCACTTTTACATTTCATTACTAAAAGGTATGTTGAAGTCTTCCTAGCTATGGATTGTGGAAATGGAGATCCAACACATTGGGAGAGCAGCAAGTTAAAGAAATCTTTACTAGTTGCCAAGCACTTTTGGGATTTAATTTTATGCTAGGCAACATTACAACTAGGTTGTGATTAATGGGAGATCAAATAAAACAATATTTGATTTAGTACAAGTTACATAATGATACCAAGGCTCATTTAATGTTTCCTGATTACCAATGGAGTTTTAGACCCTGCTACTTCAGTCTGCATTTGTTTATCTTTGGATATGCAGAATGGACCAAAGAATGATAGAAATACTTACTGAGGAATGCAAAAAAAGGAAGAGGCTTGTTATTACATCAGAGTAAAAATCTGATGTGGTTGAACAACATAGCAATCCTGAAGTAGGAGATGATGTCAGAATGTCTATATCTATGGCACGATATTTGGTTTTTATTTTGCAAATTATACTCATTATCCCCAGAGCTGGAATATGCAGAAGAACACTGTTGTTATCTTTATAAGTAGCCTCCAGTTTTCTGAAATATGCTCACAAGGAACTTTAAATTGAACACATATGGCCCATAGCCAACCCTGGGCAGGGACCAGATTTCATCTGTGGAGAAGAAACAAAGTATTTTCACCCCATAGAGAAGGAGATCACACATGGCACCACATCAGAACATGGTTTACTGTTTCTTTGGTGTTTAATTTGTGTGTTTCATAGATCAGCTTTTTTCACTGATCGCTCAATATTTTGTATGGATTTAAACATTATGGCTTGGTCAAAAGCACTCCAGTATCTCCATTTGAAAACAGAGCCATCAACTGCTTCCAGAGCAGGATCTGAAAATACACAAAACTGTACCTCACAATATATGTTCAGTCTTTCCAAAATCTGGTAAAGTGGATTAGAAAGTCCAGGGTTCAAATTAAGTTCACAAGCAATAGAGGATGTCGGATGGGCGGAGAGAAGGCTTCTTTTTTTCCTCCCGGCCGTGGCGGCGAAATTCAAACCGGAGAAAAGACTTCCCGCTAAATTTCTCAGCCAGTAAAGCTCATTGCATTGGG
Organism: Naja naja; assembly: GCA_009733165.1. Classification (NCBI taxonomy): domain Eukaryota; kingdom Metazoa; phylum Chordata; class Lepidosauria; order Squamata; family Elapidae; genus Naja; species Naja naja. The sequence continues at coordinate 185,269,327 of CM019149.1, read as the reverse complement.
TTTCCTCTTGCAGCTGAACTGACCCACGGATGCCCGAGCGTTGTTTTGATCCCGCGATCTTCTACGGGCTGCCTTCCTTCTCAACGCTCTGCTATCATTGCAGAGTGCTGCTTTTTTTTTTAATTTTAAGGGGAGGAGGAAACGGCTGTGGGAGGCGACGTTAACCAACGCATTGTTAAATGCCCTTGTACGGGAGGGTGGAACCGATTTTGCAAAGCGAGGCTGAGAAGGAGCGAGTGTGCAGGGGGCAACGACGCTATGGAGCCCGGCCCAGGCTACGGGGCAAGAAGTGGGCCGCCTTTGATGCCGTCCTTCGCGGGGTCTAGTGGGGAGAGCAAGTGCCATGCTAGAGCCCCGCGAAGGGTCTGGGCCCCCGCAGCAGGTGTCCCTCCAAGAGGGCTTCCGCGATCCCGAGCGGCGCCAGCGCTGGGCCAGCCTCTTCGAGCAGCTAGACACCAACAAGGATGGGCGAGTGGACATCAACGAGCTTCGCGAGGGCCTGGCGCGAATGGGCATGGAGGCCGGCCCCCAAGCCGAGCAGGTCAGTGGAGGAGGAGAAGGCAAGGCTGGACGGAACGCCGTTTGGCGGTAGATAGACAGGTGGGGCTTGGCGGCGGATGGGGTTGCTCGAGCCTCGCTCCAGGCTTCATCCGTAGTACATCTGCAGCACGGCTCTGCAGCCCCACCACTACCACCATACAGCTCCTCACAAACCGCCCCTCGCCTCGGCTTTTCAGTTTCCTTGAAGCTGCAAAGGCGGCGCCTGCCCATAAAAAGAGCCTGCCGGGGGAGCTGGCTCTCCGAGGGCCCGATTTCACGCGTGGGTGCTGGGAAAGGACTCCGTCTAGTGCGCAGAAGGAAACCCATAGGATCCCTTCGCATGCGCCGGATCCCTGCATTCAGTAATAAGGTTCGTCAGTCTGGGGCCAGAAAAGCCCTCGGCACCCTCCATAATCGAGAGAGGCAAGCAGAGTTGCTAAAAGGAATGGCCCGTGAATTATACCAGGGTCAGGTGCTTGGTTTTTAGGCCCGCTGTGTGGTAAGTAGATAGGCCTGTCTCATAAGAAGCAGCTCTCTAGGGAGACCGGGGTTTCACCACCTTTTAGAAGCGGGAATTTTAGATGGCTTCAGCTTCTCATCCGTGATAAATCTAATCCCAGTACTATGTAGAAGTCCTCTCTTTCCTTAGTCCTGGCTCACTGTGAGAAACACATGTTGGGCATAGTAAGTTGATATAATTGATACATTGCATAGCTTTTATTTGGGCCCTTAGGCCAGTCCCGAGAAGCACATTCTTGCAGCAATAAAGGGTCTGTGCTGTAAAATGCCTGCCTTTAAGGTAGCCCAACCAATTCCGCATGCTAAGAGTTGGAAGCAAGGCTCTGGGATTCAGCTGCTGTTCGCTTCAACCAGGCTTCTTACAACTGGGCTGTCCTCAGCAAACTTGTACAGCAACATTATTCCAAAACCAGCAAGGTGAATTGTGACAGTGACATTAAAAATATGAGCTGTTGTGGATTAGAGGCTACTTCAGCCAAACCATTGAAATTTGGCTCAGTTGGTAGCTGTGTAGACCAGAGGAAAAGAGGTAAGCAGTGGAGCCGGTTGCAACAAAATCCAAATAGCATTGTTCATTTAAAATAAATGCAAATTAGTACAGTAATCATATTTCCTGGATGGGGTTTTTTTGGCTGCTGAGGACAGTAATGAAAATCCTCTGCAAGCACATGCTGAAAGTTATAGCCCAATCTAGGAGCCAAGGAAAAGACTCTTTGAAAGGTATCCACACACCAGATTAGTGGTGATTTTAGATAATTGTTATCATTATTACATTAATATTTAGAGCTGTGGGAAGAGGAAATAAAAAACGATTCCTTTTGATCTGACTACTTTGGAACAGTGCCTGTATTCTGAGATCCTTGCCTTTCCCCAGTGGCTATTTTGCAAGTTTCTCTCTCTTGGAGTCCTTATAGGGTCATCATTCTTTGTAAATTAATTAAAAGTACATTTTACAAGTACCATAACCTCTAAGCGCAAGTCAATTAAACAGCTGTAGGAGAAGCTGTCTTTAGCAGTCCTGCAAGCAATCCATTGAAAAGAAAATGGTAAAGGGAGGGGAGAAAGTGGGGGAAAAGTGTCTGGTTCAGTCTTGGTGCAGTTCAGTAACTTAAAAATTCAACAAAAAAAACCACTCGGGATCAGCAGTTAACAAAAGAATAAGAATGCCCAACAGTTTTCACAGTTTTACATTTTCGCCTCTGAACTGGTACAAAGTGCTGCCAACACATGTTCTTTGGTTGATCTGCAGTAGTGCTGTCATGAGATTGCTTGCTCATTGGATAGATTTACTTACTTTGATAGGGGTTCATTGAATATGCTTCAGAGGCTGTTTATTCATGCCATTAAACCATATGATGTGATTTACAGAACACAATAACTTGCTTCACATAGTAGTTTTTTTAGGTTGAGTTTAGCATGTTACTGGAATGCAGGTATTAGGTTTTTAAATAGTAAATTATGGCTTAGTAGTGTGTTATGGCTACCAAGCTAAATAAACATATGGTATAAATCAAGCCACAATTTTTCCCCTTAAGGCTCCCCCCCCCATTTCTAGTTATTAGATACCCCAATGATTCACAAATGAGAATGCTCACAAATCCTGTAGATAGGATACAGGTTGATTTTTTTTAACTAGTCTCAGTCCTGACACTAGTAGGAGATAATAAGATTCCACAGAAACTGTTTTGAAGCTACATTGTTGTTGGACAGTTCATAGTCTATTTTGAATCTAATATTAAATCCAAGCTAAAGTGGGTTGCCAAGGAAACTACCATCTTAAAAAGAAAGACGTCCTAACTAAATATGCTAATCTGGTCGGTGCCTAGATTTAGTAAATTATAGAAGAAAAGAAAATCAACAAAATATGACACATAGCATAAAATCTAAAAGCAGAAAAATGTTTCCTTTTTTAAATGGATCATTACATGAATTCTGGACTCCAGAATGCAGCTATAACCTGATGTGAAAGACTGTAGTTTTCTCAGTAGAATTTACAAGATAGTATTAAGGATGTGTGTGTCTACAGATTAACAGGTCCGTTTGGATGCTAGTTCAATTAAACTCGGTGGGGTTTACTTTGAAGTAAATGTATGTAGGATTATAACCTTAAAAATCTTCAAACTATTTAAACTTATTTTCTTGTATATTTATGTACACATCTATGTAGTTTTCCAAAATAATAGTCCCATGGGATAGAGGATTTTGTTAAAGCTTTTTCCTTATTATGTGTAGTATCCTTGATTTGCTAATAATGTGGTAAGGGAATTTAATCTGCTAGAAAGGGCAAGGAATGTTAAACTGTAATGATTATTCTCAAGATGCATTCAGATAACTAAGAACTACTTAGGACAGAACAGACTTTTCCTGGATCTCAGCTTGTTTGCTCTGAAACATTTTGTGCAAAATTGATTGGTTTATCTGCATGTCAAGATGTACCTTTAAGCATACAGTTCTTGGATACACTGTTGCTGTCAGTGCACTTAAGTATTGGCTTAGTTTACAAGTCAAATTAATAAGATCATTTCATATCTAAAAACTACATTCTGATTTAATTCTTCTGCATTACAAGCACCAAGGGAAGAAGGTAGAGGTATCCTTACAGATTATCTAGTACAGCCTTCCTAACCACTAGATCAGTATTGCTTAATATTTGCCTTCAGGACACCCTCCCACTTTTAAAAATCATGGTGGATTTGTTTGAATGGGTGATATTTACTGTATTAAAAATCAAAACTGACACATTCATAGAATGTTTATTGAACAATGTAAAAATAAATGTCAAATATGGCCATATGTAAAACATTTTAATGAAAAATTATTGTATCTTTTAACAAAATTAATGAAAAATGACATTGTTTTAAATGTTTGCAAATATTTTCAATATATGACAAGTAACTTTGATTTCACAGACCCCTGAGAAACACTGCTCTAAACCTATGGGAACAACTATTGATGAGGAATCCCATCTGAGATGGCCCTTTGCTGTTCCTGTTTCCTCTTTCTTTTGCCTGTTATTCTGCATGGACCACCATAGTTGCTTTATCATCTTAAAACCAACATTCTTAACACACCATCAATATTTTTCTCATTTTAAGCAAAAGATTTACAAAATGGTATATTTGTAAAACTCTCCACACCAAAAAAAAAAAAAGAAAACCCAGGAAGGCACTTTCTGCACAGTCATCTTGCAGAGCTCGTTATGGCTTTATGCCCTTCAAACAGTTCAGGTTCCCCCTTTCCTCAGCAGTAGCACACTCTGGTGTCTCTTTGGGTCTTTTGGCCACAATCAATATTAAATGCATTTTGTTGTTAAGGCTTGGAATGTGAAGCAAAATTGAGTAGACCTATTGGGAAAGGGACAGATAACATTAACTCCGTGTTCCATTTTTTTGTAGCCCTCAAATTATAGTGGAGTGGGACATCGTTTTGACTAATGGCCATTTCGGTTACTGTGCCAGTGTTTGATCTCAAACTTGTGCCATTGACAGGTTTGGCTCAGTAACTGCAGGAAAGACATCTTCGTGCAACTTTGGGGATTTTTAAGTCATGGTTTGTGTGGTAACTAAACCAACAATAGTTTAGTGTGAGGTAATCCCAAACATATTCTCATTCATCAAAAATTTGCTCAGCCAGGTAATTTGATGTATGGTAGACCATTGGGCATCAGGAAAAGAGAATCCATTCATAAATTGGGTATAGCTAGTGGAAGTCAGGCACTCAACTTGCAAGCTCTTTAGTCATTAGAGCATTTCACAGCTTGTTTAAACCATGTGGCATTGGGCTATTTTCATACTTCTATGTTTACATTCCTTTGGTTTATCTGGCTCCTTTTCCTCTCAGACTGGTCATGTGAGTGCCCTGGAAGTGTGTGAGAACACCACCCTGCTGTTCAAGCCAAAAAAATTGCAAGGAAAGACTCTGGATTGTTTGCTTTATTTACAAAATGGAGTAAAGTAGATGGGGCCATTTCCTTTGAAGCAGATGTAACCATCTTTGGATTTCTGTTTGAAAACAGATCCTGATCCATCTGAACAAGTACCTTTCTTTCTTAAGAACTCTGACTTTGTGAATCATAGATATTGCTGGTGTGGAATGAGACCAAAAAAAACAATTTAGCCAAATAAGACAACTGGCATCATGCCAATGATTTATATCTGGGAAACGGTGATTGAATTGAACAGGGTTGGTGGGGGAGAAAGGTGAGGAGATGAAAAGGCGAAGCATGGAATATTAAAAAGAGAAAATGTCTTTCAGTGGCTGCTACTGAATGAATAAGAAGGGATAGAACTATTGAAAATATGTGTACAGGAGTTCACATCAGCACATCCAGGATATTGCAATTATTACAGGAAAACTCATGTAAGAACAATAAATGTTAGACACTTCCCTCTCATCACAGTATTCAGTAAACATGCATTGAATGAATGTATTAAATATTTACTGGGCTGGAATTTAGAGAGAAAAACAAAACCCTGTTGATCCCTAGTTTCTACGTCTTAATTCTTGGTTCTTTTGTTTAGATTGCGTCACCTGAACTTTCCTAGTAATTATGAACATGATAGTGATTGCTCTGTCATCTCACACCCAAATAGGAGACAGGGTTGTTATAGGCATATAAATTGGCAGCCCTGTTAAAAAAAAACAATTTATAGAAGCTATTCTATTCTGCAGCAAGAGCTACAGATTAGAAAAATTATTCATATTCTTAATTCATGAGTTCAACAAATTCTATGAATAGTGTTCGAGTTACATCTATAATGGACCCTGTCCCTTGCAATCGTAAATTGTTAGTTGCAAAACAATTTTACATTTTTTGTTGCAGTCGAGCAGAAACTCGGAGATCATAAGTGCAAATGTGATCATTAAATAATCCCATTGTTTGCTATGGCGTGGTTTTGCTGAAAACCAGAAGTGTGGTTGTAATTTTGTATCCAGGTCATAAGCCCCTTTTTAAAACAAGTTGTAACTTCAAATGGTCACTAAGCGACTGGTCATAAGTCAAGGACTACTTGTATTGCATTTTAACAATTTGGCAAGGAAATATTGTTAATTCCATCTTTATTCCCATCTATACATTTATCCTTAGATTAAGAGAAATCCTTGGAAAGGCAGGGTTTTAAATTATTTATATATATATATATATATATATATATATATATATATATATATATATATATTGTTTTCTTAGATTTTCACGGGTAAAGGTATGTAGGTCTTGGTGTATTCGGTCTTGTCCGTGTAAGATTGAGAATACCTTGGCAGCGTTTACGAAATCTCATCCGTCATCTTCAGGCTGGTGTCTTCAGCTTCGTTCTCCTGGGAGAACGAAGCTGAAGACACCAGCCTGAAGATGACGGATGAGATTCATCGCTTATTCTAATCTAATACATAATAAGACCTACATACATATATATATATATATATATATATATATATATATATATATATATGTTTTCGTAGATTTTCACGGGTAAAGGTATGTAGGTCTTGGTGTATTCGGTCTTGTCCGTGTATGATTGAGAATACCTTGGCAACGCTTCGAAATCTCATCCGTCATCTTCAGGCTGGTGTCTTCAGCTTCGTTCTCCTGGGAGAAGTGTGTGATCGTGGCTGTTTTTCCCTTTTAAACTCTAGAGTTGGATGTGTTGTTACTTTTTGATTGGTTTGTGGAGTTGATGTATGCAGATTGGATGGCTTTTTCCTGAGACCCTGTGTGGCTGAGGTGCTGGCTGTGTGTCTCTCAGCCTTTTGTGTTGTAACGACCTGGGTAATGGGCTGTGTGATGACCTTCTGAGTTCTATTGTTGTGATGTCCTGGGTGTGGTGCTGTAATCTCCTGGGTCGTGTGTCTGTGCTGCAACCTCCTGATGTTTTGTGTTGTGATCTCCTGAGTTCTGTGATGTAGCCCTAATCAACAAACGAGTCCCAGCCACAAAAACCAACACCGGACCCAAAATAACACATGATGCCACCACCAATCTCCTTCACCAGACTCAAACCCAAGCCCACGCCACAGATGAAAGGCAACCACCATCCAGAAACCAGACCATGGCTGCAACACCAGCTGCTACACCCCCCTCCAACCCCCAAACTAAGCAAACTGACACACGCTATAAACACATAGCCAGACCTCAAACTCGAGCCAAACCAAGGCCCAGAATGCCACATCACAGCCTTCCACCCAGGATACTACATCACAACTCAGGAGATCACAACACAAAACATCAGGAGGTTGCAGCACAGACAACAACCCAGGAGATTACAGCACCACACCCAGGACATCACAACAATAGAACTCAGAAGGTCATCACACAGCCCATTACCCAGGTCGTTACAACACAAAAGGCTGAGAGACACACAGCCAGCACCTCAGCCACACAGGGTCTCAGGAAAAAGCCATCCAATCTGCATACATCAACTCCACAAACCAATCAAAAAGTAACAACACATCCAACTCTAGAGTTTAAAAGGGAAAAACAGCCACGATCACACACTTCTCCCAGGAGAACGAAGCTGAAGACACCAGCCTGAAGATGACGGATGAGATTTCGTCGAAACGTTGCCAAGGTATTCTCAATCATACACGGGACAAGACCCGAATACACCAAGACCTAGATATATATATATATGTATATATCTGGCTCCCCCTTCTCCAGGGTTTTATATTCACAAAGGTACTATATTCATGAATAAAGCTGTAGTGAACACGCAACATATTTTGCAACATTTTGAATTGCCTGAAATTGGAAATTACTTTATGTCACTTCTTCTGTCTTCAGACTCACAACAGCAAAAATAATCCTTGTTGTCTGGCTTAGCAGTCCTGCATGTAGCCTCAAATTTGGCCTTGTCCAGCTAAATGACTTTACAGCTCATGTTACACTTAAGCCCCTTGGAGATAGAATAGCAATGGTGGATAAACACTTTGCAAATTAGAGTGACAACCAAAGTTATGCTAACTAGCTTGTGAGCAAAGATGGTGTCTCCCCAAGAATTTCTGCCTCCTCAACCAGATCTTCATCCCCAGGACATTCCCACTCCATTGCAGGCCTCATTGTCAGCCTCCTGTGACCTGTAGGAGAAAGGAAAAGACAGATCTCCATGTGTTTGGACTGTACAATTTCAAACTGCGGCTGTACAAAGAGGGGCTGTGTCTCCTTAGATAAAAGCAATGGTGTCAAGAAGAAAAATTCTAGCCTGGCCTTCTCCTGGATATCTTTTACATACACACCATCACAAGCAGTACCTAAAAGACCAAACTATGAATCAGGAAATTCCTAGGGCAAGTGTCACCTGCCGTGAAATCACTTGGCAGCATTAAGGAATTTATTCTTTCTCCACCTCACCTCTTCATTTGCTAAATATAGATATATTATTTCCTTTGCAGTAGGGACTATAATTAGGTGCTACAAGTAGAGTTTGAAACATTTTTTAAGTAAGTGTCATATGTAAAGGACATAATTCAATGTAGGGTGTTTGCTTTGTGAACTTCTGGAATTTGAACATTTTCTTTCAGGAATCTAAACATATTCTTACAGTGAAATGTAGGCATGTACCTCCAGTACAAATCAAAAGATATGACAGATGTAGACAGATGACATCCACACTCAAAATATCACCCTAACAACACTGTACAGAGCTAGGTATGCATATCTTTTGCAATAGGAGAAGTGGATTGTGTAATCCATTAAATCAGCTTGTGTTTTCCAGGTATTTCCTGCTTTCCTGCACCGGCCATGAAACTTTAGAATTATAGTCCATTACAGTACTGGGCCACTGTAGTGGGAAAATGTGCATTAAAACAATCACTTAGATATTTAACTTCCTCCTGCAGTATCCAAGATGTTTTGAAATGGTAATGTTCACTTTGGTGAATTGCAGTTCTCCAATTTGTTTCTAAAACTCACTTGGCTTCTACTTTTTGCAGGATATCTTACGGGAGGGTGACACAGATCAGGATGGAGAACTCAACTTTGAGGAATTTGCTCAATACCTTCAGGAGCGGGAACGGAAGTTATTGCTGATGTTTCACAGCCTGGATCGCAACAATGATGGTATGAAACTCCCCCAAATGACTTCCATTCTGTCTGAGCCTAAAGTGGAGTCAGCTTTTCTTTAGACTTTTCTCCAGCTTAACAACATCTAGTGCTTGGTTTATAATTGTGCCATTTTTTTCCCCTTTAACAGACCTATTAATAAAAGCCATTGGCACCTGTCCTTTAAAAATGTCTTAAAATAGCAAGGAATATTTCATATATATTTATTCTGTATTCTTTGAGCAAGACCTAAATAAAATTGAAAACTTTCATTTTAGATTTACAGATCGTACAGAATTTAAAGCCAGAATGTAGGTTACCTGATTTTGGTTTAGCAACCCAGCCATTGTGGCTTATTCAACAAATCACAATTAAAGCAAGCTACAGGCTAGCATAGTAACCTCATATTGTAATTTGCTAAATTAATGAACATCTTAACCCACTTCATACAATTCTTCCCATGTCACATTTGTCCAGAAATAATACCTTTCTACATCTTCACTGATAACAATATATCCTGACTTGTTCTTCTCTGATGCACTTCTAGCTTCATCTGTTTGGGACTCAATTACTATCTGATGTCCAACTGTGAAAATAGAGATCCAGAGCATAAGAGCCTCAGAGTTTTTGTTCTTTTGGTTATCTATTCTGTTCTTTTCCTGGGTTGAGTTCCAAGAGCCAAGAAGTATCGGCTCTGTTCTATTTCCTTAAAAAAAGAATGCCTGGTTAATTTCTCCTAGACAGTTCTATGATACAGTACAGGCAAGGCCTTGGCTTCTAGCAGTAGAAGGCCTTACACATATTATTATTACTATTGCTACTGTCATGGTCCTTCCAACTTACACCTGACAATTGCAGATTCTTTCAGCTGGCTCCTCTTCCCTTTCATAGAAATCCTTACAAGAACACACAAGCAGCCACATGTCAGATTTGAGCTGGTGTTGCCTTCTGGTCTAGTTAGATGCAGTGCAGTCTGTCCTGTTACCAGGCAGAGTGCTGTTGTAGGGCAGTCCAAGATGATCAATCCAAATTTAAGGGCAAAACTAAGTATAACCTGGCTGAATATATGTTGTATTTAGCCATAAACCACAGGATGTTACTCTTACATTTCTTGCTCATTTCTGTCTGATTCACATGGCTGGAAATAATGGATACTTCCAGGCAAAGCTTTTATGGTATTAAACATGTTGATGGATTCTTCATTCATATATAATGACTCCACGGGGTTCCATATCTGTCATTTTTATCCACAGACACACACAACCAAAAACCCCAAGCTGGTGAAGAAAAGAGACCAGCCCAAATTTTTAAAATGTGAAGTTGAAAAACCTTTTCTTTCGGTATGGCCTTCCTTGTTACAGAACTATTTTGTGCTTTGCCAAGCAAGTTGTTTCTCCAAACAGACAAAGCAGAGATAAATCCATTGAACACAGCAGCACTTACCACTAAGTTAACATTGGTAGGATCTGGGCAGTGTGGTTACATAAATACATGCTGTTCATTTATTTTTGAATTTGAAGATGTTTCTGAGCTGGATAGAGACATGCTGTTATTATTGTGCAAGAGTTGCATTTTTCTCTTTAAAGGAGACATGAAAGTGAACTTGACAAACAACTAATCAAATTTCACTTTGGCCTTTCCCTCTCCTTTTGAAGAAAGAATACTTGGAAACAATGAACTAACGATGAGGTAGATGAGGATGCCACTAAACTAGTTTTCTGGCTACTTCTGAAACATCATCATCATCATCAGTGTTCGACTAGTGATTTGTGATACGAAGCCCAGCATAGTTATCTCATTTGCTGTGTACACTGTAGTTTTTTGTGTATAATAATAATAATAATAATAATAATAATAATAATAATAATAATCCCAAGTCTGAAACTATCAGGTAATTGTTTAAACTGCCTTGAGAAAGTGACTAATGAGAACAAGAAAAAAGAAAGGTTGGGTTTGAAATTGTTCAGATTAGCTTTTCAAGCTGCTTTCAAATTGGAATTCTTAGCCAGAAGGGCCCAAACCAGATTGTTAAAGGCTGTGCTAAAAGCATGGGTTGCTAAAGGATGAAGTCAAGGGTCTAGCTGATTTTTCATGACACATTCTTGCACCTAGTGGAATCAATGAAAACATATGCATGTTCTATTCTGACCTCTCTGCAGACAATCATACTTGTTCTTCTTTGTAATGTTGCTATATATTCTGTCTCCCTGGGGCTGAACGTCCTTTGTTTAATAATAAGCCCACTTGAGTAGCCAGGTTCTCTAATCAACAATCTGTCCTATGAAAGCCAGAAAATAGAGATGGCAATTTTCTCATTCTCAAAAATATACTAAGCTCAAATCAAAGAAACAGGATAGGGGCTTAGTATAAAGCAGGAACCTACCTTCCTTGGCTGTTTGTAAAAACTAGCTTGCAGCTTGGTGCATTGAGTGAAGCCAGCCAATTACACTTTATTCAGTAAACTATAATGTAGCGTACTAGAGTTTGATACAATGTGTGAGCCAGTTATATCAAAATCTCTTCCTTTTTAAAAGAATTGTCCTACTTGTGAAAAGGAAAAAACTTTGTTGCTTCAGTTTTTCTGGTTGCTCAGTGTTTTTTCCTGCGGGGCCAAAAATAAGGATTTCAGCCCATAGAGAAGAATATAAAGTTGGCCTGGGGCAAAAAGAAAACACCTTTTGGAGACAACAGAATCCATGGAATTTGGGAAGACTGCTCTTCTATAAGTCTTGGTTTCTCTATACACACACAAAGGGAGACAACTGGTTTCCTAAGGTAATTTTGAAAACGACCTCCAGTTCCACCTCCTTGCCCAGTTAGTTTGGAACCCAGGAGATAAGCCTCCTTTCTGATGAAATTGTGCTCTTTCTGTAACTCAAGCCAACAGTACTCACCTTGATGAAGATTGTGAGTGATGCCATCAGTTGGTTTCACACAAAAACAGTTTGGTCAAACATTATTGGAGATTATTAAAGACTGGCTATTGTTCTACCCCATCCAGCAGCTATTCTGGATTTTTCCTTGAATTAGCATACAGAGAGAGAAGCAATGTTCTCATCCTTTTCTTTCTCCTATTAAGAGAGCTGGCTATGTATTTGTGTGGGAGCAACTGTGGGTTGAAAAATGCCAAAGAAAGCATCTTTCTAAACTACAATCTCGTTGCAAAAATACCTAGGCCTGTGTGGTGTTGCTAGTTTTAAAAACATAATAAGGCACACTAACAAAATATCCCACTGGTTTTAAACATAAACTTAGCAACCATCATTCCACTTTCCATTATTTCCAAGATAGACTGCTGCAGTGAGATTTAATGCAAGACTGACCCTGTGGAGGTTTGCCAGAACTTAACTATGCAGAACTTTGTGGATATTCTCCACAGGCTCAATCTAAGCAACTTTCAGACAAAATCAGATAATTATTATTAAGGTAGTAGCATTTAAGTGATTAACTACTTTGAAGATGACATTAGATAAATATTTTTGTCTTTTTAATATCATTAGACAACTGATTATTTATCATTTTCAATAATAGTACTTATAAGCAGATGACAATAGATATGCCATTTCTTCAATACATAGGAAGAATGCTTCTATGATTTCTTCTGGTCCATATATGTGCACATTAAAAATGATATCCTTCCCAGTAGAATAATATTTGAGACCTCCACAACTTCATTAATAGATTAATTACTGATGAGTTTAAATCAGTTACAATTTATTTTAATTATATTCAGTTAAAATTAAATTTAATAACATTAGAAACCAGGACTGAGGTAGGTTGAATAATAGATTATTATCTACCCCGAGCCTTGGAGTAGATAGAGTTTATAACTTCAGAAATAAGAAACAAGACTGAATTCTAAATTCATATGAGTGGCCATTTTACACCATCACCACGACGAATGATATCATTTGCATGCAATTAGAATATGCTAATTGAGAGAGAGAAATTAGGGCTGCACAGTGCTTTGGAATCAATTTGGCACTTCAGAATATGGAGGAATGTAAATACAAACTAGAACAGCTGGAAGTTTCCTCAAAGGACCCTCAGCAACAAGGAAGAAGGGACTATGTTTGTGTACTCCTATGTTCTGAAGCACTTCTTCCCAATTGAATCCAAAGCACAGTGTAGCCCTAATATGCATGCAAAATTCTAAAATAACTTCTATCATTTAAATTAAAAACTCAGAAGATTCAACATCGTGGGTATGTTTGTAAGCAAACATTTCAACATCTGCAGCCCATATATTCCTTGTTGATAGACATCCCAGAACATCCACAATCTCTTCCTAGGAAGCTTCTCATTAAAACCGATTTGGATTGGCCTTCTAAGGAGGCCTTCAGATTTTAAGCTGTCTTATGGCAAACTTTTCAAATATGATACTCAGTAAAGTCACTCCCATACAATAGTCCATACTTGTATCCCCATTGTTCGGACACTGGTGAGCTTCCATGTGCTGTTAGTTGGCCACCATGAGAACGAGATTGCTGGACTAGATGGGCTAGGCTAGGGGTTAAATCCAGTAAGATGCTATTTATGCTGTTAGGAACGTGGGTGTGCATGAGTGTATGCAATGTTGAGGCGGTCTTGATAAGAATGTACACTACAAGGAACTAGAATCCTTAAGGAAGGGTTGGTTTGTCCTTTAGAAACTGAATCCGACCATAGAAGACAATTTTGTCTCAGTATCTAACCTCCCAAGTTGGTTGAGAAAGGTGGTCACACAGCAGCTTGGATGAAGCAGATTATCTGGACCCTTTTCCATCAGGATTTAGGCTATGATATAGGATGGAAATGGCATTGGTTTTGCTTTTAGATACAGTATCTCTGGTGAGATGGGGTGAGGATACTGCATCCATTCTTACTCTTCTTGACTGCTCAGGCCTTCAGTGCGTCAAACATGGTATACCTCTGGATCAGCTCCAGGGATTCGGGATAGCAGCACTGTATTGTGCTGGTTCTCCTTTCTCCAGGATCTAAACCAATTAATAGTAATTAGGGAGGAGAGATTCCAACTTTGCCCCCTATTTTGTGAAGTCCTGCAATGTTTTTAACATCTACATGAAGCTGCTGGGTGAAATCATCTGCCACTAAGGGTATGGTATCATCAGTAACCCAGATTCAGGGAGGGAGAGAGGGAAAGGGGAAAGACATCCTGCAGGCTAAGTCCAGCATAATTACTACCCACTTATGAGAAACTGCTAGTAAAACAAATAGCTAATTTGTCTAAGGACTTTTCCACACCGTTCCACTTTAAGTTTTAGTAGACTCAGCACAAACATGGTGAACATTGCTTTCTTATTTTAAGCTGTTTTAAAATAAGGAAGGATGAGGCAATATATTTAAAGATTTCAAAACAAATGGAAAAGAGCCACCTACTAATCCTATAGTTGCTCACTGGACTCAGAAGATGACATCTTGTCTTAGCCTAGTTGAAATTTCTTATTTTGAACAGAGTGAACACATCTTGTGCTTCCAATGTTCTATTCCTATTTTTATTCTGATATCTCTGGGGTAATAAAAGATTCTGCATTGAAACTATGCAGCATACCTAATTGCATATCTGCTTCTACAAATCCAGGCAGTTTTTCCAGTTCTGCCATTTCTGCTTTTCATATATTTATTCGGATGGAAATGTGTTTTTTTCCTCTAATACCCAATTAAAGCATCCTTTCTTGAGCTATGCAAATATGTCAGAACACAGTTCTTTCTTTCAGGAATTAATTTCCTAGAATTCTTTACTCTGGGTAAAGGCCAAGGGTAGTTTTTCTGCCATTTCCCAATGAATGCAAGCCAAAGGCAGACTGGGTTCCCATGTCACACTAAACCATACAATCAGTGGTTACAAATAATAACTTATGGGCTTACAGAGCATGTCAATCCCGAGCTAAACAGACTGCTTCAAACCTTAGCAGGCTGTGTGATTCAAGTCATTTATTTAAAAGCAGTCCTGGGAGAAGAGAGTTTGACCTGTTTGTGCTATTCCTCTGTTGTACTAAGTACACAGTCTCTGACCCTTTTCCCACTTGGACTGAATGAATTACAGGCATACCCTGGCAAAAAAAAAAAATTAATGGGCAGGCTGTGCCCAATGACATTTCTTTCTTTAATCCTCAGCAGCCCATGAGTGAGATAGACTTACCATATTTTTTGCACTAATAGATACACTTTCCCCCCTAAAAAAGTGGGTAGAAATGTTTGTGCATCTTATGGAGTGAATATTGCCTATTGCTGCTGCCGCCTATCGCCACTGTCACTTATTGCCTTCACCACCACTACCTATCAGTTGGATCGGCTTCCTGGAATACCGCCATCAGCTGTTCCAGGCGGTGGGAATCACCACTGCCTGCTGTGCCGCCACCATTTGTTAATCAGCAGTATTCTAGGAGGTCAATCCAACCGCCGATAGATGGCAGCGATAGCAAGGGAACGCTGGTGAAGGCTCCAGTGTTCCCCAGCAGAGGCAGCAATAGCACCGTTTCTGATTGGCCAGCCCGCTGATTAGCGGGGCTACAGGAGGCCGGGATCCAGCTGTTGCTCAGCAGACAGGTGGTGGGCGCAATGGAACGGAGCCCTGACAAGTCACGTGCTGGTGCTGGGAGGCAGGGCAGATTTTTTTTTGTTTTCTTGTTTTCTATCCCAAAAGCTAGGTGCGTCTTATGGTCTGGAGCGTCTTATAATGCAAAAAATATGGGAAAGTCATCCTTAGTTCCAATATTATTTATGTTCAACCTCCATCTAAAATCCATGTTGGATGGAACATAGGCAAGAAAATGATAAGCAAGTTAAGGACTGGTAACCGTGTCAGCAGACATCATGCCGGTATGGTTTTATGCTTGTTCAAGTAAAAATGGAAAATGTTTCAGTTCTCCAAATGGAAAAATATTTCGTAAGTCAGGACCGTGCTAGTTTTCCTGTGAGAACGAAAGTACTCAGAAATTTCAAATTGAAAAATGGAAGTGATTAAAATGGCTGATTTCTCTCACTAATTACTTTTCTGCACAGTCTTGCTTTTTGCCAACTCTTGGTTGTCTAAAGTTTAGTTCTGTGATGTTTGTTGGATTGTACTCTCCACCCCAATTACTACGCAAATGCTTTCCACTCTTCCCAAGCAAAGAGTTGCATCAGCTAAGCTGCTTACAGCAGTCAAGGCTAAATTGATGTTCTGTAGGAATCCTGCAGATCATCTGTAAACATTACCCAACTTGCTGCCCTCCAAGTGATTGTGTTCCCAATTCCAGCATTTCCTCCTCATGCTGACTAGCAGGTTAAAGGAGCTTGCAGGCCAACTTCTGTATGAGATAGCACAGTAGTTCTCTACCTGTGGTCTGCAGACAACCTGGGTGGGCGCAGTGTTGTCACAGGGGGTCTGCAAAGCCTTGAAGAAATGTGATTATTTAAATCTTGAGATAAGTCTTGATGGCCCATGGCCTGTGGCCACAACAGATATTTAAAGGAGATCCATGATGAAGAAAAGACTGAGAACCACTGTGATAGCACATTGAGAAAATTCTAAGTCCACTAGCAGCTATGTTTATGAGTAAATTGAAAAATATGGTTAAAAACCAGATTGGATTGATTCACACAGAATACTAAACTATAATTAACAAACCACATTATATGATGTATGAACCTGACAAGGTGGTTTGTATATCAATCCTATCCTCTAGCACTGACCTGTAAACTCTTAGTACTGTACTGTATAAATTTGTAAGGGAAAGCCATAGAGTTTAGTATTATAAGGATACTATAAGTCATTACATTTTTGGCTTGTATTGTAGTTCTCCAAACGAATGTTGCTTAGGCATCAATCTCAAATATCTGGTAGAAAATGAGATTTGTCTAAAACAAAATTACCATCCAGTGGAGCTGGCGGAAGACTTCGATGATGGCGAGGTTGGGGAAGAATTTGGGCCAGTTCTGGAGCCTGGGGAAGGCTCTGATGGATGCTCAGCAACTGACACAGAAATAGAGCCAGGGCCGTCCAGCATTTCCCAGCCACTGGAGAGACAGCTGCCTTTGGAGTGAGAGATGAGTGAGGAGGAAGAACAGCTGGGGCCTGTTTCAGATGCACGTATGCGCAGAGCAGATAGGAAAGGTGAACAACGGAGGTCAAAGAGTTGACTTGGGAAGCAAATCAAACATGAATGCTGAATGGCTCCTCCCTGGCTGGGGAAAAAATAGAAGGAAAGGGACCAGATTGATGCCTTTGGGGTATAACATTGAGACAAATGTTAACCACAACATTCTTTACAAGCATGGACTTGTGGTTGTAGGAGGTCGTAGGAGACAGCAGTTCGCATTTCTAGAGATTTTGCTCATTGTGTTTTGTGCAACAAAGCATGCCTTGCCAGAACTTAATTTTCAGCCTTAACTGGGAGCTTATGGCTTTTCAATTATTGTAATGAACTGATAATAGCTGCAGTTAACTCCTTGCAGGACTCTTGCCTGGACTGAATGCAATTAATTCACAAGAGGTAAATAAAGAGGGTTTTTTCTTTGTAAGGCGTCTCTTGCTTCTGTGAAGGCTGGGTCAGAACACCAGCTTTCTATTTTTACCTCTAGTGAAGAAAACCTTGCTCTGCCTGAGAATACATGCAGGCATTAATTTATCAATATTTTGATTTACAAAGTACTCTCAGTGGTAATTTAAACATTAAAACTATAGAAAAAAAAGCAGTATAACCAATTAGCACCACTCTTTTTTCCACTGTTCCAAACCTTGTGTGAGGGAAAAAGGTGGTTGATTGTTCAATGGTTTGTGGCCAATACCCTACCCAGACCTAACACCGCTTTGCTTCTGTTCCTAGTTTTAGCAGAGCTTTTCCTGAGCTGGGACCAGATTGATGCCATTGAGGCAGAACATTGAGACAAATGTTAACGACGACATTATTTACAAGCACGGACTTGTAGAAACTAAGCTGATCAATCTTTAACAGTGTTGCGGGAGCCCATTTTCCAGCTATTCTTTCTTTTTCACCCAGCGCTCACTT
The DNA here is from genome assembly GCA_009733165.1 of Naja naja. Lineage (NCBI taxonomy): Eukaryota > Metazoa > Chordata > Lepidosauria > Squamata > Elapidae > Naja > Naja naja. The sequence goes on along the minus strand of CM019149.1, from coordinate 185,251,240 downwards.
ATACTGACTGCTTTGTGTTCTCCTTCTCATTCCTTTCTCTTCCAGTACAGCCTTCCAAACATTCAACCAGCAATCTCCCTTTTGGTCTTTTGCAGAGCCCTGTGAGGTTGTTTGTCCTCTAACTCTTTAAGCATTTGCTCTAATTCCCCATCAGTTCCTCTTCAAGCTGGGAAAATTCACAGAGGGCTAAATATGGGCAGCCCAGAAGATGGGGGAATGGCTCATTTTATAGCCTCTTTCCCTGCACTTGCAATATAACAGCCCTGAAAAAACTTGCAAGATGTCACCTGGCATTAATTGCCATCTGTTTAAGATTCCTCAAAACCCACTAGTCTTTTGACTCTGTTTCTCTCTCTCTCTTCCTTAGGCCCATGAAAATGTTGAGCACATCTCACTTCATCCTACTAGAACACTTCTAGGCTTCTCCTAACCCATCAGCTTCCTGGACTGAGCCCTAATCCCCAAAATGGATAGCCATGCTCTTTGTCTTTATGTTGCAGGTGAAATCGATGTCTCTGAGATCCAGCAAACTTTCCACTGCCTGGGAGTTTACATCTCTCTCCAGCAAGCAGAGAAAATCTTGCACAGGTGAGGCTCAAACTGTTCTTGCTTTTTGCTCCTCCTATCTCCTTATACTACAATGTCTGAAATGTGGCCCAGAGCTGTTTTATTCTGCTGGGTTGGAATGGAATCTAGTTAGTTGCATTAAAAGGTTGGAGGAGAGAACAGTGCTCAGGAATGATCTGAGGCTTCCGGTTCATCCTATCAGCTTTCAGTGCCTTCCCTGAATCTGTCATGTTTAATTCCCTATGTGCTGACATAGAAGAGTGGAAAGTTAAAATGGCTTTTAAAGCCCTGGTGTTGATGTCACCAATTAATAGATTTCCGAAGACTGATTCTCTGAGCATTTTATGTAGAGTTTTCACTCTCAAAGCTGGAACTGGTCCTGCTACCGCTACTAGTTCCAGCAAAGGCACTGGGATTTCTATTCTGCATTCTGTTCCACCATTTGAACAAAGCCCCCTCTCTGTTTTAGGTTGCCCCCTTGTTTCCACAGTGAAGCTTCAGTTTTCCTAAAGAGGGGTAGAATAAACCCAATATAGTTCCTTGTCCTCGGTATTGTGTGGGCTTGTGTTTTGCAGCATCGACAAAGATGGCACTATGACCATTGACTGGAATGAGTGGCGAGACCACTTCATCCTCAATCCATTAGAAAACATGGAAGAGATAGTGCACTATTGGAAGCACTCAATGGTAAGCCATATTTCCCATCTAGCCAGGCCTGGAATTATTGTCTATGTCATCCCTCTCCATTATATTGAAAAATTGGCACACTTGGAGTTACAGAAATAGAAGTAATCAGACCCAATAGGTGAACAGCCCATAAGCAAGTCACATCTCTTTGCTCTGATGACTAGGACTGGAAAGATACTGAATATAGCATGGATATAGCTTTGGAGAAAAGAACGTTTATATCTTTCTTACATTAAATAACTGCATTAGTGGGCTATATGTTTCTCCAGTTTGAAATGACTATTGCCAGCCAGCTGTAATTATTGCCACATATTTGGTCTGAAATAATTCTGTCTCAAATTAGGGGATTCAAGGCAGCTTCTTGAGTGTCCTAGAACAGGGGTCTCCAACCTTGGCCAGTTTAAGACTTGTGGACTTCAAATCCCAGAGTTCCTCAGCAAAGCTGGCTGAGGAACTCTGGGAGTTGAAGTCCACAAGTCTTAAAGTGGCCAAGGTTGGAGACCCCTGTCCTAGAAGACCCTGGCTTAAATTTCAACTGGGGAGAAAATGGCCATAAAGAGCACCAAGGACTTGAATGGGACTATAAGGTTGTTCTCCACCCACTCATTCTGTGGGGGAGATCTTTCATATGTTATCGGGCTACAACTACCATCACTCCTTACCATAGACTGCATGGAGGACATTATCAAGATTCTTAAGATTGCGGGAGTCCTATGAATAGAATTTGCATTCTCTTTATCAAGTAGAGATCCTCAAATGAGTCCACTTATTAAGGGAAAACTGGAGGAAGGGCTCAGGGAGGTTGCCTTATTGGGGAGATGAGTGGCATGTACATTTAATAAATGAAATGCTTTGTTGACTTTTGGGAAACAGATTATTTTTAGAGCATACATTATTTGAGTGAGAATTATCCAAACGTGAGTTTTCTTTTGCATTATGTTCCTGCTTCTCTGTTTTTTGTTATGGATGGAACTGCAGGGTAGCATCCCCACAGTTTGATCCTCTTCAGTGTTTCATTGCAAAGAATCCTGCCATATCCTATCCACACTGCTGGACAAGACATGATGGGAGGTATTCTGATTTATACATATTTAATCCACCCACCTCAGCCTCTTTTTCCTCCCACCCTGCTCCTGATCAATCCTCTGAACACAATTAAGTTGTATGTGTAGATGCTTGCACCTTTTAAAAATTGAACATAGAATTCTGGAATTGCAAAGTAACCTTTCCATTCTATGTACCTTGCTGTGTGCCTTTCATATCAGTCATTATTTCTGATATTTGTAACAGGTGAAAGACATTAATTAAGAAGAGTTTTGCCTTTGTTTTATATCCTTATAGCCAGATGGGTCATCATTGTTAAGAGAAAGAAATTGTAGATTGACTGCTGTAGTTCAGTGGTAGGGTTGTAGGCATTCTCACTGAATTTTAAAATGCATAATTAATGTCCATTTTTATTTGAGCAGGGTGTAGGATGCTAATGGATGCTCATAAGCATTATGTTGCCTGCACTAAAATAACATTTACTTTACAATCTCCATTTCAAAGCTGACTTTAAACTACAAGTCTCCTGGCTAAAACACACATTCTAATTTGGGTTTTTTTATTTATTCAGAAACATGAGTGTCTGAATTCTGTCATTTAAAAGCAATTACATTTCTTCCAATGGTGACTTTTATATATTTTTTCCTACAAGAAAATGGTCACCCCCACCCCCGATTAGAAAGTCTGCAATTCTGGCAAATCAGTCAAGAAACAAGTAACCTGGAAATTTATCTTATATTCTGACTTCTTTCCTGCCTTCCTGAAGGGGAAGCATGTTAAAATGGGGTCTTTCCCAACTTGGCAACGTTATCTGGACTTCAACTCCTAGATTTCTGGGAGTTGTAATGTACATGTCTTAAAGTTGCCAAGTTTGAAAAAAGGTTTTTTAATGTTATCTTTACGACATAAGCAAGGAATGCATTTATGGAAGTTAGAAAAAAGGGAAAGGAAAAAAAACCCTAAGTTTGCTGAAATAATATAATTTATTAAAGATGGACATACAATGCCAGGAAAAGGGAACAAGTTTACTCAATTGGCCTTTGTATACAAAAACATAGAATGTAAACAAAATCATAAGGTGGAAGGGACTTTAGAGATCATCAGCACATTTATTTATTTATTTATTCAGTTTCTATAGATTCCCATCTCAGTCATGATTATTAGAATAACTTCCAACGAAGGAGAATGCTGTGACTAGAGGGAAGTAGGCTGCAGTGAGAGTGGCAGGTACAAAGCAGCAACAGAGACAGAAGCCATACAGGTAGTCCTCAACTTACAACACTTCATTTAGTGACCGTTCAAAGTTACAACAGCACTGAAAAATGTCTTATGACTTATGGCCATTTTTCAGTTTCAACCTTTGCAGCATCCCCATAATCACATGATCAAAATTCAGATTCTTGGCTAGTGGTTCATATTTATGACTGTTGCTGTGTCCCATGTGATCACCTTCTGCGACCTACTGACTAACAAAGTTAATGGGGAAAATCGGATTAATTTAACAACCAGGTGACTAACTTATCAACTGTAGTGATTCACTTAGCAACTGTGGCAAGGAAGGCACAGAAATGGGGCAAAACTCATTTAACAAATGTCTCACTTAGCAACAGAAATGTTGGGTTCAATTGTGTTTGTAAGTCAAGGACTACCTGTATTTGGAAGGGTGGGATATTGCCTTTGATTTAAACCAGCTCTTTTTTCTTCCATCCCCTGTCAATCAGTTTTGTCCCATTTGGAATTCTGCGATTTTTCCTGACCACATTCTTGGAACGTATTCTTTCTTTTCTTTTGGAAAATTGAACAAAGATCCTTTAATAGTAAAGCTATCTGATGGTCTCACTCATATAGCAGAGGCCATTCTTTGCCATGGGCAAGAGGTTTCTTGATTATATTTGGATAGATCCTTCACAGTAGAATTCTCCTGGAATGGGAATGGCTAGTCTTGATTTTATCTTTGGTTTTGATTAGTAGGCCCTCTCCTTGGAATGAGTGCTATTTGTTTTTGTTTTGTTTTTTAAATTATTTTTATTAAACAATTTTCCTCATAACATCATTTTCATTTCAGTATCAGTATGCATACATTTTACATACATTTAATTATATATACATACACAGACATACACACACACAAATATATATATACATGTTCTGTCTGCCCTTCCCTTCTGCAAAAGGTAAGGAACTTAGCACCAACACCCTCACAGATAGTCACGCTGGCTTGACTCCAAAAACAAATCTTCTACAGCTGATAAGTCTCTTGGCAAACACACAGTTAGGACTGCCAAGTTCAGATTTGTCAAGTATCCGATTACTCACAGAGACAGAATGGGCTTTTTATTCTCAAAGTCCACAAACAAGAGCTTCTCCAGATTCAGTCCAGCCACAACACAAACAGGATTCTTGATTTGTTCGAACTTTGTCACACAGAGTTTACAACGTAGGCACACCCACTTTTATGCCTTGTGGGGTGTGGTCCAGCTCAATCTCTAGCCCTCCCACGCCTCCTACGTTGCTGCTGACGTTTCTCCCTCTGATGCTGCCTGGGATAAAGCCAGGAATCCTCCTCCTCACTCCCCAGCTGTGGTTGTGCCGATATGCTTCCCTCCTGGCGTAACTCAGGCTGTTCCTCTCGGCTTTCCGATGACCCCTGAGGTATTGCCAGGGAGGAAGGTCCTGGGGAAGAAGGCAGTGTCAGGGAGGAAGGTCCTGGGGATGAATACATTGCCCGTTCCTCCCCTTCATCATCCAGGTCCTCTTCCTCTGTCAGCACAGGCTCAGGAGGCGGGGCCACAACATATACATATATATACACACATACATATACATACATATACACATGCACATGCACACACACACACACACACACATACATATTCCTTTATATATATTGTTCCACTATAATATATGCCATATGTATTATTTTATCATACTGTAATCTTTCATATTATTTATTTATCTTTATATCTACTGTTTAACTAATTATACCATGTATTCCAAATCAAATAATATTTGGTTTCTCCTCTATCTTTTATTTCCATTGTCAGCCTATCCATCTCGGCACACTCTTAATACTTTCTTTATCACACATTATAATACCATTTTTCAGTTTTGCCGCCACTATTAAATGTAGCAGATATTGTATTTTTGGTCATATTTTCCTGTTATTATGCCTAGTAAAAATATCTCCGGTTTTAACTGTTGTTTAGTTATTTCCTCAATCCACTTTCTTATCCTTATCCAATATTTTTTGCTACTGGGCACATCCACCACATATGATAATATGTTCCTTGATTCTGTTTACATTTCCAACATTCCAGTGATCTATTTGGAAACATTTTTGCTAGTTTCGCTGAGGGTAGGTGCCATCTGTAAAAGCCTGAAAATTCTTTTTATAATATGCCAAAACCTCAGTGTATCCATTTCAAAGATTACGCTTGCCTTTGATCTGGGTTTCCAAATACATGTGTCCCTGTGAGGGAAGGACATCGTAGGATCCTCTAGGAAAAAGAGGATCTGAAAATTTGTTATCTCTGAGCTGGCTTTTAGCCAAGGTTCTCTATCTTCTTGCTGTGTTAATCTCATCAGTTGATTGAAATAGGGAAGATTAAAGTTTATATTTAAACACGAAGTCATCTGTAGTAGATGTGCTAAGTACAGAGAAAGTAGAAGTTTCCTAGGATATGTCAAGGTAGAAATCCAGGCAACCTAGTCAAATCTCAAGAAAAATGTAACCTACCAACATCATTTATTTGAAATTAAACGTACGATGACTAGATTTCCAAGAGTAAAAACCATTAATCTGCATGTTTATATGTATATTACTGCCATATTCATCCAAAACATCAAATACTCTAGCAGGCACAATTAGGGCTGCAAATATCTAAGCTATAGCATCCACTCAATGGCAGCAAAGAGATATAAAAAATATCAACTTTTGCTGCCAATTACTGACCATCCAGGGTATAATATTCTGGAGTGGACAGCCATATCAAATTGAATAAATTAAATTCAGATATTTGCTGCCCAAAAAAACGACAGCTATAAGCTGAGTAAGTGATAAAATGGAAACTATTTTCTGCATTGTGTCTGGTATTAATAATCTGATGGTCTTGTAGCTAAAACTTCCTGCTACTTATCCTGCTATTGCTGGATGTATTCGTAGAAACTAATGTTTTCCTAGTTTAGGGGGTAGAGAGTTTACCCTAAACCAGGATTGTCTTGGAAAAACTGAGGTGTCTGATCATCTGATCTCAGCGAAAGTATTCTTCTGTTTTGTGTTGTGCTTTGAGATTGAAAAGGATAGAAGATGGTTGGAATTCCAGTCCTTATTCACAGAAAATAATGACGAATCCATTGATTGGAATAGAATGAAGACCAAAAGGCAGTTCGTGTTACCAATGGTATCCCCATATCTGCTGACAGGTTTGGGGAGATGTGTGGAATCTGTATGCAGTCCATGGGAAGGTCTCCTGCAAAGCCCCATTTCAGTGAATAACATTTTGTGTTAAAATTTTAAAAAGAGTGCAATTTCCTTATATTTCAATGTTAAGAAAACATCAAATGAATTATACCCTGCATTTTATTTGGTGGGAGTCAGGCTTCACTTGAATTTGCCTTCTTCTGCATCAAAATATTTCAAAAGTCCATCCTTTCCCAAAGATGTTTCTTTCTCAGCTTCTGGTTTTCTGTTTGGATTGGAGCAGGTCCATTTCCCATCATGTAATGCACAAATGCTGATAGGATTGACTCTTTCAAGTCCCTCCCCATCCACTTTTAGCTCTTCAATCCCATTAGAAGGTTACTGGAGGGCTTGGCTGCGTCCCTTCCTTGCCTTCTTCTCATCTTGCCTATCCTTGCCCATCATGGAAAAGCTCTTTTCTATCAGGAAGGGCCCCAGTGCCTCAGGGATCCATGGTGGTGCAAAGCTGCTGACCCTGGGAGAACTGTGGGAGACTGACCATCAACACCACAAAGGCTTGGAGTCCATTGTGGGAGACTCTGATCTGGTAGGTCAGGCAGTGCTTCCTTTTGCAGTATTTTCCTTCTTTTGCTCTGCATGACAGATTCCTTAGGCTTCTAGTTCTGCTGCCCTCCCTTTGCCTCACTGAGCCCCTTTGATTCTGTTTATGTCTTGTAACTCATCATAAAAACAGGAATATAGGGACTTTGGCAGGTCTGTTTATAAAAACTGGGTTCCTGCAGAATGAATTTCGGTGTAAAAAAGGAGCACTTGAGTTTGTTTTGCCCTTTAACAGGGCCCTTAATCAGACCCTACAGACACACAACAAAGGAGCTGATGATCTCTATACACTACCTATGTCCTCTTTATTTTCTGATAAACACTGAAGCAACTGGTATCTTTGTGTAATTATTTACACAATTATGTAATTTTTGCAGTTGATTGGGATAAATTCATTGGTTTGTTATACGGTATTTTTTTCCGCCTTTCCTCCAAGGAGCTCAGCATAATAACATTTTATCCTCAAGATAACCCTGGGAAACCATTCTTGCTCCGGGTCATCTGTGAGCTGCCTGATTGAGAAGATATTTTAATCTGGTGTTTCTGGTCTTCATGTTGCTGGTATTGAATCAATTTACTATCTCAGCTGCAGCTGCACTGTATCATTCTGTTTCCCTTTAGACCTGTGCATTTCCAGGATCTTTAAAATGAAAAGTAATGTTAAACTAATTTGTTGCTTTACCCTAGAGGCTACATTTGGTGTTTTTTAAGGAACATTTTGGATAGGAAGGAAATGTTTTGAATTTGCAGAGTTCACAGTACGGTCTGTATTATATTTACACAAAATTCACTATAATCTCATGATGATTCCGTCTCTGGTTTTTCCTTTGGATTACTTCGTTTTTCATCCTTAAAAAGAGCAGGTAAAAGACTCTAAACCTGTGATGTTTAGAAAAGGAAAAAGTATGACTAAGGAAACCTCTAAGGATTAATGCCAAAACAGAGAGGACCAATGGGCAGAGACCAAGATGTTTTGACTGTTTTTTTTTCTAGTTTGGATAAGGAGATACATTGATGCTTGTAACTATTTTAATATGATAATCCATGCCAATTTTATAGCTTTTTGCAAAATAGTCTTATGTGTGCTGGCCTGATTTTCATTTTTTTAAATTCAGTTATGTGAGTTCTTGAGCACAGGGCTTTCATGTGCCTTTGAGCAGGATTCTCAACAGGTCATCAGCTAATCAGGCACAGCTTCATTTGTGATTTACAACCCCTGATTTGACTTGGGATGTGGTTCTATAATTAGAAATTTTTGGAAACAGGAGTGTAGGAAGGCTCAACAGCAGTGTATGATAGAAAGCCTTTACATGTCAGTGTAAAAAAAGGAGAGGCCAGGATATGAGAAGATGAATACATTTCTAGTGACTTAATTTGGTTAAAAAGTTTAAGGAAATAAAGTGTTCTGTGAGCTTTCTTCACCAGAAAGGCGGGAATAGAACTTGTTTTTTGAGCAGCTATGCAGAGTGGTGATCCCCAGCATATTCTGACACTGGGTTCAACTTCAATTCCAGTTTTTAATATTTGACTTGCCCATTCTTATCTGTTTGGATGTTGATGATCAATATAGCAACCCAAAATATCAATAGTGTTTGAATTCAGTATAGTGAAACCTGAAGATGAGTTCCTTTAAAATGTTTGCCCATTGCTTTTGACTGTAGCCTATTTCTCCAATAGTATTTCAAAATAAAGTGCTTGACCCCTTGTTTTTTTCCCCCTTGTTTTGATAGGTCCTTGACATTGGGGAGTGCCTCACTGTCCCTGATGAATTTTCTGAGAAAGAGAAGAAAACTGGGATGTGGTGGAAACAACTCATAGCTGGAGCTATGGCTGGTGCGGTCTCTAGGACTGGAACTGCACCGTTGGATCGATTGAAAGTTTTCATGCAGGCAAAGAGCTAACAAGCATTTGTGATTGAGAAAGGAGAGTGGGGTTATGCCTTGCAACAGTGCCTGCAGCAATTCTTGGGGAGAGAAATGCAAAAGAAATTGGGGGGGGGGGGCTTTTGGAAAACTATCTTCGGAGATGTAATGAGTAGTTGTCCAAAAGACACATTGGTGTGCTGGATGACTTTTCCCATCTTCCCTCATCATTGGCACAACTGGGCTCTTAGCAGCCTGCCTACTACCTACCTGCCAAAACAAAGCAAGATTTTAATAGAAAAGAAATGTAGTCGTCTCCGTTTGAATTGCATGCTGAATGATAGGTGGGAGCAAACGTATGACTCAGTAAGAGCTTTGAATGTTAACAGAATAACAGAGTTGAAAGGGATCTTGAAGGTGTTCTAGTCCAACCCCCTGCTCAGGCAGGAAACCCTGCCTGATACCATTTCATGGTTAAAGAGATTTTCTGAACGTAGTACCCCACCCCCCACCCCAAAGTGTCATTCCATCCTGTCACCCTTGAATGCAAAGAAGCTTATCTGCAAGCATTACTGCAGCAAACAAAGCCAATGTTCTCTTCATGTTCTGTAATTATATTCTATAGTTCAGAGGCTGCTTCAGCTTTCTAAATATTTGGAAGATGAATGCATAGCCATTCCCTCTTTTTCAGCTTTAACAGTGTTGCAATTAACAAATTTGGTGAATAAGAATTATTGTCACCTCATGTATGTCTTTCACATTGTCTCCATTTATAAAGGTCTTGAAAGGTCCTTAATAGTCTTCCAACAGTACAGTGTTTCACTGCTTCCTCCCCATATAGTACATGGTTATCCTTGCTTATGCCATCAACAAGAACTCCTCATAGAGCAGAGGTGTCAAACTCAAGGCATGCAGGCTGGATCCAGTCCACGGGGCCAACCTGGAAACAGTGAAGGACCAGCCCACAGTGCCTCTGCCAGTGAAAATACAGCTTGGGAGAGCCACTTGCGGCCCTCCCGAGCTCCATTTTTGCTGGCAGAGGTTGCAGGAGGCCGTTGCAGCCGAAAATGGAGCTCAGGAGCCAGTTTTTGCTGGCAGAGTGCTCGGGATGCCACAGGCACCCACAACAGGAGTGGTGTTGAGCTGGCCATGCCCCCCCCAAGGCCAAACACAACCCTGATGCAGGGCCCTCAATGAAATCAAGTTTGGCACCCCTGTCATAGAGGAAGCAGGGACTAACATCATGTCTGCATCTTACCTGCAGGTCCATGCATCGAAGAACAACAGCATGAATGTGCTTGGTGGACTGAAAGGCTTGATTCACGAGGGAGGCATGTGCTCACTGTGGCGGGGCAATGGTGTCAATGTTCTCAAGATTGCGCCCGAATCTGCCATCAAGTTTATGGCTTATGAGCAGGTATGGACTTATGTCTGCAGCTCTGCATACTAATACCCACAAGCAAACCTCAACCGCTGCAGCTCTCAAAGTAAAGGTGTTACATAACAGTGGATGACATTCCTTCTCAGTTGGGATGGCATATTTCGTACCAGCCATATGTTGCAGCTTCATAATACAATTTGTACTTGTCCAAGGCAAACGATAATAGTTGCTAGTTTCCCCTGTTTTTGAAAAGCATCAGCCAAATGTGAGCAAAGGCTTTCTTAACCAGGCTTCTATCTGCTCTTCTTAAAGGAACCATGAATCCAGAAGGACCCCCAGATTACAAGCTTACTGTTATAGCAGGACTAGAGGTTGATTCAAAGCCAAATATCATGGTAATCTGTTGCAAAAAGAATAGTAGTTAGATGATTGACTAGGAATGGGAGTCCTCGGATTCAGCTCTGCTTTCTGCTATGGAAGCTCACTGGATGCTTTGGGACAAATTGATAAGTTCAATCGCTTCTAAGAATAAAATAGGAGAAGGAAGTCTGGAAGATGCTGTTTTGAGCTCCTGGGGAAAAAATTGAGAAGCAAACTAATCAATAACAAAAATTCTATAAGTTCTGGAATCCCAGGGAAATTTTATATGTATGAAATAATGGAACCTTAAATGTTGGAGGTATATAATGAGGCATTACTAGAAGCAAAATTGCTGGAATCGTGGGTGGAGGCCTACATTACCCTAATACCCAAAGAAGGTACCGATCACACACAAAAAATTACAGACCCATTTCATTGCTAATATATTATAAAATATTTATGATGATAGTAGCAGAAAGAATGAAAAAAATGTTAAATAATACATTCAGACCAAAATGGATTTCTACCCAAAAGGCAAATCAGAAATAATACTAGGACAGTAACAAATGTGTTAGAATATTATGAAGCCCACCCGGAGAAACAAGCGGCACTGATTTTTATAGATGCGCAAAAAGCTTTTGACAATTTGAATTGGGATTTTTTAATCCAACAAATAAAAGATACGAATTTTGGGTCAAATTTTGAAAGAATGGAAATTTTGGTTATAGTATTCAATTGGAGGAATGGGAAAAATTGTGGACTAAAAATTATAAATTAACAATGTCTGCTGCCTATAAGGAAAACCTTTATAAAATGTTTTATCGTTGGCATCTAGCACTGGCAAGATTGGCAAAAACATATCCAAACATGAGTCCAGAATGCTGGAAATGTAAGCAAAAACAGGGTACCTTCTTTCACATGTGGTGATCATGCCCCGAAGCAAGAAAATATTGGACCAAAATAAGAAATTGGTTGCAGGAAGTTATTGGTCTCCAAATTGAGTTTAAGTCTGAAATGTTTTTATTAGGAATAAGTAGAGGAAAATTTAGCAAAGGAACTAAATACATCATAGTGCATATACTGACTGCAGCAAGAATTGCTTACGCAGAGTTGGAAATTAGATAGTGCCCCCTCCAAAAGTGTAATAATAAAGAAAGTGTTGGATTGTGCAGAGATGGTTAAACTCGCTTTGGAACTGCAAGATAGAGAAGATATGGAATATTACACGGTCTGGGATAAGTGGTATAACTGGCTAGATAGTAGAAATAAAAATTAAATGTATTTATGTATATTGACCTAAGTGGAAATGTCAATGTCACAGTGTTGCAAAGATTGTATATGAGTTTTTAAATGTGGAAAAGTATAAAAAATATTTTTTTAAAAAAATCTATAAGTTCCAACATTCTTCTCCAACCTAAATTTCAGCAAAATGAAGCAACTGATCTAGCCAAGTTATAGTGAAGATTTCATTGCTTATTGCTGAAATCCCTACAGAAACTGATATCCCAGTGCAGCAACATAACATTCCCCTGATATGAAATGTAGTAATTTCTTATGTGTGCTGCCCTTACTCAGTTAATTGAGATGAAAGTGGAGGAGTCTCCATTCTATCTCTGAATAAATCCATTGCTTTTCTTTGCAGATAAAGCGAGCAATTCGTGGGCAACAGGAAACTTTGAGGGTACAGGAAAGATTTGTTGCTGGCTCACTGGCTGGGGCCACAGCACAGACCATAATCTACCCCATGGAGGTAAAATTGCCCCTCTTTGGTACTATAATGTCTGAAGGCCATGCCTTCTACCAACCAATGACCTTTTAATTAAAATGTATACTCCTCAAACAATTCCAGGAATGTGTTCAAGCCAACCATCACCATAGGGTCAGATTTAGGCTTCAGCTGATTAAAGAGGTCCAAACAGAGTAGTTTCCCCTTGTATCTGCACTTGACATGGCTTGCTGCACAAAATGCCCAGATCTCTTTCCTGTGCCAAATTTCTTCTACTACATGCATTGGATTTGGAAGGGTCTCACAAAAGCTAATCTTTCTTCTGATCAGCTGCACCTGGAAAAATGGGGGGACTCCACTGAACTAACCCTAACAGTTATAAATTTCTTTAACATATTTTACTGAAATTAAAACGTTATATTGATTAATATATATTAATTTTTGCAATAATTTCCAATTTAGTACCAGTTTATTCCCCAATAAACTTCTCAGATGTCTTCTAAGATGTCTTTCTTAAATAATTCTCTTAGTCCTTTTCTAGCAGCTTATGAGGAAGTGCTTTTTTCAGCGATAATAGAGGACTTTCCAAGTTTCAGTTTACAAAAGCATCTCCAGAATCCTTATCATTTATTATGAACTGACCATTCAATCAGAAGAGGTACACAAATATCAGCATAGAACATTGCTTAGATTTAAAATCATTGGAAATATGGTCCATTGGGAAAAAATGGTAAAATAGATAAATTAGGAGCTTCAGGCAAATGTGAACACTATTCAGCAGATGTCACTAAGTAGATTCATTTGAATAAAGGATATGAGATCTGTAGTTTTGCTATGGTACTAATGTTGTTTTGGATGGTGCCCAATCATACTTTACCAAATAACTGTTCCATGATTTATTAGTTAGTATGAATGAGCATTCATTCTGCTTACTTCATTATATAGTATTAACAGTGTATGTGCTTCTTTAGGTAATGACATAAATCAATCAAGTTCCAACCCAGAGTAAATAACAATTTTAATCTCATGCTGAGAGTTACTCAAACATTGTAGGGACAAGAGGGCATTAGCCTAACTGTGGATTCCTTCTTAAAACTGCTGGTAGAGGTTCAGAAATGCAGTTCATTCCAGGTATGACCATGATAATATGTGGGGTATATGTGTGCTACTCCTTTCTAGCATCTTTCTTAGTACAGCCTTAGTATATCTATTTGATATAAAATGAATGACGCATATATGCCCAGTATGCCAATTTGAGATAAGATTTTTGAATTGGATTAGTAGTTTACATAAAGCTAATGTCGGTAAGGAGAAAGTTGAGCACTGCAAGAATGGATATGTCAAAGCTGTTCTTCCCAGCACATTCTTACACTCATGGGAAAATTCAGGCAGAATTGATAATAGTTCAGAAGGTATCTGCTTTCTATCTTGGTTTCATGTGTTTGGGAAGGAGGGGGATACAGAGTAATCTTAATACCAATACCAGAGATATGAGTCTTCATTTCCAATTTATCCTGGATATTAGCTAAATGCTATCTAGGAAGTAGTATTAGCAGATCAAAACCAAATTTTGCCCCTTTTGTACAGATTATTTTTAATCTGCTTTTAGTCAACGTGATTTTCAAGACATAATACAGTTACAATATCAATAACACATAGAAATAGAAACACCAATAAAATAGAAACAGTAAAAGAAGTTAACATAAAATCATATCTGGCATTTAAGTAAAAGAAACACAAAACATAAATTGCATATTAAAAAAGCCAAGGATGTTGCACTGTATTAGACATCTGATTCTAACACCCAGATCCTATCATCAAAATGGCATCTTGAATATAGCTTAAATGTAATCTCATAAAATGTTTATATGTGTTCTGCAGTTAACCTGGCTGCTATAAGGTTAAGTGACTCATTGTTTTCCAAATAACTATCAGAGGCAGCCAATGCAGTAGTTGATACAGGAGTTTAGGACCTGTGTTCCAATTCCTTTTTTCCCCTGGAAGTAGCTAACTTAGTACCTAAAGTTAATGAGATGTACTCTTGGTCACCACCATGGCCTGAGCATGCAAAAGGCATCTAGTATCCTAAAGTATTCCTGATTGAAAAATGGATCTTTTGCGGAGATTATGACCTCCAACAGAGCTAAGTTATTCCACATTTCACAGGAATTCAGAATACCTATCATGGGCAACCCTATTGATCTGAAAGGGCATCCCTAATTCCTAAACCCTCTATTCATCCAATTATCAATTTCAGATATTAGCCTACTAAAGAACTTGTGTCACCAATTTCAGGTAGAATAGATTGCTTAATGTTTTTTTTCTAATTAGGAATTCTTAAGTACATGATCTAGGTGTAAGCAATGGAAGCATCTTAGAGTCTGCTTTATGTAAGCAATGGACTTTTTCCCCTTCAACCGAAAAAAGAATGAACTTCTGAAAGCTAGACACTTCAAAAGGAATTCTTTATTGAAAAGAAATGATTCCAATACTAGTCAAAGCAGAATCTAAGATGCTTCCAGGCATACAGTAACAGATAAAGGGAGTTAGAACCCCTCCCCTTATTTAGATGTGGATTTTGTCAAACAAAGAACCAACATGTTAATTCCCCCCTCCCCTTTTCCAGGAACGTATCTTAGAAGAGTTTCCCAGGGATTATCTTCCAGAGCTGGAATTTTTATGGTCCCTTCTCCTCTTGCTATCTCTCCAAGAGGTGACAAGTTTCTAGCCATCTGGCTCCAGTCCTCCAGTTGTAGATCATGTGCAAGTTATACAGATTCAATATAAGATTTAATATATTCAGGTTACATCAAAAAGGATTACTTGTACCAACTTCCCCCCCTCTTCTTCTTCCATTGAAGAATGGCTGATACACGGATCTGACACTAGGGGACAAAATAAAACAGTAGAAAAATGCTGACAGTTTAGGTAGAAACAATTGGATTAACAACTGTTTATCTTGGAAAAGCCATTCCTTTTTTTGTGCAGAGATGGGGAGCTCCATTCACCAAGAATAGCATGAGATGGATCGTAACCAAGAGGGTCTGTGCCAGTCTATTTTTTTAATTGACATCCTACAAGCCACAGGAAAAAGAAAATGCTTGCTACATTTTTGAGCTAATCACTTGCAGAAGACTCTTGAAATTGGGTGCAGAAGATGTAAAATTGGAAGAAACAGATGCAAGTACCGAGACTGTTTTCTTGTTTAACATCTGGTTCATTAATTTTTTTTCCTACTAGGTCATGAAGACACGATTGGCCCTCGGCAAGACAGGCCAGTACTCAGGTGTGGCAGACTGTGCCAGGCAGATCCTACAGAAGGAAGGAATCCCTGCTTTTTACAAGGGCTACCTACCAAATATGTTGGGCATTATCCCCTATGCTGGTATTGACCTGGCAGTTTATGAGGTCAGTGGTTGGGTGTGGGTTCAAAGAATAAGGGAGCTATCCAAAGAACAGGCTAGGCTGACGTGCTCCTTTATTTGGAACACTTTTTGAGGATTAGTTACTCATCCGTAGAAGAGTGCTTATTCATAGGTAAAAAGGGGTTCCTATCAGTGGCTTTCCTCCCTTTTTTTGCAATTTATTTGTGCTTATCTTTTGATGCCCAGATCACCTTACCCTCTTTCTCACATTTCTCACCAAAGACACTGAAGAACACCTGGTTACAGAAGTACAGCAAGAACACCGCTGACCCAGGAGTTTTGGTCCTCTTGGCCTGTGGCACCGTCTCCAGTACCTGTGGCCAAATTGCCAGCTATCCCCTAGCCTTGGTGCGAACCCGGATGCAGGCACAGGGTAAGAAAGGAGCATCCTCAATGGAGAAGGCTGACAACCATTTCAGGCAGGATAACCATAAACAGGGAAGACAATTAAGCATGAAATCTTAGTATCAGAGGAGTGGACATAGGGGAGATTAGTGAGAAAGAAACCGAGAAGGAAAATGGGATAGGAAAGGTAAATAAAATTTTTATCCTGTCACTCAGTCATATTAAAATTAACAGGTCTTCAGATCTGGTATGTATGTTCATGGTTGTCTGTTCCTTCAGGAAAAAAGGAGGAGTCAGCTTGCAACACAAGGGCTCAGAACAAATAGAAGGCAGGTTGTTTATTCTGTTGTTTCAGGTTTTATCATTTATTAGACAGTGAGGATTGACTCCAAGAATCTAGACATAGTTACTAGGTTCTATCTCAATTCCATGAGATTCTCTTTAGGTCCTGTTCAAATTCTGGCATATAATAATTCAAGCCTTGATCTGTCCTCTCTCTCTCTCTCTCTCTCTCTCTCTCTCTCTCTCTCTCTCTCTCTCTCTCACCACAGACTCTCAGGCTCTGCCCCATGGGTTTGAGTCTGAGCCATGTAGGACCTGGTGATCCTATTCAGACAAGACTCTCTGAACTTCACCTGCTTTATCGGGTATGTTGTGACAGGCATCCTACTAATCTTTCCTCTCTTTTTCACTGTCTCACTGCAGCATCAATTGAAGGTGCACCACAGCTCACCATGCTGGGTCTCTTTAGAAACATCCTTTCCCGGGAAGGGGTCCTGGGCCTCTACCGTGGCATCGCCCCCAATTTCATGAAGGTTATTCCTGCTGTCAGCATCAGCTATGTCGTGTATGAGAACATGAAGCAAGCTCTGGGGGTAACATCCAGATGAAGGAGGACCCTGTGTCGCTGAAGAGCAGGCAACCTAGCTCACAGAAAGGTGTTGGAAGGGCAGCAGAGGTGGAGATACCCTACTGTAATTGCTGGGAAATGGAGAGCTAAGAGGGTGTTTGGAATGATTGGGTCCAGGCCACCTTGGCAAAAGTACAAACTTCTCCATGAACAAGAGCCAACTTGCTCACTAACCAAGTTTATCCTGTGAAGGCCTTGGTTGGGGGGAAAAAAGTGACCTCTTGGAGACAGACTTTTTTTTTTCTTGCCCACATTCTGGAATTTGCAGAGGTGGTCTCATCAAACAGACATGTTTCTGAGCCACCTGCTGCTCCTGCATATGCATCTTGTCCCCAACAACTGAACATGAGAACCATGACACGTTAACAGCCATGTCATAATCTAGTGGAAAAGGAGCTAAGTTGACAATGATTGATCTGGACGTGTTGCCAGATTTCAAGCAACTGCTGGTGAAATGGATTGACTTTTGATAAATAGCCCTATTAACTCCTGTTAGCAGTTTCCAGTACTGGAGGAAATAACAGTATATTCAGAGACAATTCATTGATGGCACTAGAATATCTGTGATTATTCCCTGGAGCCCACTGATTTCTCCTACAGATATTCAGAAACAGGAGTATCTGAATGTTGAGGACTTTGGCCAATCGATTCCACTCTTCATTTATTCTATTTGCAATGATGAATTCCTTTTGACTCTTCCCTCTTCCATTCCTCCTCCTAGAACTTATAGGGGTGCTGGAGCCCCTGGAATTTGCATTTTAGCCCAGATCCACTTTACTTGTACTATGGAAACCCTGTATATTTTGCACATTAACTGTTTTTAACTTATAAGGCTAGATTGCTGTCTCTACCTGGACCTCTGTGGCTGACCTGAAGCCTCTCCCATTTTATCCCTGTTCTCTTTCCTTCTATTCTGAAGGAGCAGAGAATGTTGGAATACATTACAAGGGCTACTATTTTGTGGTAACCATCAAAGCACTTTGCTGAGATCCCCTAATATGGTGTGTACATATTTCTACTCATTTTGAGATATTTGCACTAGCTATACTAGCTTAGTTGTGGCCATAATTAAGGTCCTTGAAGCCATACATTCAGGGTTTCTTTGGGCTCATTGTATTGCTCTCCTCTTTTATTTATGACCAGCTGAATTACCTTGCAGTTGGGCATTCATTTTTCCTTCTTGTTGGAAAGTTGGAAAAGGCAGGATGGAGGCTATAGATCTATTCAGTCCCCAGATTCTCTTCTCACAAAATTCCCCTTTCCCAGTGTCTCAATAAATGTTCCACTTCATCTTCCCATTCAAAATGGGTAACCTGGTACCCATCTAGAAGAATCCTACTGGAGAAGGCTATGGAGTCCCACATTCTGTCACACACAACATAGTTGGCAAAACCAAGGAAGCAAGAGCAACATGGATTTCAGGAATATATCTTTCATGTTGTTCTGGTGTGGATACAAAATCCTGAAAGCTGTTAGGGTTGAGTCTCTTTGAAAACCTATTTTCCCTCACATCTGAACATGGTGCCTCTTCTCAGATAAACCAGATCTTTGTCCCCTGCTTCTATGCAATCTCTCATACCAACCAGTTACATTTGAGAGGATCACAGCTGTGAATGGGAGGGTAACAGACATATTCCACTGTCACTTTTTAAGAGCTGCTATTGTCTTTTCCAATCTGATGTCCTCCAGAAGTGTTACAGTTCCCCTTATTACCAGCAAAATACATTGAAGAAAGCTGTGATGGCGGATACAATAATATAACTATGACTTTTGGAATTTGAGCCATATCCTTGAAAAACGATCATATGAATGTCTGCCACGATTGTAGCTATACTAGAAGTAGGTTGATGCGGGGCAGGGGGTGGAGGCACCACAAGAAATGAATGCTCAAAAATGGGAGAGGGTTTGTTTTTGTCAGACTAGAGTGCTACTTCAGTTTTCGTTACCTGCAAGAAGTAATCAGATAGGGAATTGGCACTTCCATTTGAGAAAAGTACCTCATTCAGTAGATAGAAAGAACCTCTTGCAAGTAAGGCAGGGTTCTTTGTTCCTCTTGGAAACTCTTATAAGACGCTCCTTCAAATGAAGTACCAAGGACAGTGGATTTTGAATTTTGCTCCACTATAGTTTTCAGTGGTATTTTTGCTACAGTCCACCTTACCTACAAGAGAGTGGATTTTGATCATGTGTATGAGCTTGCAATTCTGTAAGCTGTACCTCAGTTGGTTATTAAATGTCTGAGAAAACAGGATAGCAATAGCACTTTACAGCACTCTCTAAGTGGTTTATAATGTCAGCATATTGCCCCCAACAACCTTGAGTCCTCATTTTACCAACCTCAGAAGGGTGGAAGGCTGAGTCAACCTTGAGGCTGTGGGCAGAGTTTAGCCTGCAATACTGCATTCTAACTACTGCATCACCAGGCTGAGGATGATACAAGAATTTTCCAGGGAGAAAGGTGAAAAATGATTCACCAGAATGAAGAATAGAGAAAGATGCAATAGGATTGTGTCCTTTCTAAGATGCTTCCATCTGGGAAATGTTAACATTTTCATTGGAAATATTGTACATTTATGAGTTTATTAAAATAAGGGTATGATTTTACACCCATTTATTTAGCATTAATATCATGAACTAAATAGAACTTGCTTCTGAGTGGGCATGTCCAAAATTATATTTGCTTTGGGGTTATTGATTTGGTAGGTAAGATAGGCAAGAGTTGGTATGTCCCAATATTATTTTGTGGTATTTGGGCTAGTAGCTCTGGCCACTCCTGCATCCATTTTACAGGAAAGATTCAGTAAGGACAAGGAGGATTGTCAAGTTACAATTTGAAAATGCCTTTTGTATCTTTATTTTGCCACCAATGGCTATTTTTGCTACCCATCCATCCGTATTTGTCCCCTTCCTGATGCCTGCAGGGAAGAAGGTTCTCATTTGTCTTGTAGAGAATGTGAAAGATTAGAATGAAAGCTACCATTGTGTCATCTCCCCGTCCTCTTCAGTTTCATGTATATTCAAAAGAAAGAAGAATCTCTGGTTTGCACGAGATACTTATATGTGACATATTCCAAGATGTGGGCATTGACACATCTGGAGAATCCAGGAATGGGAGCAACAGGCTTGTTAAGGTGTCCTCAAATGCTTTCCTGCCAGTAGTTGTACCCAAAATGTAGTAGCAGCAACCAACTTGCATGGCTTTAAACAATTGATGATCTCTCCATGACATCTCATTTAGTTGTCAGAATTTTCAGGATCAGAAATATAATTCCTTTATAAATACTGTTTGCTGGATGAATAAAATGGGAAAGAGATATTGTCATATCTTATGTAAGGATTTTCCAGAGGGATTTCTTGGTCACTGAGGAAAGCAGGGTCTTTAATTAAACAAAGGTCTTTCATTTGATCCAGGAGGTTATCTTAATGCTAAAAAAATGTAGTATAACTCAATAGTGGTTTTGAACATCTCACTGAAAATCTACTGATCTTTTGAGATGACAGTTGGGTTGAGTAATAGGAAGATCATTGGATAAATCAGATGACCTCCAATTTAAATTTTCCCCACAAAAACTAGATACCTAGTTTGTACTTTTACACAGAATCAACTGTCTTGTTTTGGGGAACTGAACAAACTCTAATATCTGACTTTAAGTAAGCACTTACCTTGCCTGAATCTAACTCCAGTGAGATATCTATATATGTCTACCACTGCTCCTGATGCATTTTATGTTAAATTTTCAAAGAGAAAAATAAAATACATTTTTCAAACTTGTTTCTTAGCAGGGTATCTGTGAAATGAATTCAGAAGTAACATAAAAACTCCTGAGAAGACATGATAGTTCATTTTGCCACTGTTTTCTAACATACAGTAGGCTCAATATATTATTTTGAAAATTATATATATATATACATATATACGCAAAAGGAGGGTGTGCAATCATGAGGGTTTCAGGGTTCACAGAAAAATGGCTTCATGTAGCCCATAATCATCACTGCTGTTTCAGAAGGTAATTGTTACCACAATAAAACAACTCAAGATGGAGTACATTTGTGGAAATCATGATTAAAGTTAAAGTTAATACCAGTGTCATATCCTGCTTGAAAAGCAGTTAACAGGAGCATGCAAAATGCCATTATCTCAATAATCTTTTAGAGTATTTTGACAGTTGTCCACAAATATATTTTCAATTTTCAAAAAGACCTTTGACAAAGTCTGTCACCAAAGATACTTAAGCAAACTTAAAAGTCATGGGGATTATTTTATAAACTGAAACCTGGTTAAAGAACAGAAAGCAGAGTAGGAATGA
Source organism: Naja naja (assembly GCA_009733165.1). Lineage (NCBI taxonomy): Eukaryota > Metazoa > Chordata > Lepidosauria > Squamata > Elapidae > Naja > Naja naja. Next base: position 185,229,606 of record CM019149.1, on the reverse strand, counting down.
TTGCATATTTAATGGAAAACAGTAGGAGGTGCCAATGGTTCAATTTTTGTTTTGTGCCTTGGAGTCACAAAACAATGGCTGATGGTGATCATATGGACTAATCCCTGCAGTATTATTAGCAAGATTTTTGAAGTGTTTTTCTCTTCTTTCTGGGGCTAAGAGAGTGACTGGCCCAAGGTTACTCAGGTGATTTTTGTGCCAAAAGCAGAAATAGAACTCATGATCTTCATATACCTAGCCCAATGCCTTAGCCACTATACTGAGCTGGCTCTCAAAGATCTACATTAGAAAGAATATATCTTAACTAGGGATAAATTCATTGACATGAATGCTGAAAAACATTTGCTAATTTTACAATGGTAAGACAACAAAGGAAACATGTTCATAGAAAGTGAATGGATATTAAAATGGTATATACTAGTAAGTATGAAATGATGCATATTGGGGCAAAGTTTATAAATCTCATTTGACAAAGGCCAATTAGTAATGGGTTTTTATATTTAGTTGGCTTTTCACATGACAGATTATCATTGATAATCTGATTATCTGGTTATTCTCAAAATAATTGTGAAAGATCTTGAGAATTGCCCTCCCCACCACTATTACATTTATGCTATCCAAAACCATATATATTCAACACACTATCCTTAGTATGATGCAGCTATACGTTATGTACAGTGGTGGGATTCAAATAATTTAACAACTGGTTCTCTGCCCTAATGAGTTCTTCCAACAACCAATTTGCCAAACTGCTCAGACAGTTAACAACTGGTTCTCCTGAAGTGCGAACTGGCTGAATCCCATCACTGGTTATGTAGCTTAGAAGAATGCTAGAACATAGAAACCTATTATCAAAATTGCTTGTTCTCTATGTGGGAAATTCTCTTGGGAGTTGTGGCCTAGAGAAGCTCAGACCATAATGTTAGTAGTTACACAGGGTTGTGCCTTGTGTACAGGTTGTACTTGATTAACCATTCATTTAGTTACTGTTTAAAGTTACAACAGCAGTGAGAAAAAAAAAGACTTATGACTGATTTTCACATAACCATTGCAGCATCCCCATGGTCACATGATCAAAATTCAGGCGCTCAGCAATTGACAGCTACACTATCCCAGAGGGTTATGTGATCCCCATTTGTAACCTTTCCAGTTGGCTTCTGGCAAGCAAACTCAATGGGGGACGCCATATTTGCTTAACGGCCAGATGGTTCACTGAACAACTGCAGTGTTTTGCTTAACAATTGTGGCAAAAAGGTTGTAAAACGGGGCGCAACTCGAGTACCTATCTTGCTTAGAGAAACATGGCTTTTATTAGAGGAAAATCTTAAAAGCACCCTATTCCCACTTCAGCAATATATAACGTATGCTAATTTTAAGTACAGCTAAACTTAAGGGTGAATCGGTGAATGTCTTTATTGTTACAGTAGTTATTTATACCCTGCCTTCATTTTTTTTAAATCAGTAACCCAAGGCGGCAAACGTCCTAATTTGCCTTCCTCTTATTTTCTCTCCACAACTTCTCACCTGTGAGGTGAAGCGAGCTGATTTGAGTGACTGGGCAAAGTCACCCAGCCGGCTTCCATGCCTAAAGCAGGACTGGAGCTTCCTGGTTTGTAGCCTGGTGCCTTAATCATTTAGACTAGGGGTCCCAAACTTGGCAACTTTTAAGACTTCTGGACTTCAACTCCCAGAATTCTCCAGCCAGCATAGCATAGCATAGCTGGCTGGAGAATTCTGGGAGTTGAAGTCCAGAAGTCTTAAAGTTGCCAAGTTTGGAGACCTCTGATTTAGACCAAACATTTCAAAAGCCTCTTAAGTCTCCATCTACTCATTCAGTTCTCTTTTCGAAACGTTACACAAATAAGCGCGCAGATGCAACCGCAGCAGTTTATCCTGAACAAGTCCGCCCGATTCCCGGTGACTTCGGGCACTTTATGGCTGCAACAGGCACAACCCCGGGGGGTTGCGGGGGTCCGATCTCTTCGCAAGAAGTGAAGTCAGTCTGGAAAGGCCGTTCTCCTCAAGGTGCCTTTGGGAGGAACAGGGGTGGGGGACCGGTGAGACTCGTTCGCGAAAGTCCCCGCGAGCAGCTCTTTTGCCCTTCGCTCTGCAACGACTTTTCAGCTTCGCTGCTCCCCAGAAGCTCATGGATCGGCCTCCGCGGTCTACGGGCGTCGGTTCCTAAGAAGCGCCTCCTCTCCTTTCCCACCGCCTGCCTCCGTTTCCCAAGGGAAACGCGCTCCCTGGGGGGAGCCTCTGCCCGAATGGTTCGCCCACCTCACTGGATTCTCGACCAATGGATTTAGACCTCCGGGAAAATAAAGCGGAAGTGTACATTCTGCTGCCTTCACTCGGTGGTTTCTAATCTCTCGGATCAATCGCGGTTGGGTGCGCGTTTTCCTCGCTGTGATTATCGGAAGGACGAAAGGCGCGCTTCAGTTCCCCGGCAGCCCCTTCGCAGTTGGTGTTGAGGAGGCTCTTAAGGGTTGCCGAGTAGGAGTGGTCAGCTTTTCCATCAATCGTACTTTAATCCCGCCCTTCAACCTTCAGTCGGCGAGCGGAATCCCCCCCCAACGGCAAGATGGACGGGAACTGCCGGATTGGTTGTCTTCATTTGATAGAATGACGTATGCGCGGGTTTTCCAATTGGAGAGTCGGGATTGAGCTACCGTCCTACTCCGATAGGTTCATCATGGACCATTCACTCCGCCTCTATCAATTTCCAATTGGTATAGATCCTGCAAAGCGCCGCCTTCCTCTTTACAATTCGAGTAGTCTTCTGACACTCAAACTGTAGATCCCGCCTGTGGTCGTTTCTGATAGACCGAGCGTCCAAGCCGCCTGCTTCTTTTTATATTCAGTGGCTTTTTTGCGTTGTCGCTCATCTCGAACTCGCGGACAATTGGCTTTAACAGGAGGCGGGGATAATGGCGCGAAGTCCCGCCTCTTGGGCTCCCGGCGTGCAGTGCGGGCGGGCGTGTGAAGGGGGGGTAGAGTGTTCGGCCTGGTTCCCGCGTTGAGCCCTCGTTGCCGCCGCGTTCATCTCTGCCGCCATGTCGGACTATAGCACCGGCGGTCCTCCGCCACCTTCCGCTGGGCCGCCGGGCGCGGGTGGAGGAACCGGAACTGCCGGGCCTCCAAATCAAGCCGGAGGAGGCAACGCTGTCGGAACCGGACAGGCCGGGGGAGCGGCGGGTCCAGGACCTGGCGGGATCCGTAAGGACGCTTTCGCCGATGCTGTTCAGCGCGCCCGGCAGGTGAGGGAACTGAGGTGGATGGGAAATGGAGGAAGCCGATCGCGTGGGAAATGAGGCGGGGAGGGCAGTTGAGGGCGACGAGCGTTGCATCCCTCCCCGGCTGCCCTGGAAAAGGCCCGTTGCGGTAGGGAAGGTGGAGATCGGCCCCAGGCTAAGGTAGTCGACTCCTGAGATGACAAGAGTTCTGGACTGTGCCAATTGACACGCCGCGGGAAGGGCGGGGAGCGTTGGGTGAACAGTTTCTTCCTGCGGGAAGGTTACTTTAAAGGAAGTGGATACCCGGCGCACGTGGGTCGCTTCTGACTGGGAAACCAAGCCGGGAAATAGAAACAGAAAAAGCTTGAGGTGGGGAAAGGTTGTGTTTCCCTCAGTTGAAAGTGAGAAGGTCTTACTTTTTTTTATTTGCCAATCGAAAGCTAATAGAGTGGCCCGCAAGCCCCTCCTGATCTTTATTACATGAAGAGTGGTGGGTTCTTGGGCTGCTTAGGCTAAATGGAGGGTGCTTGTTGGCAGGACCGCTTCATGTGGCAGAAGAGACCGATATTTTTAACTGCTTTTTGGTATTGGATCAGCACCAGAAAGCTATTTTTTTATTGTGTTGGAGAGACATTCTTAACATTTCCAGATGTCATAGTTCACTTTTAATGTTTTGGATGACCCGTCAAAAGTATCCACCTTGCAACCTGGAATTGTGATTTAGTACAGTACATGTTTGCCTGATGTGTGCATTAGAAAGACATTGGGGAATGAATTTTATCTATTTGGGAAACAGAAAAATTGAAAATTTATTTGGATTTTTAAAAAATGTATATGAGTAAATTAGGGAGAACTGCTTTAGTTTCAAGATTGTCCATTATGACCTTATGCTCTCTTTGCATCATGTGCTTTTTGCACAGGACAATAAAATATGATTCTACTTGCAGTGTAGATTACAGTTATACAATCCATGTTTCTAACTCTGAATTTCATAGCTTGTCTTCAAGAGAGAAGGGTGGAGAAGTAGTCTCTCAGTGCATGTCCAATATATACAGGATTGAAGATAAGAAATAAGATAGTTGATGAATCAAATGTTTGTGCCTTTTTTGCTTCCTGTAGGAATGAAAGCAACTTCTGGTGATTTAATTGAATTCTTTGATTTTTCACAAAGGTGATAGGAGTAAGTCTTGCTGTTGTTGCTCTTGTAATAGCCTTTTATTTGTACATTTCTGTCATTGATCTATCTTTTTCTTTAACATATTTGCAAGTAGAAAAGCTAGCACACTCAGGAACACCCTGTGCTTGATTTTTTTGTGCCTTGTTTATTGCATTGGGAAGGTTGGGTGGTTTTTAATTTTATTTACCCAAAACTTATTTGTGAGACATTGAAAAAGATAATATCCATGTGTAGTCTGAACTAATTCAGTTTATGTTACCTTAGGGCTCCACATGTTTTTATCATGTTCTAGTCTAGTGCATCTATAGATCAATTGTAGCTTTCAGGCAAAGGAACAAAAACCTGATGTTTTAAGGAAAATAGAATAGTTCAAAGAAAAGAAAATGATTTTATGGAAGTTTAGTTCTAGAAATATTTGTATGCTGAGGTTTCTTCCTATTGTTATATTAAGGGGCTCTTTCTGTACAGTGTTTTTTGAATCAAAATTCCCATCCTGGAGAAAATTGTTACTGAATTGTTTTCTGAGCTGCTTGTTCTAAGAAGGAAGGAGAGGGACATTGTGAAGTATTTGAAGAATTATCCATTCATTTATTCATTCAATTTTTATAGCCACCCATGTCAAGAAATAATGAGTCTGTGCGTCTTACAATTCCAAAAGTATAAAAACATCCAAAATAATTGTCTTGGCTAGCCAAATGGGATCTGTACCACATTCAGAGCCCCTGCCTCAGATATACTGCCTCAGATATACAGCCAAGTTTTTAAAGCCTTATGAAAGGCCAGCAGAGTTGGGGCTAACTTCTGGAGAAGGGAAATTCCACAGAGCAGGGAGGACTGGAGAAAAGGCCTGTCTTCTAGTTCCCATCATCCAACACTCTTTGCAGCGTGCCCCAATCTGCTAAGATTGGATTGGACTCTTAGAAAAAATCCCTCAGGTAACCCATTCCCAAGCCATATAGGGTTTTAAAGGTGACAGCCAGCACCTTGAATTGCATCTGGAATCATATTGGTAGCCAGTGCAGCTCACATAATAGTGGTGTTACATCTTCTGTATATCTGACATTTATTACCTGTGCAGCTCCATTCTGTCTCAGTTTCTGAATGTTCTTCAGGGGCAGCCCTTGTAGAAACATTGCATTAATCTAAACAACAGAGTACAAAGGCATGAGTTGGGGTGAGCAGGGCTTCCTGGTCCAGGAATGGGTGTAACTGGCATACCACCTGAAGATGTGCAAAGGCTTTCCTAGCCATAGCTATCATCTGTCTGCTCTTCAAAGAGTCTAGGGGGACCCAGATTGCACATTGGATGTGCCTTGGGTAATGCAGCTCTATCCAGAACTAAAAATGGAATAATCTTGTCTTAGGAAGTTTCAAATACCCACAGCCACTTAGTCTTACTAGTGTTTCGTTGAAGCCCATTTCATCCCATCCTGTCTCCAGCAGCCTTAGACACTGAAATAGGGCTTCTATATTATTGGTCAGAAGGTCTTAGTTGTTATTCAAAAAATACAGAATATGTGTGGATAGCTCATGATCATTACAGCCTATTGAAGAAATATTAGCCAGAGGGAGAAAAAATAGCTCTTTGAAGTTCTTTGTCAGTCACTGTTGCATATGGACTTACATAAATTATATAATTTTATATTTAGATAGAAAAATGATTGCCAATAATTTTTAAGTGAGTAGCAACTGCTTACTGTTTAGCAAACTGGTTGATTTTCTGAATTGATTTGCAAACTTTCAAAATTCTTAGGAATGTGAGCATTTTATACCAAATAGACTATCATCCCCAGTGCATTGTTTTCTTTAAAAGAATGGAAGTACTTTATTCCAGGATTATAGTACAATTAATGAGATTGCAACTTTAAAAAAAACCTCTTCAGTGATTAAGCCCGATATGAATTTCATTTGTTTAACTATTGTTAGAACAAATCACAGAGCAGTAAAAATGGAGTCAGTCATCTTTTTGTTTAATTAATTTTTTTGGTACTCATCTCACCACAAAGTTATGGTTGGATATTACCAAAAAAACAAAATGTAATTATTTGAATGTCTGTCTTTAAAAAAAATAAGGTGCAAAATAAAACATAAAGCATTTAAATTATTTGAAGTTGGACTTTCTTAAGCAAAAAGGAAGTTACCTATATTTTAGAGGTCTCTGCAAGTAGATGTTGATTATATCTTGACTTAGCTGAATTTCAAGAAAAGATTGAAATTAACGACAAACTACCTGGTTGTGCCATATTGCTTATGGCAATGTAGAAACTAATCTGAACAGACATTTATGATAGACATTTTCATCTCTGTAGATGCTAATCTAATGTTTTCAATAAATGCATAAACATTAGGACATTGGTTTTGAATATGCTACTGCAATCATTCTAGAATTATCTGAGTCTGATAATCTTTACGAAATATAGGGTTTATTTTTTTTAAATTCCTTTCTTCAAGAAGAGATTGGTCATTATTCAGAATTTGCATTCCTACTACCACTTTTTCCTTTTCTGTCTGTGTATGCCTTACCAGGTTTCATTCCTACTCATTACTGCTAAGGTACAAAATCAGTGCAACCTATTTTCTTCCTTGTCCTTTAAAGTACCTTGCCAACTTCCTTATTTCAGACTGCCCTCTAGGTATCCTTTGTTCAGTTTACTTTTTCATTACTACAGCCTTTCTTAGTTAAGAATTCACCATAGCCTGGTCTTTATTTTGGGCTTACTATTCTTAAGATTATAGTGGGGCAAGTGAGACAAGTCAGGGATATGGTACCAATAGTCATTTCCAAATTTGACATTTAAAGCAGCGGCCCTCAACCTTTTGGGCACCAGGGATTGATTCCATGGAGAGAAGTTTTTCCATGGACCAGAGGGGGCGTAGTTTCGCATGCTGCCTGCATCCTGGGCTTCGCTTGTTTGTGCAGACCAGATTCTGTAATCATTATGTATAGTTTGAAAAAAAGCATTTTTCTTCCCATAATCTAAATATATATTATTTTATACTGAGAGAAAGTTAGAATTTCATTGTTTAGAAGGTGCATATAAAAGCAACTTTTAATGTTTTGCAGGATTGGAATTAAAATTGGAATAATTATAGCACATATATTCATGAAGTCATTGGAGCTAGTACATTCAGTTGATAGTTCAGTTGATAGTTCAGTTGTGGATATTTCATGGATTTCTTTCTCATGTCTTAGTAGAAAAGTAAACTTTTAATATTCTATCACCTTGACATTTTTATTCGTTGATTTTCATTATTGTTCTACTTATGGAGAAGTCAGTCCACAGGTCTCCCATCTCTGTTAGTAAGTAGAACAACATACAGTTAGCAGTTATGTTCATAATTCTACATTTGAGTTTCCATTTTTACAAAATGTCTTTAACGAGTTTTAGAATCAAGTGTCAGTTTAAACATTAGATTTTTTTTTCAATTTACCCATAGAGACGTATATGAAAGAAGCCAAGAATTATTTCAGGTTCACTAATATTAATGTAATAAAATAATGTCTTTAACATCTCAGTTCCTTTAAAGATCAAAGATAACCTCTATCAATATAGCCTAGGAAGAACAAGCCAATCTGTAAATCACACAACTGCTGGCAAAACATAGTGATTCTCATCTATTTCAAGTGGAGTCATTTTGGCCAGAAAAATACCCATCCCAGAAGAGCTGAGAGCCAAAAATCTATAGTAAACTTCCATAGTGGGTATTATTTATATTTATTGTAATCACTTCAATAGAACATGAAAAAAGGAGATCTCAAGAGCTCTGCTCTAGGAACCTGTTTAATTTTAATCATGCAGTCTGTTCCTATAGTTGGCCAACCAAACGCCTTGATGTTTCTGATATCAACATACAATAAAATGCCATACTTAATGCTATAAAAGTGTTGAGAGTCTTACATCCACAGTCTGCTTTATGAACTTCCCTGTTCCCAGTCTGAATTTCCACTATTCCTTTTCCTTCCATTTGAAAAATTATTTGGGAGGATGTGTGTGTTTCGCTTCCTCTGCCACCCTGAATTTCAGCTAGGCAGCTCAACAAAACCCCACTATATTCTAAACCAGGAGGTCTTTTTAATACGTTCCTTGGAAGCAACTTGTTTTTCAAAAAATATGGCTGCAATGTTGGATGGGCTCAGTCCCTTCATTCTGCCAATACAGTAGAATTTACTGATCTTTTCTATTGCTATTGCAGTGGATGACTGGACTTCACCTTCTTTTTGACTTCTTTAGTTTCTATGCAGCAGTGTTAAAGCTAAAAAGATGAAAGCAGCCGCAACTGACCAAAATTAGGAAGGGAAGGGAAATTCTGAGGACAGGAATGGATCTAAGTAAGGTGTTTTTTAGGAACATTTTCCTCACTACAGGATCAAATAAGTGGGGAGAAGAAAAACTGAGGGCCCTGACCTAGCAACTAAAAATGCCTGATGCGAGTCAATGTATAAAATGTTGCTGCCTAGTTAAATTTCTAACTATTAGATAGTAGAGCCATGTAAAGTACATACTTTACTGTAAGAATTTAGAGCTTGGAAGTTTTTTTCAGCTTTCTTTGTTTAAAGCCAGTTTGTATTTTATTCAGTAAATGGGTTTGGGATATATTTTTAATTACTTGAAGTTTCTTGTGTTTCAAACACCTTTGTTCTAACAGTTTTATTTTTAATTCTTTCTGAGCTTATTCTGTTGTAATCATAGTATCAATTTTACTTTTAGATAGCAGCAAAAATTGGGGGTGATTCAGCCACAACTGTGAATAACACTACACCTGATTTTGGATTTGGTGGTCAGAAGAGACAACTAGAAGATGGAGGTACTGTGTGCCTACTCTGAGTAGATCCAAGTCAAGGGTAATGTCTATTGAAGTCGGGTAGCTACTAATTTAAATGCAATCTAACTTAATAACTGGGTAATTGGAGCAAGAATGTCTGTCTTTAAGTGTTACAGTCATACAGCATGAAGTTGGGTCACCACACCCTTAACAACAGAAATGCCAGCACTTCTGGTTGCCATTAGGCAAATATCATTGTGGGTCATTAAACAGGAATGCCATGTGATTGCCATTTGCAACCTCCTGACAGCTCTCCCATTGACCCTGCTTATAGAAAGCTATCAAAAAAGGTTGCAAATGGCAATCACGAATGTAATGACACTGCAATTAATTTAAGTACAAAAATCAGTTGTAAGTACCACTTGTTCACTGCCATCATAAATTCAAATGGTCATTGGACTAGTGTCATTAAACAAGGTCGCCTGATCCCTTCCTTTAAACAGTTATTCAGCCTCACATACCACGAGGGACACAGTTAAAAGGATGCAGGGATGTCCCTATAAATTGTGCAGCAGATTTAGGCAAAGATTCCATAAAAATGGATGGAGGGTGGCTAGACAAATACAACTAGTCCTCAACTTAAGACCATTCATTTAGCAATGGTTCAAAGATAACAGCGGCCTCAGAAAACGTCATTTACAACTTGCTCTCACACTCGTGACCATCCCACCACCGCACATCCACACATAATAGATATTCCAAATGGAAAAGGTGCAGGGGAACGGATGCTTCTCTGTGCAAGGGCATGTTCTGAGCCAAAGTCACCCCTTCAACCTGCCAAAGTGGGTTTGTTGGTTCCTTATGACATCCCACATAGGAATGCTTTATTCTTGATGATACAGTCGTCTGTTTTCTCAGGCACAAGAAAAACATAAAATCGCATCAAGGACGGGGTTTTTGAGCCAGGGGCATCCCCTTCCAACCTCATCTCCTGAAACACCTGGACTGGTGAAGGTTCACTTCTGTCCATTTCCCTGTCTCTGGTCATGTGAATGCTACGGCCTCCAGAATGGACTTTCTTGTAGCTTCAATCTTGAAGCTTCATTCTGAATAGCGGAATAGAAAGGAGATTATCCTGATCTATATCCATTTTCTTTTCTTTGTTTTTTTTAATAGATCAGCCAGAAAGCAAAAAAATGGCTCCCCAGCCAGAACGTAAGTACAATGTATTTTTTTTAATTACTAGGGGAAGATTAATGTATTAATTGCATACAAAGTCTTATTCTAATATCTTAGAGTTTCCATTGACTGGCTTACATCTTTTCTTTTTAGAATATGCCAGTATAATCAGACTCTTCCTTTCCTTTTCAGCCATGCCTCCACCACCTCAGCTTGGACCGATCCATCCTCCCTCAAGGTAATTTAGTTATGGCCCTTTTTTCCTTTCTCCATCAGTATTTGAGCTGGAATGCTTAAACCAATATTCAGGGTTGAGATTGTGGGTTCAGATTACCTCTGAAGGGGTAGCATTTCCCTGCCCTAAAGAGAGAAGGCTGTTTTGTTAGGTGGAGATCAGCATCCATATTAGTGAGAGATGTGAATTCCAGGCACATGGATGCCTTGTTAGGTAGTGAAGCGTTGTGCTCTTTGGCCATGACTGAGTATTACAAGTCTTTGTGTAGCTTCAGTTTCATAGCTTTTGTTTCTGAAACTTGTCTGAAGATCCTTGTTTGCAAATGCTGCTGGAGTGGTCTCTGGGCCACTTAGTTGCTCATGAGTCCTGCCAGGCAGTGCAGGAAAATCACATGGTGATTTCCACAAAGCGGTGCTTAATTGTTCAGCCACCTTCCTTTCTGCTCTTTTGGGAGGAGGAATACTCTCCTTTTTTTGTTTCTTGATGGATGCTGGTGAACCCCAGATCCATTTCTATAACTCTCCCACTCCTTACTTTAAGCTGCTGACCGTTTTCCTTGCAGGTCTACAGTGACTGAAGAGTACAGAGTACCTGATGGCATGGTGGGACTCAGTGAGTATTAGACAGGGAGCAGAGAAACCTGCTGTTGCCATAGTTGAAAGACTGCTACTTCACCTTTACTAACCAGTGCTGCTTTGGCTTCTCGATGCCAGTTGGCTGAGCTTCCTACAGGGAAGGCTCAGGCAGGTTTGTTTCTTTGTAGCCCTATTTGTGTGGGGTTTTTTTGAGAGATGACAGGCATTTGCGTTCCTTTGTATGCTGCTCAGAGCTATATGGAAGATTGCTCCAGCAATGCCGGGTGGGTATTCTGTTCTACAAAGCCTCAGTAAGTTTTACATTCATTAAATGGTGAGGGCTGGATTCTAAGGAGAACTTGAGGTAGACGTCATGTAAGCATTTCCCATCATAGCAGGAATGCGGGTGGGTGGTGCTGTCAATCAACAATACAGATTCACTTTGGACACTCAGGCTAGGAGTGCAACAGGCATTCAGAATTCCTTGTTGGATTGCTTGTGGCTTTGGCTTTGGATTCATCAACTTTTTGTGAGTGATTATAGTTCCCTTTTGCCAGAAGGAATGGTGGCTGCAAAACACTGCCTGAAGTTGAGTTTTCACTAAGCAAGGGAGAATTGATTCGCAGTAGGCAATTTGTTCAAAAGCCCTAGCTTTAAATTGGCCTGGCATTCATGCTCTGAAAGCTAGAGATTGTCTGAATGGGTACTGAGGTACTTCTGGTTATTGTAATTTATCTTTTTTTCTGTTGCTTCTGAGACCTTCATTTCAATACTATTTGTTTGAATTGGGCATTTAGGAGAATCACGTATCCTCCATTATTCCTTCTGTAAATGGTGAATTGAAGGAATTTTGAAATAATACTCCACTACTTTTTCATGCACAGAATGCAGTCTTACGTTTAACTGCTAATGCAGTTTGTACAGTGAAAAAGTTATATACTTAAAATAGAAATATATTTGCACTGGGTTTGTCTGTTTCTGCTGAAGATTTGTCTGTTTCTGCTTTTCCAATATATCCAAAAGCTCTTTCCTATCCCTTTTGAGGAAGGATGAAAAAGTGTTACATTTAAACCAACCTGCTAGAAGATAAGATTTCTACTTTTATCTCAAGATTTTCTCAGCATTATTCTCCTTGCTTTACAGTCATAGGAAGAGGTGGAGAGCAGATTAACAAAATACAGCAGGACTCTGGATGCAAAGTACAGATCTCACCAGGTAGGCGTGAAATTGTAGAGCAGAGTATGAGATGGATTTGGTTACCACTTTCTGGTATAGAGCCACAAGTGCAGAGAGATTAATCCCATCTTATCCTTTAGCTCTGTTGGTGTCTCATTCCCAATCAGTCAAAGAAGGATTTGCAGCTGCAGGGTTTATGGAACACACAGAAAGTGTTTCCTCTAAGTCTTGTTCATGATAATAACATTTCAAATCAGTCATGAACACTGACCATGCAAATTTTTGAAAATTTGTTTCAAAAATCTGTGGCGTGTACAATCATGTGCATATAATTAATCAGCAGCATCATGCAAATAAATTTTAGTGTCAAAAACTATGAGGGATCAATTAAAAAGCATAGAAAGTATATCAAAATGTTAAAAATATTTAAAGAGCAAACATCTAAAAGAAGGGGAAGAAGCATTAGATGGGTGTAGGGGAGCATAAAGTCTAATTGTGGCAAAGTAAATTATCTCAATACAGAGCATTCTAGGATGAAAAACTAGATGTTCATTAAGACTATGCAGAATCTGGCAACATATATTGTAGCAGGGTTAGTATCTGAGAGCAGCTGGGAGATAAGGGATTGCTCTATGAGGCATGGACTTTGATGCAAAAATGGAGATATGAGGCTAGTGGAAACATTTCTGTAGAAGTACATTCTGTGTGGAATCACAAGCATTGTCTCTCTGGATAGAGAAACTTCCTGTATTGGCCTTCACGACAGCTTAGGAGAGGGCATGACATCATGCCAGAATAAACGCCCTCCGGGGGTTAGGTTCTTTAAGGTTACTTAAGTATGTCATAGGGCAGGCCGACTACCTGTTGGGTTCACTGGCAATAAAGGTTGGAGGCCTGGCTAGATCCAGTGGCTACATGTTGTTTAATGGGTGCTTTAGCCTATTCATGTCCCATGCTAAGTAGAAGACCTGGAGAGAAGGCCAAGGGTGAGATTTTAGTTGCCACTATCTTTTTCCATGTGGACTGAAAGTCATCCCTCATAGTTAATGAAACAAGGCTGGGGTTGAGGGTGGGGTTGAGCCAGTAGTTAAGTATAGTTATCCATACTCTAGCCTCCACTTTCACGAGGCCTGTCTCCAGTCTCAGGATAGTGTTAGGGACATATTTTTGGATTTGAAGAGTTTTTCTTAGACATTTGAATTAAGCAAATCCTAATGGTGAAAAATTTGGAAAGGGGTACCATTAAAAAAAATTGCACTATTCACTTTGGCTTTGAATAATTCGTGTATTGCAGGGAATATAGTGTCCACACCTCTTGTCTTGAGGGATTTTAAGATGGCAGCTAAGCTTTTCTGTGCATTTTTAAAAATGTGGTCTTCATAGAGTTTCTTTCTATTGGCAGAATGAAGTAGTATTGTAGATATTTGAAACAGGACACTTGTTCAGTCTTGTGACCATCTAATGGTTCTTGGGCCTTTTGGCAAATGCCATTGGGTTTTCTGATAATTGAATTCTAGCTGGTCTTTCTTAAAATAGTGTGTTAGTGCTCATTTAAGACCAGAAACAGCAGCACTTGCCTGCTACTATTTAAATTAACTGGTTTTTCTCAGAATTGTACAGCTGCCGTGTTATTCTGAGAAAAGGTATAGTTGCTTTGAAAAATTGCAAAAATGATGCAATGTTCACATTCTCTCACTATTCCCACTTCAAAGCATATTTGGTGAATCAGATCATTGCACAGTTCTAATAAATAGCAGCATAGCTTGTAAAAAACACAATGAACTGTCAAGTGTGTTCTTGAAGTTTTGAGTAGGAACCTTAAGCAGTCATTCTATCTTGTCTCTGATTTTCATGAGAAAATACAATATTTTCATCTGAGTTTGGAGGCATCTCAAAAACTTGTTTCTTAGCATTTGTCCTTTTTGCTATACTACATAGAGAGTAAGTCACTATATGGTTAAACATAATGTAACACAAGCAGATATTTGTTCCTTTCCAAGCCCATACTTGTAGATGGAGAGATGTAACGAGTATAGCTGTTAGTTTGAGGCTATGGCGAGCAGTCATTCACTGGATTGATGCCACAGCTGTACTTTTCCTTTGAGCTGCCAGAGGAGTGTTAGTGGGTAGAGCAATGATCTAATAGTATCTCTGACTGGAACTCAGCCATGAGTTTGGATCAGGAAATAAATGTAATCAGTAGGACCAGATAATGTGGGTTTTTTGGCATCACCTTAGGTAAGTGGGAAATTACACCTAACTAAACAGAACGGTGTAATTTCAGGGACCTACAAATACAATGTTCAGAGGCTCTGGGATGTCCTTGTTTGAAAGACTGAGAAAGCATTGCTATCTGCCAGTCTCGTTTGGGCTGGAAAGCCGGGCAGTCCTTCAATGGAAGACAGCAGGGAATTCCAATGTTAATAATATAACTGGTGCTCTGATATCCTTAATGTCTACATATGCACATATTACCCAGGAGCAGGACATCTTTGGATGGCGGAAAGTTATACGTTTGGAGAAAAGGAACTGAGGTCTCCAAAATAGGAGGAGCCCCATCACACATGTGGGAATGGCTGGGTTTTAGAGGTCATGGTTAATTGTGATAAGCCTATTTTTATTTCTCAAGGATCATTTGAGTCTTTGGAGCCATAGAAATTGCCTTGCCTTGTGCTAATTTATGGTTTGCTCAATCATAGATAGTTGCCTAAGCCATTTGGAATATTCACACATGCTAAGTCTCAAACCATGGTTTACAAACATAAAGAACCATGTTATCTCCCAAAGGTGCTTTTTCAGGAGGCAATTGGACTTCCTTTTTTTTTCTTTTAAAACGTTTCGCTTCTCATCAAAGAAGCTTCTTCAGCTCTGACAGGACAGTGGGGAATGGAAGGATTTATATTCCTTGCAGGCAGCTGAACTTTTAGCTATATAATTTGGGATGAACACCCTTTGAATAGGTGTGGGAGTAGGAATGGATTTCCAGAGGAAAAATTGCAGACTGCAGAAACCAGAAGCACTACTCAGGTAACCCTGAGGACACAGATAAACCTCCAAGTGGCCTCAACAACCCTCTGAAAGGATGCAAAAGACCAGCTGTCTGCAAGGAATATAAACCCTTCCATTCTCCACTATCCTGTCAGAGCTGAAGAAGCTCCTTGGATGAGAAGCGAAACGTCTTCAAAAGAAAAAACAAGAAAGTCCAGTTGCCTCCTGAAAAAGCACCTTTGGGACAACCATGGCCTGGATGACTGAGAATCTCTACAGACTTTTAACCATGATATCTGTTTTCACATCATTCCTAAACCAAACTGAAATCAGTTACGTTATGGCTTACCATATTGTATAAACCCATAGAGAAAAATATTGTCAAAATGGAAACACTTGCAGTATTCTTACACAGCACAGCTAAAAAGCTTTTTTTTAAATTGAGGATTGACTTAATACAGCTTTAAATATTGTTCTGTTCTTGGATCACTTGTCAAGTTGACTTTTATGTAGGTTGGCTGTCATGTTGATGCATATGTAAACATGGGAACCACTATGTCTTCTATTCCTTTCACCCAATCAAATTCACAGAAGTCTGGTCTTGTGTAACCTCTGAACTGCCTGTAATTATGCAGATTTTTCAGCTGTTAAGAATCCTACATTTTCTGTCTGAGTGCTGTTTCCTTTTAACACCAAACTAGTCAAGTACATCCAGAACCTTTGTTTATAGAGAGTGTGAGTGTGTTTTATAGGCCCATCCAACTATCCTAGCTCCTTTTGATGATACATGATCGGAGGAAGGCTCAAATTCTTTTGAAAAATGTATTAATATAGAAAGAAGTTGACAACTGTCTTCTGATGGCTTTTCTTTCCCTTACAGACAGTGGAGGACTACCAGAACGGAGTGTCTCTCTGACAGGATCACCAGAATCTGTGCAGTGAGTAGTTTTTAATCTTTGTCAGTATTTTCAGGAAGATCAGAGGCATCGCTTTTATTGTAAAAGCTGGGTTTGTTTCATGCTGTTGGCGGGGGGTGGGGGGAGTTATGCTAACTTCTATTTGAACTGACCAAGTTTTATGTTTCTCTTGCTTTTTTTAACAATTCAGATATTTGTTTTGTAAATAAATGCTAAGTTTTTAATTAAGATGGTTGCTTTTCAGGATGAAGACACAATAATAATTTGGGCATGCAGTACCTAGTGGGCTGCTGACTTTGGTCTTGCATATAGAGAAGCATTTTACTTAACACAAATGTTTTGCTAGGCTAACATGGGACTAAAAATTTTGTTGAATATTACAATTATAGCACATCTGTACTTGCTAAAAAAGCAGGGATAAAACTAAAATAAATGCAGTATGTAAATTCAAAAATACAAATGATTTGCAAAAATAAAGTGATTGTGTTTGCAACTGAAATAAATGCTATTAACCAATATGCAAAAGCTATGGAACATACTGATTTGTAGACTTTTCAGGCTCGAAAGTATTGCTGGGAATTCCATTTCAGATCTCAGTTATCAGAGGAAATTTTGAGAATCTTGTAACTTGCTGTCGTTCAAAGTTGATTCTTTCTCCCCTTTTAGAAAGGCAAAGATGATGCTTGATGATATTGTATCTCGTGGGCGTGGTGGGCCACCCGGCCAGTTCCATGATAATGCCAATGGGCAGAATGGTACAGTACAGGAAATCATGATCCCAGCTGGGAAAGCAGGCCTGGTGATCGGCAAAGGGGGAGAAACCATTAAACAGTTACAGGTGAGCTTGAAGTATTACAATCATCCATATCATCATCAAAATCATTTTCTCCTCTTCTTCCTTTTCTACCATTGGCTTGGTTTAAGTTACATACAGGAATTTTTAATATTTATGCAACCCTTTTGATTTCTTGTTAATGTAGGAGCGGGCTGGAGTGAAAATGATTCTAATTCAGGACGGTTCACAAAACACAAATGTAGACAAGCCTCTTCGAATAATTGGTGACCCATACAAAGTGCAGGTAAGGCCCACTCTTCGTCTTTTTTGCTTATTGATTTTATTTTGGATTTGGGTGGGGTTGAGAGTAATTTAATTTTCCCTTTACTGGGATGGATTTTCAGTAGTTCCCTGTATCATTTTTTTTAATTAAAAGACTATGGTTCAACATTGCCAGTTAGAGTTTTCGATTACATTTGATTTAGAAAAATATAATTATTCAGTTCAGATATAATGGAAAGCTATGGCTCTCTAGCCAGAAAGTGCATTGAAGATGGAAGGTCTTTGGTTCATAAACATTTTCGTTTTACTTTCTCAAGGTATGACAACTTTTTTTTGTTTTAACTTCATTTCATTAAGATGTATTTTATTAGCGGGAATGAAAACAGTCTGCCCTCCAGTTTTGAGTCTTTCAAGAACAAATCAGGTTTTTTCCCCCTATGATCACCCTCTAAAAAGGCAGGGATCTCCAATATCAATAGTAGTGATCAAATCCTCTTTTCAGGGCTTTTCCATGGTTCAATTTATTTGCAACAGAGCCAAGAGCCCTTTCTATATTCTAGCTGGCAGTTGAAATTAGCCTCCTTAAACAGCACAGTTGCTGCTAAGATTGGAGTTGTTTTTACAGTTTTAAGTTTTTTTTAAAGTACAGTCTGATAAAAGCCAGAGAACTTCCATCTTTATTAATACATTAGCTTGAGTTTATAGGAGGCACATTTAACAGAGCAGGAGTCAGTAACAGAGTTGTAAAAAAGGTTAATGCTTTAGCTATAACTTTACAATATTAGATTAGTTTATTCAAATGTTTTCATTCCAGTTCTACTGAATTACATGATAAATTGTCTTTTTAAATTTAATTTACTTGTTTATAAAATTTGTACACCACATATCTTGTCTAAGTGACAATGGTTTATAAACAACATCATAAAATGATATAAATATGACTAAAAGCCCAGTCAAAAGAGTTAAAAAAAGATTAAAATGTATAGTTTCACTTCTTAAATTTAAATTTTCAGTTGAAGTTCAAGTTGTTTCTTCTTTGACCATTGCAATTTTCTCTTTGTATTTTGATTTTCACACTACACTCATACATTCAATTGCTCTCTGAATTTGAATGCTGTCTTGAATCCTTTTCTATGAACATACGGCTTTATCCTGGGCCAGATAAGTAGCATTTGTAATCTATTAATTTCTCTTCCTGTTGATGGTGACTTACTAAAGGCTTTGACTGGATTCTTCTCCCTGTTTTGAGGAAATTCCTTTTTCAGTGGAGGGTTCAGAGATTGAATCTGGTCTGCGCCGGACTGCATCAAACTATCACTCCCTCCTTTTCCGTAAAGTTTATTTCAGCTTTTAAATGCTCCCTAGTTTGTTCAAGCCTAAATCTCTGTCGAGCACTGAAAAATCTTCTCTGCCAGTATTATCTACAGCTGTACTCTACCAGTGATCTGGAATTGCTCAGCTTCCCTGATAACACTCAGAGAAAGGCTTTCTTCATTGGAAGTTACAACATTTCTTAGGTGAAATGTTCCGTGCTATGTTTCAAATCATTCCAAAATTAATGCTGATTTTTCTTTGCAGCAAGCCTGTGAAATGGTAATGGACATCTTACGAGAGAGAGACCAGGGAGGCTTTGGTGATCGGAATGAATATGGTTCAAGGATTGGTGGAGGAATAGATGTGAGGACATTTTGGGTACTTTGCTGTGGTAATGGAAAAAACAGCTTCAGTTCTGCATTAATCCCTCTATTTCGTTTATTTACTGGGTTTTTTTATTATGGTATTTATATTTTGGAATAGCTCCCTTAGAAGTGAAACCAGCCCTTTCATTTTGGAAGTTGGTGGAGCTCTCCCTGAGCATATTTGGTGATTGATAGGTCATCAGCTGCATTTATTACATTCATTGGATAATGTTCTGTGTACTTTTTATATATAAAAAGCATCATTATTCTATATATGTGTGTGTGTGTGTGTGTATGTATGCATATGTGTGTGTGTATATATGTGTATGTATGTATATGTGTGTATGTATATGTGTGTGTGTGTATATATTAAAGTGTATGTATACACACACACACACACATATATACATACACTTTATTTTTTTACTGAATTTTATTGTTATAAATTTCCACAAATTTGAGAAGATTTAGCAACATGTAGATCTAGTAAATAAAATAAGATGTTTATTCATTTCCTTAGGTCCCAGTCCCCCGGCATTCTGTTGGTGTGGTCATTGGGCGGAGTGGAGAGATGATTAAGAAAATACAGAATGATGCTGGAGTTCGAATCCAGTTCAAG
Source organism: Naja naja (assembly GCA_009733165.1). Taxonomy (NCBI): domain Eukaryota; kingdom Metazoa; phylum Chordata; class Lepidosauria; order Squamata; family Elapidae; genus Naja; species Naja naja. The sequence continues at coordinate 185,210,007 of CM019149.1, read as the reverse complement.
CAAGGTGAGAACCCCAAATCTCTCTGTCATCTTCAGAGCCTGTATTCATATTGCAGAGTTAAAATGTCAGGATTATGCTTGTGTGTCCACACTTCTTCGACCCAAATTCTTATTTGGTTATCATTATTGTTGCTAATTCAAATTTGCTTTTGTTCCTATTTGTGTCAAATTATTTTCCCCAGCGCTCTTTTCTGAAATTGGAGGGTGCAGTTTTTTCAGTTGTGATCTAAGGCAAAATCTCTAAGAAACATTTTAGATAACTGAAAATCTATAGAACATTTTATTCGTTGTTCAAACTTGGCACAATCCAGGTTATTCAGGAAGTTGTGACTGAAACTTGGCAAGTCCTCCTATAAAAACCTGGGTCTAGCAAGTTTGTTGTAGTTCCATTGCCTTAGATTGGACCTTGTGAATTTTGGGCAAGTTTTTCCTTGCCTGGAACTGTATACATCCCATATCTACTTTTCTTTGAGGGAGGGAGAGAACTGTACATGTCCTCCCGTGAAATCAGGGGGGCCTTTTTGCTGCTGAGGAGGAAATCATTAATTGGATGTGAGAACATTGTTGAATGTGAATGCTGTTTGATGTGCACACACACACACACACATCAGTTCACAGACAAAGGTCCTAATTTTCAAGCTCCAGTTGAACGTAGAACTTGTTTTGGCTGTCATTTCAGATGATGGGACAGGTCCTGAAAAAATTGCCCATATCATGGGCCCACCTGATAGATGTGAACATGCTGCCCGGATTATCAATGACCTTCTCCAGAGTCTTCGGGTATGACCTTCTTTGGGAGTTTATCTCATCCATCAGAGTGCTGAAATTTCCATTTAGTTGAGCTGATCTAATCTTGGAAACAAAAGAATTGCAATATATATGTTTTCTTATGTTTTCGCGGGTATTTATCTGTGTGGTATTTAGGTTTCTTCGGGTATTTTCCTACGTCTTAATAAAAGCACAACTATTAAGACGTGGGAAAATACCTGAAGAAACCTAAATACCATACATACAAAATAAGACACTGTCTTATATTTTTGGCTCCCAAAACACACTAGGTCTTACACACACCACACAAAAAGTCTTCCTGGAACTGGAGATTTACACTACTTATTTTGGGGTAGGTCTTATATTAGGGCAGGTTTAGAAAATAGTGCTAGGTCTTACTATCTTATATACATACATACATACACACACACACACATACATAGACACACACACTATATATAGATATATAGACACACACACATACATATACACACACACTCTATCTATCTATCTATCTATATAATGTTTAAAATATATAAGTTACATACAGGTGGTCCTCAACTTACAGCCTTTTGTGTAGTGGCCATTCAAAGTTATAATGGCACTGAAAAAAGTAACAAGACCATTTCCCACACTTACAACCATTGCAGCATCTCCATCATCATGAGATCAAAATTTGGACACTTGACAACTGGCTCATATTTATGATGGTTGCAGTGTCCTGGGGTAATGTCATCTTTTGCAACCTTCTGACAAGCAAAGTCAATAGGAAAGCCAGATTAACTTTACAACTTTATTACTAACTTAACAACTGCAATGATTCACATAGCAACTATGACAAGAAAGACCATAAAATGGAACAAAACTCAGTTAACTGTCTCAGCAACAAAAATGTTGGGCTCAGTTGTGGTCATAAGTCGAGGACTACCTGTACATAACTTAATATTACTGAGGGGGGATTGGTTTTAAGTTTGTGCGCCACCTACAGTCACCTCAGTGAAATGAGTGGCTTTATAAGTTTAAGTAAAAAACCATTTTAAGACATTTTCTTTCATATTTGACTTAAAGAGATACTAAAACTTCTTAAGAAATAATCAGAACTTTAATAGTACTTTTGATAACCTCTGGAATTTAATTTGAACTTGGTTATTAACAGTTTTTTCCATTATATTTTAATTCTGTCATATATAACTGAGAAAGATATACCTCATCAGGTTTTCAAACATAATTCCTACAAGGATTTTTATTTTTCTGTGGTTTGGAATTTCTGCCCCATTGCATTTTCATTTGATTCAGCATACCAAACAGCTTTAGTTGTCTCACAAACTTAATGCACCAGAGAACAAGATTGAGCAACATTTCTTCAGTGGAAATTCATATTTGACATTTTTGATCAGTTTGGAGATCTTGCTGTAGTGAGGCTCACCTGACAAGTTGGTGGAGTTGTATTGTTACAAATATTATATTCTTATATAATATATATAATATAATATATAATATATAAAAATTATATTATTTCAAATGGAAGCCCAAATGGACCTAGTGTTATCATTACTGAAATTGTATCAGAAGATGAACTTTATTATTGCAAAGTTAATGCAAAGCATTCTGATTTAAAACCCCTTTTTTGAGCTCAAAACACAGTATTGATCTGTAGATTTGGTTGTGATTTTGAGAAAAAAGTATGTTGCTTTTATTCTGCTTTTAGAAGAAGACAGGTTTTTGGCCATTCTAAATGTTGTGATTGTTGCCATTTGTAATTGTTTTGTTTTCTAAAAAGTTTTCAGATTAAGCAGTACAGCAATGGGGCCAGGGCAGAGAGCAGAAACGCCAATTCCTATATTTTCAAATGTCTGAAATACTCAAAATGTTTCCACTTTTGTTGTACAGAACATCAGAAACATACTGAGTTTTGTCCTGTTGCCACATACCCATGCAGAGTGTTCTGATGGAATATTCTAAGGGGCTGCCTTGTCCCAAGCTATGTGTGCATACCTGCTTATTTTCACCATTGGTATTGTTATTTTAACTGAAAGGCTGGCATTGCCAGAGTAATTTTGGAAAGAGCTTTGGGGGTTCCACCAAGTTCTAGGTAACACCATGCAGTCCATGGAACATGTGTCACTATCCATCCTTGTCCAAGACTCTGCTCAAAATCTTTTTGCAGAGCACACACTTGCAGGGCAGTTTGAGCACTCTGGTGATCTCATTCAGGAAAATAACATCATTACTGTAATTCCTAAATGCACCATTTGACAACACAGTGAGAGAGCTCTCCCTTCTGGAAACTCTTCTGGTGTAATATTTTATTGTGTTTTCCCCACGTCATTCAAGTTAATTATATTCTTGTCTTGTAGAGTGGCCCACCAGGCCCTCCAGGTTCGGGAATGCCTCCTGGAGGCAGAGGTAGGGGCAGAGGGCAGGGCAACTGGGGGCCTCCAGGAGGAGAGATGACCTTCTCTATACCTACGCACAAATGTGGTCTGGTCATTGGCAGAGGTGAGCATCTCCTGTTTTCTTCAGTCGTCCCAAGCAGGTGTGCATCAAACATTCTGTTGCTACCTTTTCTTCATTTTTTAGGTGGGGAGAATGTAAAGGCCATAAACCAGCAGACAGGAGCCTTTGTAGAAATATCTCGGCAGCTACCCCCTAACGGAGACCCCAATTTCAAATTATTCATTATTCGTGGCTCACCTCAGCAGATAGATCATGCCAAACAACTGATTGAGGAGAAAATTGAGGTAACTACCCACCTTTAGTTGCACAAGAAATCTCCAGGTTTTTGATATGCCAATGTTGTTTATTAACAAATTACATGTTTCTTTCTTAGGGTCCCCTTTGCCCAGTTGGGCCAGGGCCTGGGCCTGGTGGGCCTCCGGGACCAGCACCCATGGGTCCCTTCAATCCTGGGCCATTCAATCAAGGACCACCCAGTGCACCCCCTCAGTAAGTAGCACTTCATTCTGTTTGGAGAGTCTTTTAGCTGCAGCCAAGATGTTGACATCAGAACCTGGAAAAGCACCTGTGCTGAGCTGAACCAGGAAGCCCCTTTTGACAAAATTTTCTTTCATGGGTTTTTCTTTTAGGGGTTTTGCAAGGATTACGTGAATGGAGAAAAAAGAATTGTATCCAAAGAGTTGTGTAATAATGCGGTTGAGGGAAAGTAACATGGTTTATGGTGTGCATGCTAATTTTATTGCTTGTTATCTGTACAAAGGTTTTCGAAAGGGATTTAGCTTTTGGCTGATTGTGCCAGCGACCATTCTGGCCATGATCTATTCTAGAGAGAAATAGAAAGAACCATTGATATAGAAACATAAAAACAAACTGCTATTTCATATGGCTTTCTTGTCATGGTCTATCATTGGTAGCTTGATTGTAGCTACTGTAGTTAAAAGCACTCAAAAAGTAACTTCCCAGCTTCCTTCTAGAAACTTACTTATCTTTAATGTTTATGTATTGCTAAATTTCTACCCTAACTTTATTTTGTATAATTCAGGGTGCTGTGCATAATGCTTCTGCCTATTTTCCTTACAAAGGGAAGGGAATTGGGCTGAGGCAGAGGGATTGACCCAGAGTTCCCCAGTCAGCTTTCATGCCTAAGGGAGTACTAGAACTCTCAGACTAGAAACTTCACCACTACACCAAACTGTCTCTCTCTTCGCCACTGGCAACTTATTTTAATCCATGATAGCAAATTGGATTAATGACATTCCAGCACCCTCTTCAGCAAGGGAAGCTGGCTTGAGATCCTGTGCTATATGGGGCAAGAAGGAGAGCTCTCCAGTTTCTCCAAGCAATAGAACTGTCTCTCTAGAGCAACTTCTTGGGCCATTTGCTACTTAGGAATCCTTGTTGTACATCCTTACATTTGATCAATTATGCCAATTTCTCCCCTCTCTTCTTTCAGCCCTGGGGGACCACCACCACCTCAATATCCACCTCAAGGCTGGGGAAATGCCTACCCACAGTGGCAACCTCCAGCTCCTCATGATCCAAGTAAGTATTTGTTAGAATTCATTGCTGTTTTTTTTTAAAAAAAAAAAAAAACTTCACCATCAGTCCTCATCAGAGTGGATTACAAATTACAGTGGATTCAGAAATGGCCAGGCTTGTATTCAGACTGTCATCTGATTCCAGGTAAAGCAGCAGCAGCAGCAGACCCCAATGCTGCCTGGGCAGCATATTACTCGCACTACTACCAGCAGCCTCCTGGCCCAGTTCCAGGAGCCCCCAGCCCCCACTGCACCACCGGTGCAAGGAGAGCCCCCCCAGCCGCCCCCCACCGGACAGTCAGACTACACGAAAGCATGGGAGGAGTACTACAAAAAACTAGGTAACTCTACAGGTGCTTCTTCTCTTTTACTTGAAAAGGGCATTAACGGAATGATTACTAGGGTTATAGGTAAGGACTTGATTCAGAACACTTCAGCTCTTTTCTCTCTACCTATTAATCTTTTCATTTTCTTTATCAGTATTCTAGATATTGAGTGCTTTGGGTTTAAGCTAAGAGAACTGGAGTAATTTACGTGACAGTGCCTTCAACCTCAAGGCCCTGTTTTCAAGCAAGCAAAGTTTTGATAAAGTACACATTAGAAAACTGGGTATCTTGATCATGTGTTTTCTTTTTAATGGAGCATCATAGTTGATTTTGTTCCCAAATATTTGTTATTTATTCCATATTTGTTGGACTATCTTTCAGGATAATTCTGTCTTGCCTGATGATTCCCCAGTATTTTTTGTCTTAAGCTGGACAGTGGATGTACTGCATGTGAAAACTCCTGCTGATATGAGTTTATAAATGATAGGCATCTTTCCCATAGTTCCAAAGTATGATGAAATATAGCTGTCTTGCATTATTTTAAAAAATGCTGAACACAAAACAAAATCATTCAAGGCTTCAGCCTTTACAGTTTGATTCTCGCACCTATATTTTTGGCTGAGTGCTGGTAAATAATGCCATCGGTAATTGGGACCACCTCCTGTTAAAGTTCTGGATTCTGTAAGGGAATATGGCTCTTGGGTGGTCAAAATGCTTCTCACATACGACCAAGTGCTGTTGTCCTTTGTTGTCCTACAGGTCAGCAGCCACAACAACCCGGAGCTCCTCCCCAGCAGGACTACACAAAAGCCTGGGAGGAGTATTATAAGAAGCAAGGTGAGCTAAAATACCACAGGCTTTTTCTATGGCAAATGGGATCGGCTTTGGAATGCTAAACGTTTCTTGTTACTCTGTGCATCCTTATACAGGAACAAATTGCACTGAATCCAGGGGGTGGGGGGAGGCGGCGCATCTGAATAGGCATGGATGGAATAGGCTAGAGTCGTGATGGCAAACCTATGGTATGCGTGCCGAAAGTGGCATGCAGAGCCATCTCTGCTGGCATGCAAGCTGTCATCCCAGCTCAGTTCCACTGCGCATGCACGCGTGCTTCCCCCCAGCCAGCTGATTGTTGGGTATCTGCCACACATGGCAGGGCGTATGTGGGAGGCACACATGCACAGGAGCATGGGGGGGGTCATGCGTGCATGCGGAGGGGGAGGGGTTGCATGCGCGGGAGGGGTCACGCGTGCATTGCACGCACACACTTTTGGCACACGACAAAAAGGTTAGCCATCACTGGGCTAAAGAGACTCTTTTCTTTTTGGAAGCAGCTCAAGTCGCGACTGGTGCAGGGCCAGCAGCACCACCAGGACCCCAACCAGACTATAGCGCAGCGTGGGCAGAATACTACAGACAACAAGCTGCCTATTATGGACAGACACCTGGTGCTGGTGGACCAGTGCCACCCCCCACACAGCAGGGACAGCAGGTGAGTGAGGAAGGGGCTTGACTCAGCAACTGATTCCTGTGATGCAATCTCTTCCATCTGGGTGTTTGTTATGCATATACTTTTAAGTTTAGCTTAAAAGTATTAAGTATTTGGGCACTCTTGCCTCATCTGTGATACAGGGCACCCAGTAGGATGTTACATTCTTGCCATCAGACTAAGTTGCCAGTGTAGATTGCACCAAAAAAAGAGTGACCATATGCATCATTTCTAGTGTTTCCTCAAGGGTGAGATTACTGAGAAGGACTAGTGGTTAAGGCTCCAGGCTAGAAACCAGTAGATTGTGACTTCTAATCATGCCTTAGGAATGAAAGCCGGCTATATGACTTTGGATCTTCACTCAGCCCAACCCACCTCATAGGGTTGTTCTTATGAGAGAAATAAGAGGAGGAAGAACATATTATATTTTCACTGCCTTGAGTTAGTTATAGAGTAATAAAGATGAGATAAAAATCTAATAAATACAATAATGTTAGTTAAATCAGAACCGTAAGTTGTCTCTCTTCCCCCGCCAAAAGTGTAGCCAAGTATGTACGGATTGCACATGCATCAAACATGTTGGCTGCAGACATATCTTGCTGGCTATTGATACAAAAGTTCCAAGAAGCCTGGCCTTCCTCTTGTTCAAAATATCTGAAATGTGTTTACAAATGCATTATCACAACCATGAAAACTTGATCACTATTTTCATAATAGAGAACAGGAGCTTTCGGGTATACTAATATTTTTCTCCAGTACTAAATTCTGTGAGTATGCTTCTGGTGCATCAGACCATTGCTAGGCTAATGTCAATAGCATTTTCTGTAAGTAAAATCAATGGCAGATGAGCAAAACCATCAAGTTGAAGGTCCTTTCCTCAAGCAACGGATCAGCAATGACCTAGAAACAAGTAAAGATATTACTAAAATCCAACATGGGTTTGTCAAACAGATCATGCCAGATAAATCTAATTGCATTCTTTGACTAAGTTAATGGATCAGGGAAATACTGTGGTCATAGTTTACTTAGAATTCAGTTAGGCATTTGAAAAAGTGCACCACAGGATACTTCTTGGTAAAACAGGAAAGTGTGGAATAGGTAGCCTCATCACCAGATGGGTTTGTAACTGGCTGACCAACTGCACTCAATATGTAGTCCTCAATGGAATTAGATCGACATGGAGGGAAGCATGTAGTGGGGTATCCCAAGGTTCTGTCTTAGGCCCAGTACCCTTCAACATCTTCGTAAATGATTTAGATTTAAAGGATTGAAGGGTAACTCATCAAATTTGGGGGGAATAGCCAACACTTTAGAAGATAGATTCAAGATACTGAAGAATCTTGACAGAGTTGAACTTTGTTCAAGTTAGTTCAAACTAACTTTGTTGGTCCTACCAACAAAATACAATTCCATGATGAGCAAAAGTCTTATGCTTAAGCAAAAAAACCCAAATTCATGGATATAAAATAGGTGGTGTCTGGTTCAACAGCAGTAACAGTGAGAGGCTCTAGGGTCTTAGTGGAGAACCTCTTAAGTATGAGCCAGCAATGTGCTGCAACTGCCAAATAAGCCAATTCATCAACAGAGAGATAGCATCAAGATCAAGTGATGTGACAACTCTGCTTTATATTCTCTGGTGAGACCACACTTGGATACTGCATCCAGTTCTGGTCATCATGGTACAAAAAAAATATTGAGGCTCTAGAACAGGGGTGTCAAACTTGGTTTCATTGAGGACCACATCAGGGTTGTGTTTGACCTCAGGGGGTGGGGGTGGCTAACTCAACATCACTCGTGTCGGGTGCCTGTGGTGGCCCAACCACTCTGCCAGCAAAAACAGGCTCACAGCCCTCCCAAGCTCCATTTTCTCTGTTAGAGGCACTGTGGGCCAGTCCTTTGCTGTTTCCAGGCCGTCCCCACGGGCCAGATCTAAGCATTGAGTTTTTTTTTTTAATTACATTTATATGCCGCCCTTCTCCGAAGACTCAGGGTAGCTTACAATTTTTGGGGATACAACCCAATGTGCTCAGCAATAGCCTTCATTCCATTGTATATGCCTGCTTATTACTAAGCGGCATTTTTACAAGGTCAGCTAATTGCCCCCAACAATCTTGGGTCCTCAATTTACCTACCCCGAGAGGATGGAAGGCTGAGTCAACCTTGAGCCTGGTGGGATTCGAGCCTACAGTAATTGTAGACAGCTGGATCTTAAGAGCAGGCATTTACAGCCTGAGCCACCAAAGCTCTTTGACACCCTTGCTCTAGAAAGAGTGCAGAGAAGAGCAATTAGAGGCTAAACTGTATGTGGAACAGTTGTGGGAACTAGGTATATCTGGTCTAGCAAAGAGAAGGACTAAGGGTGACATGATAGCTGTCTCCCAGTGTCCTTTCAATTGTTATTTCATATTCTATGAAAGTCACTGGCAGATGAGCAAAACTGTGAAGTGGAAAGCCCTTTTCTTCATTTTCTGCATGGCATTTCTTCAGGATGAGAGACGCTGTTGTCTCGATGACTGGCCAGGGGAAGTGGCTCTATAAAATACAAGAGAACTGAAGCATTCCACAAACTCCCTAATAAACAGTGGACGGGTGATGAACAGGAAATTCTATCGGACACCAGTTTCATTTTGTTTCACATGTTATTGAACTGCTTGCTAAATGGGATGGTGGTGACATTTGGGATGAGATCAAATGATGAGCTGGAACAGGGGTGTCAAACTGGCAGCCCTTGGGCCAGATGTGTCACATGTAGGCCACGCCACCCCAGCTCCGTGAAGGGAAAAGCCATCCTGATATGTCACGTGACAGCAACGTGACCCGGCAAGTTTGACACCTGTGAGCTAGAAATAGGCTGGAAAGACAAAAATTGCATGAATGTTAAGCATACATTGCCTATTTTATTGTCTACTGTTTTTATTTCTCTGTTGTATTACTGCACCTGGAAAAACAGTAATGTTCAAGGGTGTTAGCAAATGAGGCTCCCCACCTGAAACCACAGGATAAACACCTTCTCTTATTTCCTTTCTCAATGACAGATTCCTTCATGTTTCTCCTTTCCACAGGCTCAGTGAGCTGAATGTGACCCTCCCCATCTCCGAGAACCTTCTGTTTTGGAGAGAGGTGGCGGCTGCTGCTGCCACTGCAGGAAGTGGCAGGGTGGGAAGGGAACTGGCCTGTTGCTCTGATTGCTGGGTTTCTTCTGGGAATCTTGGCCATGCCGCCTTCACATCTCTCTTAAAATAAATTCAGATCTCCAAACCTAATGTTGAGCCAGCAGCTGTAGAAGATAGCCGACTAAAACCGCCTCCACCAGACCCCATCCTGCCTGACACGCACCTCAGTTTTCAGGGTAACACTTCTTTTTCTTTTCTGTTTTGTTTTAAAAATAAACTTTACAAGGAAAAGTCACTCTGCTTTTTAGTTAGAGTTGGAACATTCCTCGGACAAAGGTGTTGGTGTTTCAGACAACCCCATCCCTGCCCTTCCATTTTCTCCACTGCTGGGACTGATCGTGTTTTTGTCTGTTCAAGAGGAAATTGGAACAAACAATTATATGCTCAAATTTTTACTTTTTACCGCTCGTTTTTAACTTCACAAATAAATGATAACAAAACATCCCCCCGTGTCTGCTGGGTGGTGTCTGTCTTTCTCTCTCTGTCTATAGGGTTTTTGAAGCTGATGTTTGTTCACAATATAGCTGTTGTAAAAGCCTGGTAATGGTCATGAATAAGAGCTTCCTGTGTTTTTATAGTTTGAGCAGGCATTTGTGCATTTTTGTTGAATAAAATGCTTTTTTGTTTTAAAGTCTCTGATGCAAATGTGTATGTTTCCAAAAACAGGTCTCAGAAGGTTTGAAGGTTGCCCAGGGCAGTGGGAACAGGTATTTGATGTGAGCCAGAGGCAGGCTATTTCTCAGGTTCCATAGACTGAATTGTGGTTTGGCTTGTGATGATCTTGAAATTCCATGAATGTCAAGTTTTAAAACAGCTTCATTCTTCAGTATCAGCATATGGGAGGGGTACATTATAAAAGAGTGGATTTTCCAGATTCTTGAACCAATGGTTGGAACTCCCTAGTAGATTATTCATCATTAAATCCATTTGGATAATTTGGTCTAAAATGCTTTTCAGGATCTGAGAAGGTACTTGGAAATATACATGAGGGCACTCATTCCACTAAAGAATAATTTTCTTCAGCATTTGATCTCCTTCCCTGCATCCCATCTCCACCTCAACACGATGGGCTGGGATAAATAACTTTGTTTAAGTTGGTATTATAGAGGGGTTTTAAAAACTGACCAAGGACTGTATACAACTAAAGACTGAGGCTTGCAAGACGCCTTTTATTTTGAGTTGAAAGGGAAAGAAGTATGAAGTGTCCTCTAATGCAAGGCATTCACATATTGGCTGACATGGGCAATATAGGTAGTCCCTGGCTTATGACCACAATTGGGTCCAGAAGTTCAGTCACTAAGAGATGCAGTCATTAAGGGAGTCATGTGATCAGACTTGATTTTACAACTATTTTTGCTGCTGTCTTTAAGCAAATCCAACTTCCCCAGTTGAGGTTGTTTGCTGGAAACCTATTAGAAACTGGCTGGGAAGATCACAAATTGCAATCACACGACTGCAGGATGTTGCAACAGGTAAATGTGAGCCAGCTGCTAAGTGCCTGATTAGCAGTCAGGTGACTTTGAGGGGTGACGTGGCAGTCGTAACTTTGAGGACATGTCATAAATCACTTTCGAGACTGTCATAACTTTGAACCATCTTAACTGAACAGTTATTAATCAAGGACTACCTGTAGTCATAACTTCATGGAAATGATGGGTAAATATGCAACAGTTTTTAAAGTGTTGCTGCACCTCCTGCTGATACTCGTTAGTGACCCCAGAGCTGTGAAAAGTATCTATTACAGTTCAAAAGTGTTGTGCTGGAAAAGTGGCCAATTATATCTTTTCATGTTGTTGATATGCATCATCACCAGCGGAAAATCCTTATGGCTACTTAGTAATCGCCAGAATGTCTTAGCCTGGAATTTTGCTACCACAGACATGACTTGCAGATATGACACTTTTTGAAAATACAAACTGTTAATTCTAGAGATAAATTAAATAATGGGAATGTATCCTTGACTGAGGAATTCCAGAAAGAGCATCCCAGTTAAGGGAATGAACTAAGATTGTAGACCACAGCTTGCATATATGCTGCTACAGTAATTCCCCCTTGATTCTATGAGTTTTCAGTCTGAAAGAGATCTTTCACTCTTGCGTTTTGGCCAGCAGTGAATTTTGCTCACAGACGATCATTTGCAATCATGGCTTTTCTTGGGGACTGCAGGATGTAGTTTTTAACCTAGATTTCTGAATACATTGTCATAGACAGGACCACTCATTACGCTTCAGATTATTAGGTGAGGTTGATGCAGTTGTGAACCAAGAAGGATTTTTTTTAAAAGAGAGTTCTGAGGAAGGCATGCTAATAGACCAGAGCTTAATTTTTTTTATTTTTCTGTAGAACTAAATAGCTATACCACAGAGGTAGCTGCTTTTATCACATCATCAACAACACTGCAGCACTTGGCAAAGACTACTTCTGGGGGTTCCTCCCCAAGGATCTGCAAATAGAAAAACAGTGATGGGATTCTTAGATATCTCTTCTAGAATGCTCCAGCCTCTTCAAGCTCTTTGAATAACACCCGGGTTTAGAAATGGTTGCCTTAGCTCATAGAGTTACATTTATGGGGATATCTAAACAATAAAATGTTCTTAAATAAAATACTGCTATCTATTCAGATGCTGCTGGGAAGTATGGAAATAAGCCTTCACGATTATGAGATAACTGACAAATATATTCCTCTGAACACTGAGATTTTCCTGAGATGTTATAGCCAAACTTTAAAAAAAAAACTAAAATGAGTGGTCTTTTTTCATCTTATGACAGTTAATTGACTATGCAAAATGTGATTTCAGTGAAGAAATGTGTTATGCACTTTATTTATTGTGAAACTTTTCTGTCAATTCTGTTGGGTGACTGTGAGAGGAATAAAAATATAATATGAAAATTGTAAAAGCTAGTTAGCCTGCAATATCAATTCTTCCATATTTCATTTTATGCTAAAATAGCCTTTTAGGGTGTGCTGTGATAATTTTTGTTTAAGAAATAATGAAATTAACTGATTGGGACATGTTTATGTGAAATGCTATGCTCTCAAAGCAGAGTAACATTATGAAACTGGATAGATTATTTTAGCTATTCTAAGGGAAAAAATAAATACTCTTTTCATACTTTTAAGAATTTTATATAGCGCTCTTCCTTTATTGGATCAAAAGCAACACGGTTAAAAAAATAGAACATGGTTTGAAATTTTTGTGAAATGCCTGCTGGTGAATAGGTGGAGCCAAAATACAAGTTAAAATATCTGCAATACTACCGCAAATTTCTTAATATTCTGTATACACAGTATTAGGAAGAGTAAATTAGGCATTGCTTCTAATACAATACCCTTAATGCAGCAAATTTAAGTTTCCCCTAAGCAATGTTCTAATTTCTGGTGTGTATGTATGTGTGTGGGAGGGAATGTTTTGTGAGCTTTACCCAAACCATATACAAATGTGGGTACCTTAATGTGAGTATAAGGGTAACTGGGATATCTTATGTGATAGCAACATGTTAAAACATTTTCTTAGTATACTTTCTACTTTTTTTATTTCAACTATGTCACATACTCCTTCCCCCCTCACAACTATCACATATCATTTATATCACCTGCTTCATATGTGAAGCTTAATGGAGAGAGCGAGCATCTTTGTTGGAAAGTGTTGCTTTAGTCCAAAACAGAATCAAACTGAGCATAGTTCTCCCATCCCCATCAGCTAGGCCCTCTTTGGCCAGGATCGGGGAAAAGGGCAACGGATAGAGACCTACATTCCGGAGTATGCTTCTCTGCAGGTAGTAGGTGAGGACAGGATCACACAGTGTATAGTGAGTCTCGAGCTGCTGCCGGATAGTTTTCTCATTGTTATTCACTCTTTGGCCCAGCTGGCTTCTTATCATCAGCCTCTGGATCATAGTCTCTGTAGAACAGTCAAACACTATAACAATGTTGGGCAAACGTCCCACCTGCAATGGGAATGGCATAAGATGGTCAGTTCAATGCTTGGCCTGAAACTCTTTGCTTGATAGGAATGGAGAAGATTATGGTCAGAAGTCAATGCTTAAACTATCAGAGCATACTTACTATATTTCAGGAGGAAGTTGCTACGTGTGGCAAAAGGATATTGAAAAGCAAGCCAGTTTGCCTGATTTGAGGAAAAGCTACTCAAAACTTTTGGCCAAGGGGTCTTCAAACTTGGCAAGTTTAAGACTTGTGGACATCAACTCCCAGAATTCCTGAGCTAACATGACTGGAGGAGGAATTCTGGGAGTTGAAGTCCACAAGTCTTAAAGCTGTCAAGTTTGAAGACCCCTGCTCTTGGCAAAAGGCTGCTGGTACTGAGAAACCTCAAATAATGGCAATGTCGTGTTTGAAAATGCAGATCTGGGCAGTATGAAGAAATCCAACCTCAGATTAGGGGTAAACTTTACCTCATACTTGGCTTAACCTGTTATTCATTAACTGAAAAATTACATTAAATAGGCAGATGTTTGTACATAAACCAAAATATTACTACAGGTAAAGTTTTCAGAAGATTTGTGTCTCACAGTTTAAAAATTGAGATGGTGTTCTCTTTCTAACCTAGAAACAGCAATACGAAAATAAGATAGGGAGAGGAATGCAAGAATTAATTGAATGGAACAGAACTACAATTCATATTCTTAACACATCAGCAGCAGGATCAGCATCTCTTAACTTCCTTGGGTTCACCCTTAACTTTTCATTAATATCTAACATTTATTTTGGTCTAAACTAGCCATTTCAAGTTCTTTCCTACAGGTTATACAGTCCTATATTGAGCCAACCAATATATTGCCAGTATTTTTTCCATATTCTCATTCAGTGACTCCTGTTCCAATTCACAGCATCCTACGGAGATTACAGGCAAGATAATGGCAGTTTTTCAATCTACAAACATGACACAACAGCTAGGAATGATGCAGACTTAAGTCTGAACACTGGAAAGACTACACAGGTTGCCTGCATCTGTTGTAAACTAAGCCATCCTTTCTCTCTCACACACACACACACACATACATACATACACACTACTTACAACTTCCTCAAACAGCCTGGCTTGATTGATTTCTCGGGGAAAGCCTTCAATAAAGAATCCTTTGACATTTTCAGCTTTTAACATCTTGTCTGTCAGCAGTTCCAAGACGTAGCCCTAGAGAAAAAGTGCAATGAATCTCTTAAGACCTAATTTTGCACGTCGTGCTGCTCTGTCTTCCTTTCAAGATAGGGACGGCTGTTTAACCCATCTTGATATCCCAAATTTTATGGCAGCAAGTCAGGAAGATTTCAGCCCCTTTATTCAAAATGGTAAACACAGTTCAGCTTTCTTTAACTTTGAGACTCCGCAATAAGGGAGGATTAAAAAGCAAAGCTGAGAAATTGCTGTCATTGCCTCTAGAGGCTATTATTGCCTAAAAATGCAATGTTTGTATCGATTTCCTCCTAGCATAGTCCTAGAAAATCAGAAAGTGGCTATAAAGAATTGCAGACCCCTATCATCTTAACAGGGTGCCTACATGCATGACACCCCAATATTATTTTCAGCAATACTCCCATTGTAAGCAGCCAAATCTTTCCAGGAAATCCACAAGCTGGGTATGCAAACTATTTCCAGTATTGTTCCACAATGGCTTTATACTCATTATTTCTTTATACTTAGTATTTCTGATTCTAGACGTTCCATTTGCCTATTGTCTTTCCGAACAGCTGCACGGGATGGAACTGTCTATTTCTTAAAACCTGTGTTGATTTTTGCCTGAAGTTCAATGAGATCTCAAATACATTATGATTGTGTCATGGGTTGCATCTTGTAGTTTGGTGATTATTACAGCAAGAATGAGCAGTGCTGGGCTCACGTCTCCTTTTTTGTAGTATTCCTCCAGAGTTTGACCTCTTAAATCTGATAAAAATCTACCCAATCACAGAGCACAACTCCTTGCTATTCTTCAAGCGAAACCGCACATAGGTCATTAAGTATGGCTTTCCACAGCTAAAAAGAAACCTTTAAAAACCCTCTGCTTTATAACCCATTTGCCACTGTGTGACACCATTGTCTCAGTCCCAGTCACGGTCTTTAGTTAAGGTTGGAATGTTAAATGCTTCCATTTAATAACAAAACTTCTGAGGGAGATCCACCTGCTATCTTAACTAAGAAAAGATAGGTGGCTGCAAAGAAATTTATTATTGACAACTATTGCTCAAAAAAACTCAAAATTATAATCGGCCATCCTTCACTAACCCAAATTCTGCCACAAAATATGCTGAATTTCAAAGGTTTTATCTAACTCAAAATCTGACATGTAAATGATTCTAAATAATCTCAGTTAACATCCAAATGAAGTAAATAATGGCAATAATAGAACTGAAGAAGCTTCTTGGATGAGAAATAATTTCAAGGAAAAACAAAAGCCCAGTTGCCTTTTGAAAAAAGCACCTTTGGGACAACCATGACCTGGTTGACTGAGAACCTCCAGACTCCAGGTTCGCTGAAGATATGAAAACACCTCCATCTTTGGGATGAGAATGAAAGGGATGAACTGAATATTAGCTCAGATATATTGCTTATGTAATTATAATCATGCTGTCAGTTATTCCAGAAATCATTTTCTTCCTCTGAAAATACTGAGCTTTAAAATGCAACATAGAGTGGACTGAATCCACAGTATCAGTCTCATTAAAATAAATAGTCCTTAATTTAATAATAGCAATAGCACTTAGACTTATATACCGCTTTATAGTGCTTCACAGCCCCCTCAAAGCAGTTTACAGAGTCAGCATATTGCCCCCAACAATCTGGATCCTCATTTTTGGAAGGATGGAAGGCTGAGTCAACCTTGAGCCTGGTGAGATTCTATCTGCCAAATTGCAATGGAAGAAGCTTGCAGTACTGCACTCTAACCACTGCACCACCGAGGCTCCAAAATATGATGATTTGTATTCATTTCAGTAGGAAGCAAGCAGAGTTTACATCTAGTCCAGGTTTTTAAAATGTTAATAAAAATGGATTCTACTCAGAATAGATATGCTGTATGTAGGGTCTTACCGAGGGCACCAAAGCCCCTTTCATCAGGATGTCCTTAATGGCTTTGCTTTTGCTAGTATTCCTGCTGGCTTCTTCCCACAGCAGCTCTCCAATAGCCACATGGGAGAAGTCGTATTTGCTAGCTAGCCGGATACTCTGCACGTCTTTACCAGAGCCAGGACCTCCTATCATAAAGATGATGATAGAATCTTTCAACTTTTCTGCAGCAAAAGAAAAGACATGGAAGGATGTGTTCCTCTGGCAGTTTCTATTAAATAATGATTGCACTTTGCAAAGTGGGACCCCTAACAGCTTACCAAGAAGGACAGAGGGTCTTATAGATTTTCAATACAATTAAATGTAGCATATGGCTAGCCGGAGTGAGCAATCCAGTGGAATGTGGTTTTTTTGCACATAAAGCTACCTTAAAGAGAGGTAATTTGTCAGTCACTCTCATCCAGTAATTTATATTCCCATAATAGCAATTCTTCGAAGTTTTGGGTGTAGCTGCTGATACGGGGTGTGCAAGCCATGTATTCCACCACAAATAGTCCTGAGGAAGATATATCAGTTTTCCTTTACCTGAATGTAAGTGAAATATTACTAACCACTGACAAGTATGTTCAGTCTACCGGTCTTATATCAGGACTTAAATTTCAACTCTGAATCTCAAGGGTGGGAACATCTGGTCTAATTTTAGGATCCTGTTGCTTCTTCCTCTGTCCTGAATTTCAGAAAATTTCTGACACAATGAAGAATTCTGAAGAGTCTAAATATATATGCACACACTGGTGTCATTTTGGTTAGTTACAAGTTGACCATAAAGTTATTTAAAAGCTCCAAGGAAGGAGAGAATTGGTTGCTGTTAAGTTTGCAGGCTTTGTTTTCTTCTTTGTTCACCTGTCATTAAGCAGATGAAACAACTGTTCCAAAACAGCCTTTATAATAATGGCTGGGAATGATCTGAGTCCTTCTCTAACACATCTGGATTTGGGCTTCTCCAGTCAGAGAAATTCAGATCCAGCCCTCTCCCTAAATATACTGGGTCACACTCCACCATGCCATTTATTTTGAATCAGAAGCGACACACAGGAAGTTACTTCCGCATGTAAATCTGAACTTTGCTAAAGAACCAATCTGGAGAGGCAGCAGCATCAAGTGGCATACAGAAGAAGAGCCAAATGGGACACAGACCAGCTTCACCCATGTACTGCATGGTTCCCTGAGATTTATCAAGCTCTACTGAATGAATTAGAACTTGTATAATTATTCTGCTGAAGCTTACAGAAATCCCTTGTGTATGGCCTTCCCTACTCAAAGCCAGGAAACTGAATCAAAGGAAGCCTGATGACTAGAATCTTGCTGATATACTATTCTAAACATGTGCAGAAAGGAAGAAACTGGGTACCCTTTAGTTCATGCTTCAAGGGCTTAGTGGATTTTGGAAGACTGCCCTGGCAAATCCCCATTCTGAAGACTCATCCCAGGGTCACAAGGCACCGGTCCAGAAGACTGCAAGTTGATGTACAAAACTATTTTGGCCGTTTCAGCTTAGCTGAAATGTGACTCCCCTGGGATCTCTTTCTGATGTCACAAACATCTGATGTCATGACTAACCAAACTTGGAGCAAGCAAAGCTGGAAGGATGGTAAACTGTTGCAACTAAACTGTGTCCACAAAGCAGTACCTCTCTTCTTGGCCCAACTCTCAAGAAACAAAGGATGTCAAGTAGACAGTCCTTCAATTTCTATTTGCAGGTCTTTGTTACTTTGCGATTTTCTCCAGTTCCTTCTCTTCTGCTATCTCCAGGTAGTGCCTCACCCACTGGCCACTTTTTTTTCCTTGAACAGTTAAGTCTGAGATGTTATATGTGTGCTTGTCTGTTTGAAGTCACAGAGCATGTTAGCTTCATTTTTTATTACTTTGTCTATTTTCTGCTTCCACCAGTTCTTATACATGAACTGTTTTGTATATGTCTGTAACTGATTTATGAGATATACCTACAAACCTGCACTGTGTAATAGTTAAAATGTAAGTCCCGAGTTCAATTATCTACTGGCACTGAATAGGGAATGAGACTCAGCAGATCTAAAAATGTCTGTTTACCCCCACACTCCTTTGAAAGGGAGCTATTCTTGACCTATATATCATGAATTCCTATTGTAAAGCATGAAATTACAAGGCTGTATTTTAAAGACAGTAAGTTATTCTCTTCTTTCCCATCTCCCCACCCTGTTTGCCAAACAAGGCTACCGCACGCTAACTTAAAGAGCTCATAAGACCCATCCCGCGACTTCCGCTGAGGAACAGGTGCTGAGGAACAGGCGTTTCCACTCATACTCTAACAATAGGTGGAAACCAAAGAGATTTTCCTGAACCTGAAGCTGCAACTTCAGGTTCAGGCTGCAAACCTCCACAGAACAAGAGCAGAGTGGAAGCAAGAACAAATCAGAAGGCATGTTTACATGGGATGGGCAAAACTGCAGCTTCTCGTTCTCTAATGCTTACAAAGCTGTGTTGCTGATCTGAAAACTGTTGTATAAAATCTCGATTAGGCTTACATATTGCAACACAAGACCACGTTAACCACTGTGTTAGAAGCAAGGGTTGAATTTCACCCCCAGTGATGTTTATCTATTTGCTTAAGAGGCCCTTCCTCATACACAAGGCTAGAAAAGGAGACCATGAGTTATGCCTTGGGCATAAAGCTAAGCTGGGCGACTTCTCAGCTTTAGGAAGAAGGCAAGGGCAAACCATTGCAAACTGTGAAGATTGTCCCAGAAAATTGCCAGGAATCAACACTGAGTTGAAGCCCCTTAAACCCAGGTTGCACTCCTGGGGAGGCTGTTTAATATCAATCTGACATGAAAGTTTCCTTAGAAAGCTCACCCAGCATTTATTTGACCCCAACCCTTATGTTTACATTCTCCCATCAAACAACAATTATAGTGATTTGGGTTAAGACTGCCAAGGCACCTTTTGGGCATTACCTCTGACTTTTGCCCAGAAAGTACCATATAGGGATTCCCAATCTAAGCCCCTTCCAGAGAGAAGGCTCTGCCATTTCCCACTTTTTCTTTAGTCGGATCAGATCTGACCTGACCTTTCCTGAGCAGCCAGTTCTTAGGAGGTGCTTTGCAAACCAAACTCTTTCTGAGTACTACTTCCCAACCGGGCCAGAGCCATTTTCTCCACTTCTGCTCAAGTATCCAGAAAGCTGGATATGATTGGAGCACCCAGGAAATCCAAGGGGATACATTTTCCGCCTTTCTGGCTCAAACATATAACAACGCAGTCTAGTCTAGGGCTATTCCTAACCCTAAACCAGGCTCCAGCGTCCTGTTGGCTTAGGCTTCAACCTGGGGAAACCAGCCCAGCCCCCTTATGTTTCCGCAAGTGGTGATGGCGGGTCTTGGCCCTTAAAGGGATCGACGCGCGCACCTGGCACGTTTCTTTTGCAAAGGATGAGAGAGAGAGACTCCTTTTCTAGTCCTCGCGTTCACTCTGCCCGCTATAGGCCTGTTTGCTTCCTGGCGTGTCAGAGCTCTGTAGATACCTAACCCTTGGCCAGCTTCGTTGACGGTCGCTTTAATACTGGGTCTCCGTAGACCAATATCAAAACGAAAATAACGCTCATCTGGCCTTCTCACAGGGAGGCTCCTCCCGTAACCGCGTTGCGATGCCGGAAGTTTATTAGCAACCACAATGTCTACTTCCTTCTTAGCAGCCGTCAGGGTTTGCGCATGCGAGTTTGAGGATTTGGCTGACACTATTCAGGTGGGTAAGAACGAGGTATCCGTGGAGAAGGGAAAGGAGGCTCTGCGGGGAGAGGAACCTGACCGGTCCCGTCTTCGGCTGCCGTCGCCTTGCCGATCGATCAAGACATTCTGAATCCTGGATATCTTCTCGCCTCCAGGATGGATCCCAACATCCTTCCAGTGCCTGCTTTCTGTCTCTAGCCGCTCCGTAATCGAGCCGGCTTAGTTGGGGTTTTAGGCGCCCGGGCTCGGAGGTCTCCTTTCTCTAGTTGCTGGTTAGGTTTTGGTATCCTACTTCCTAGCTCCTCTCTGGGGCAAACATTTTAGCCAGAAAGGAGAGGAAGGAGTGTCCCCGAGCTGGGTTTGGTTCGTATAACTTATTTTATGTTATCTGCTTCTTACGAAAATGCTCCTTAAAAAGAAAATAGAAATGTTACCTTTCAGTGCAAAGAAGCTTCCTACGCACGATCACTGGCCGTCTGCGATATGTAACCTTAGATGGGGGGGAATAAAAAAATAAAAAGCAGAAGCTCTGTGCTGCTTTGCTTCCTTTTCAGAGCTTTTTTCTGCGTGAACGCACTCAGCCTCTATTTAAAGGGGCTCTCCGAGGCAATCCCAGCTAAAGCTTCCCTTTGTTTGTTTTTCTTTGCTCACTTGGCATTTTAGACTTTCTCTGATATGTTCTCCCAGGCTTTTATAAAACTCACTCTGCCTCTTTCTTCTATAGAATCTGCGGTTGAAAAAGAGACGTAGTTGAATATCAGTTCAAACATCAGAAATGACTTCTTTGGTGAGTTCTTATTTTCAAGAGTCAGATATGGCTAAACTACATTTGAGGCTGGGGTCATCTTGATTCCTTCTTATGTTACTTTTGAGGGGAGGCTGTTGGAATCCTCAATACTGTGAGGTCACATAGGCCATTCATAATTAGAATGCCACTGTCCAAAATTCCACTCAGAACTTCATCTGGTTTAGCCTTCCCAACCAGATGTTTTACTGCTGTGCCCAGGATCCTCAGCCCTTGGCCATTTTATTGAAGAAGTATGGGGATCATTGCTCAAACCATCTGGAGGGTATTAGAACAACTGAACAAATTCCTTTGCTCACCTATCTGATGTGCCCTGGCAGCAGAGGTGGTATTCAGCAGGTTCTGACCAGTTCTGGAGAACCGGTAGCGGAAATTTTGAGTAGTCTGGAGAACCGGCAGATACCACCTCTGACTGGAGATTTTACAGTATCCTTCCCCTGCCATGCCCACCGAGCCACGCCCACAGAACCGGTAGTAAAAAAAAATTGAATCCCACCACTGCCTGGCAGGTAACTCAAAGTAAGAAGTAGCACTTATATACCGCTTTATAGTGCTTTACAGCCCTCTCAAAGCAGTTTTACAGAGTCAGCATATTGCCCCCAACAATCTGGGTCCTCATTTTACCCACTTCAGAAGGATGGAAGGCTTAATCTTGAGCCTGATGGGATTTGAACTGCCAAATTGTAGGCAGCTGGCTGCAGAAATAGCTTGCAGTACTACATTCTAACCACTGCACCACAGAGGCTCATGTAGCTGTCTATATGATTCCTGTTATTTGTGGTTTTGATTTCTTGATTTTATGCCATCTTTATTTTCTTACATTGTCAATGTGGGGGAAATAGGAGGAAGATTTTTTGGATATGTTCACCACTTCAACTTATTTGTAAAAATAATAAAGGGATACACATATTTTGTGATGATTCCAATTCTATTGTCTATGGAATGGGCCACAGACCTTCCTCAACACAACTCTCCCTTTCCATGCATTTCTGAGATTGTCAAAGCCTACTATCAGATCAATCTTACTCATTGATAAGTGGATGGACTTGTTGGGATGGGAATATACTCTGTCTTAAACCTTGGACATTTTATATTATTTTTGAATTGTGACCTTCCATGCTACTGTTTACTTTTTATAGGACAGAATATATTGGTTAAATAACCACATATTTTATATTCACAATGCAACTCTGTGCCTTTAATACCCATGTAACAATCCTACTGACATGCATTGAGGTAACTTGGCCAGCCACTTTGTATATATGTAGCTTCTTTCTCTTTCCTAGGGAACCAGCAACCAGGGAGTAACTGAATATGTCGTCCGGGTTCCCAAGTCAGTACATTTTTTCTCTCTCTCAGCATTTCATTTCATTTCCATTCTTTTAACTTTTTCTTATAATTTTAACATTTTGTAGTAATGCAGTCAGATACAACTTAATATTAAACAAGTGCAAGTAATAGAAGAGTTGCTTGCTACTTTTGCCATTTCAGGTATAAATGTATTGGCCGCACTGGCCAATTAATTAAGTAAATCTGCAACCTTGAATGAACAGCCCTACTTGTACCTCTGGTTTTGAAATGATGAGGGGCTGGGGTGATGAAATGTTAGGACAGAAAAGGATTCTGCAATGTGGAGCAGTGAAATGAACTGGAAGGCCTGCATCACATAACAGCTTATGATAAAGGGATGGCTCTCGAACTCATATATGCCAGTGAGGGGCATACAGGTGTAGTAAGAGGTTTCCTTTGACTGGCATTTTAGCTAGCAGCTGTGACCTCTATGCTGTGGTCACAGAAACACAACATTGTCAAACCAAATTGTTATTTCCAAAAGGCTTTCTCTTACAGCTTTTTAGACAGCCTGCAACCTTATTTTATAACAACGTTTGGTACTCAGAGCCTTTGATGGTCTTTTATAGCTTGTCTTGCAACGCAGTACAGGTAGTTCTCAACTTACAGCAATTCATTTAGTGACCTTTTGAAGTTACAGTGGTACTGAAAAAAATGATTTATGACCGTTTTTCATACAATTATTGCAGCAACCCCATTGTCACATGATCAAAATCCAGTTGCTTGCCAACTGACTCATGATGGTTGCAGAATCCCAGGGTCATGTGATTACCTTTTGTGACTTTCTGACAAGCAAAGTCAATGGGGAATCCAAATTCACTTAACCACTGCAGTGATTCACTTACAACTATGTCAAGAAAGGTCGTAAAATGGGGCAAAATTCACTTAACAGCTGTGTCACTTAGCAACAGAAATGTTGGGCTCAAATGTTTCGAGGAATACCTATACTAAAAAGTCTCTAGCTTCAATACATCACATGCTGGAGCAATAGATCCTCAGCAGTCTGCTCATCATTAGGACTGGACAAGGCTCTGTGTATGTTCTGTAACACATTTGTTTGGCATCCTCAAACCCCTCCAGACTCAAGCACAAGTGCTAAGTCTTAACCGTAATCTAGAACCATGGCTGGAAGGAAAGTTACTTACTTCACATATCTTCCCCTTCTGGTGTACATCAGATACAAATCAGAATCACTCTGTCCCAGCCACCAGTTCAGCTGCACCTGTGGCTGGCCAGTGGATTCTGTAAAGTGAAAATGGGATGTAGTGTGTCTCTGCTGCAAATGACACAGGAAGGGCCAGTCAGCCAGCTCCTGTAGGGGGACCAAGGCCATAGCTGATGCAGAAGGAACTGAGGTCATGCAGTATACTTGGCAGTGTTAGTCACAGTTTGCTGATGGCTTCTTCTAGATTTTTTTTTTAAATTACATTTATATGCCGCCCTTCTCCGAAGACTCAGGGCGGCTTACAATTTTTGGGATACAACCCAATGTGCTCAGCAATAGCCTTCATTCCATTGTATATGCCAGCTTATTACTAAGCGGCATTTTTACAAAGTCAGCTTATTGCCCCCAACAATCTTGGGTCCTCAATTTACCTACCCGAGAGGATGGAAGGCTGAGTCAACCTTGAGCCTGGTGGGATTTGAGCCTGCAGTAATTGTAGGCAGCTGGAACTTAAATGCAGGCATTTAACAGCTTGAGCCACCAAGGCCCTTTTGACTCCCTCCCCACCTCCAGCCACGAGGTCTATAATTCTCAAATACTCTCAAGGATCAGGTCTGCTTAGCTTCTGGGAGATCAACCATGATCTACTCAGTACGAAAACCACCAGACCAACCTCTGCCCAAAGCAGCTTTTTTAGGGAAGTAGAACGTAGATAAGTGTCTTACATGTGGTGAACACCTTGCAAAGGCCAAATCCAGTGGCCTTTATATGTAACAATTGGGCTGCTAAGAAGTGCTGTTTTGGGTAAGACCAAAGATTAACTAGTCCATATTTGCCCCTTATGATAAGCTGGATGCCTTTGGGGAGCCCATAACCAAGATGTAAATGCAAGAATGAGAGGTCTCCCATAGATTATCAGAGATAATTTATAACCATCAAAACTTAGCCCTTGACAGTCTTATTGTTTATTGATTTCAATCTTGGCCCATTATTCACCTCTACATCCTGTTGGAGGAAACTTATCAATTCTGTGCTCTATATCTAAACTGAAAGATTTATTAGAATTGTTTTAGTTTCTTTCTTGCAAGAAGTCAGAGAAAATTATGTAGCATTTCCTTCTACAGTTCTGTATTTTGTTAGGTGGGCTGGGCTAAGAGATCATTATTGGCCCAAAGTCACTGTGTGAGTTCATGTGACTGAATGAAAAAGCTGTATTTGGATGCCACCAATTTTAATCTAACATTCATTTTCCTCTTCTGTTACCAAAGAAGCACCTCCAAGAAATATAATATTATGGCCTTCAATGCTGCTGACAAGGTCAACTTCGCCACCTGGCACCAGGTAGGATTCTGTATTCAGTGCATAAGGTTTTTACAGTAAGAAACTTCATCTTTGGTGCTACAAATCCAGCATTAAGGCCTTTGCCTGTAGTACCTCATGCATGCTTCTAAGGTTTGCAGCCTCAGAAACTTTGCTGGTTGAAAAGGTCACACTCTGTACTAGAGAAGGCACTCTTTCAGTAGTGGTTCTCCCTTCTTGTGATCATTTTAATGATTTTAAATGACAATGTGAGGGCTTTATATATTTAATTCTTGCAAACAATAGATTGCCTGACATCCTATTATTTGATTTCGAGAGGCAGTTTGGTGTAGTGACTAAGGCAGTGCTTCCCAAACCTGGGCAAATTACCCAAAATTAGATAAAAGTGTTTTTTTCTTTGGGTAATGACATGCAATCACGACAGAGACCTTATGATAAGAGTTAAAATGAACTTTCTGATACAGAGTTTTGGGTAATGGAAGAAAAAATTGGGAAGCACTGGGTTAGGACATTTTGCTAGAAACCAGAAGAGTGAGGGTTCTGATCCTGCTCAGGGCACAAAGCAAACTGGGTGATCTTGAGCCGGTCATTTCCTTTTAACCTTAGGAAGAAGGCACAGGAAAATCTGAAAATCTTGCCAAGAAAATGGTATGGACTAATCTAAGCAGCCACCAAAACAAAAAAGTTTAATTTGCATATATTACCTTCTGAGTTTGGCAAGTCTCCTATGGAAGAATGACAGAGGCCTATGAAGGGCTGCACTTAAAAAAAACCTAGTGCTGCTGCATTATGCAGTTATTCAATGTGTGCATTTAGGAATCTATGCTGTAATCAAGATTACAGATTGTGATGTGTGTGTGTGTGTGTGTGTGTGTGTGAAAAATTGCATTGGGAAGCCATATAAGTTTTAAAATGGGGCATCAGGAGAAAACATGTTAGATTTGTTAACGAATATCTCATTGGCACAGGTCCTTGGCCTTCGTAGCTATGGAGATTCCTGTTGCACATACATATTCCTTCAGCAGAATACTATTCATCATTTTCAGAATTAACTGATTGCAGCTGAATTGACATAAGATATAATATACTTCTTTAAAATACAGGCGTATTTCAGGGAACTAAAGTTTTTTTGAAATCCATACATCATGGAAAAATGGTATTGATATGCTGAGGAACAATTTTATCCTTCCATTTCCTTTGAGGAAATGGTACTTTCCTGGTCCCTTTACTTCCTGATCTTCCTCAGGCAAAGATGGAGCGAGATCTCAGCAATAAGAAGATCTACCAGGAAGAAGAGATGCCAGAGTCTGGAGCTGGCAGTGAATTCAACCGCAAGCTGCGTGAGGAAGCAAGGCGCAAGAAATATGGCATTGTCCTGAAGGAATTCAAACTTGAGGATCAGCCTTGGATCCTGAAAGTCAATGGCAAGGCTGGACGCAAGTGAGTGGTTGATATTACTAGTCTTGACCTTAGCTTTAGAATGTGGGCTAATTTTTCCCCCACTCCTTGCTGGGAAAATGGTTAGGACCACTCCAGATTATGAGTAGGGAACAAAAAGGATTACTCAGGGAGGATGGAAGAATGCATGAAGTTGTCTGTACAAAATGATTGTCTTCCCTTCTTCCTGGTCTTCTCATACTGTTTTAAATCCTGTATGGATTTTTTTTTCACTCAGGTTCAAAGGAGTGAAAAAAGGTGGTGTGACTGAAAACACATCCTATTACATCTTTACTCAGTGTCCAGATGGTGCTTTTGAAGCCTTCCCAGTCAACAATTGGTATAATTTTACACCTATAGCCAAGCATCGCACCTTGACTGCAGAGGAAGCTGAGGAGGAATGGGAAAGGTGAGATTTGGAAGGTGATATTCCTGCCCATGCTCCATCAGGAACTAATCCCAGAAAGGCTAGTACAGCCTTCCTCAACCTGATTCCCGCCTGTAAAATCGGCCTCCCTGTTCTAGTAAGGAATTGGTGTAGTGAGAAACCTTACTTAAAGTTAAGTACTGTGATTATGGCAGGTAGATTTAAATCAGAGCTTTTGCTTTTAGCTATAATGCAACACTTTGCAATGCAGTTTTTTGAAGTCTAGCCTTTAAAGCCGACAATCACCCCTACTGCCCTGGAATGCTGGGAGTTGCATTTTCAGAATATCTGGAGAGCAACATTTAGAGAAAGGCTACTTGGAAATAAATCAGTATTAGACTCAAATATCAAGAATATGTAGGATATTTTTGTATAGATTTGATGGTTTTATATTTGTAAACCAATCAGAGTCACATAAATAGTGAGACAGGAAGTGTATACGTTTGATTAATAAATTTTAAAAACAATAATGCTGCTAGAGATCCTTCTTCTATGGCGTGGAGTAAAATCAAGGTGTTTGAGGATGCCAGTTTCATTTATCATCTTCTGCAAATTTCTTCATTCTCAAAAAGCCAAAACGGAACCAATTCCCTCACACCCAGGCTGCCCTATAACTAGCTGGAATCTTAAGGCTTCAAACAGGTTTTTTGCAAGAGCTTTTGCAAGTAGCTCTTATCTCCCGAGTAGGTTTTAACAGGCCATCTGGTTGGCCCTCTTCATCTGCAGGAGAAACAAAGTCCTAAACCACTTCACCATCATGCAGCAACGGCGGCTGAAGGACCAGGGTGAGGAAGAAGAGGAGGAGAAAGAGAAGAAGGGCAAAAAGAAAGGCAGCGATTTAAAAATCCATGACCTGGAAGATGAACTGGAGATGAGTTCAGATGACAGCGAGTCCAGTGACACTGATGGTACGGCAGGTGGGCTGGGGGTGGGGGTGGGGAGGTGGGGATTGAAAAGAGTAGTTCCTATCACAGTTGAGTGCTCTCCAGATGAGTGGATCATTTCTCAGAGTTCATAGACAATACAGCCAAAATATATTGCGAAGAGGCCCAGAGTTGATTGCTGTTGAGATTCAGGTGATGGTCCTGGTTTGCATAAAGATAGGCTTGTCTTCTGTCTCGTGCAGTTCATTTTTAAACCCATTATTGATCATCTCCCTACAATAACTTGCAGTTTTCCTCTTGGACAAAATGGTTTATAGAGTTTGGCTTAGAGATGTTTTTCATAAGAAAATAAATAGATGGTATGGGCATCCTTCCATAGGTGAAAAGCCTGCCAAAACCAAGAAAAAAGCACCGCTCACCAAAAAAAAGAAAAAGAAGAAAGGGTCAGATGATGAAGCCTTTGAAGATAGTGATGATGGAGATTTTGAGGGCCAGGAAGTGGACTACATGTCTGATGGATCAAGGTATATGCCCCTAAGAGGGACAAACGATTTCTGCCCAGTTGCATGGTTACTCTTCACGTGGCTTGGCTGCTGCTCCTCCAGCATCTGCTTTTTTTAAAATTAATTAATTAAATTTAATTTATATTGCTGCCTATTCACCCATGGCGACTCGAGGCGGCTTACACAGTGTAAATTTTGCTGTGTTGCGAGTCTCATCCATCTGGAGGATACTTTATCGGGTACTGCTGCCAATTCATGGTTTTTTTTCTGGGAATAGATGGTGTTTCCCACCGCCAATTTATAGAGTATATTGCTTTGCTCAGAATTGGGTTTTCTTCTGTCATTTTACAGCAGCTCAGCAGAGGAAGCGGTGGGCAAGCCCAAAGTCACCAAAGAAGACATCCCAAAAGGTATGTGGCTGAAGCAGATCAGCAGCAGTTATACAAATGAGCAAAATTAACGACATGGTTACTATTTTCAAGGCATTTTGTCTTGATAATCCTTCTGTGGGTGCATTGTTATATCTGACTTGTTATAACTGACCCTTTGCAGTTATTGTGTAGTTAGCATATGTGCCTGTTATTCACATTAGGTTAGCTGATGATCCATTTTTTTTCCTGGAAAAGTCCTTGAGGAATGAATAAAAGTTTCCCAGGATCCTTTATTTAAAGATCCTTATATCTCTACTTTTATACATTAAATTATGTTTCCCTAGAAAATCTCAGGGAAGTAGCTACATCCCCATTAGATTGGCTAGATTACTGACCTGTAAGGCTTGTGTTTAGAGCAGGGGTGGGCAAACTTTTTGACTCGAGGGCCGCAATGGGTTCTTAAACTGGACCGGAGGGCCGGAACAAAAGCATGGATGGAGTGTTTGTGTGAACTAATATAAACTCAAAGTGAGATTACTTCACGTAGCCTTCTGGGAGAGCAAGAGAACCCTCCGCTCTTTCGGCTCCGCGGGCCAGATAGAACAGCTGAATGGGCTGGATCCGGCCCCCGGGCCGTAGTTTGCCCACGGCTGGTTTAGAGCGAATGTTGGCCAGATGTGTGGTTGAGAGCTACTCTATTGCCAAAAGAGGCCACACATACTAATGAACGGAGAAGTGCATTCCTCATCCCGGGCAAAGGAAGCCAATGGGGGCATGTGATCTTAAGTTCCATGAAAAAAAAATATGAAAAGCTGAAGTGAAGAAAAGTCTGATTCCTCCATGGTCCAAGCCATGTTGTTTTTCAGGTATAGATGAAGCAAGTGAGAGCAGTGAAGAGAGTGAGGAGGAGAAGCCTGCAGAGGAGAAAGAAGAGGAAGAGGAGGAGAAGAAAGTCCCTACACCACAGGACAAAAAGAAAAAGAAAGGTGAAGCTGGATGGGATGGGAGCTGGGGAAAGGGAAGTATAAATCAGGCTTGGGAAAGTGAAAATACAACTGTTTGTGGTGTGACTTGATAGAAATCAAGCACACTGTATGGAGCATACAATTCACATTTCCAAAAGCCTTGTGCTTTGACAAGAAAAAAAAGACTGGCTTGCATAGTAGAGCAAATTATAGCGATTGGTTTTTTTTAAATGGCCTGATTTTATATCGGCTGCCAAATTCTGTTTTTCTTGTTGTGGAATTTCAGCTCTTTTACCGCACAGGGCCACTGAAATAAACCTCCAGCAACATTTGCTTGGGAGTATGGTTTCTCTGGTCTTGCCAGCTATTTTGGAGCACAGCAGTTTTGCAGCAGCTATGCAAGTTTCTTGAGACGGGCTTGATGAGCCAGTGGCAGCTCATCATGTCAATGAGGCTGGTGGCCTTGAAGATAGGAGAGAAAGCTCCCACTGATTTCTTGACTGTGCTTTGCAGACAGCAGTGATGAGTCGGAGACATCAGAGGATAGTGACATTGACAGCGAAGCGTCTTCAGCTCTCTTCATGACGGTAATTCCAGAGGCAGCTTCTTTTGCCCAGAGAAGGGGGGGGCGGGTAGCTACAGTAGCGTTGAACTTGCCTCCTGCAGGAAGGCTAGCTACTGTTCCTGGCATCTCCCGAAACCCATCCCATCTCTTCTCTACTTCCTTTCTTGGTTTGTGAACCCCAAAATACTTCGTTAGAACAGAACTTTGTTAGAACTTTGTCAAGGACAAAGGCCAGAGTGAAGGTCCCTTTTCTGTTTCTATCACTGCAGCTCAGCTGGATGGGCAACTATGTTTGCATATTGTGAACTAGGCACATACCCTATCTTCACTGAATAGTTGGTAACTCAACAAATTATTTTCCCAGCTCTATACTTCCACTCATTTGACTGGTTTGCTTGATAGCCTTGCAAATTAATGGATAGAAGCAACCCCCTCTATAAAATGTTTTGCCTGGCTAATGTTTTTGGCTCTGAAATGTGTCCTCATAGTAGCTATTTGACAAACATACATTGGCCCTCTGGATTCCGCAGCACAAGGCTGGTTGTTCTGCTATTGCTTCCTTACTTGTCTGAGGTGAAGTGCTTCTTCCAGCATCAACTTCATTTTGCTCCTCACAGAGCAGTCCTTGTGGATGTTCTGTCTACTCAGGAGACTTTTTAGCAGAGTATGAGGCTCAGGCTCAGGAACGTTGGGGTAGAACGATGGAGTATAACTGAGCCCATGTTCCTGACACCTTCACAGAAAAAGAAGACTCCTCCCAAAAAGGAGCGCAAGGGCTCAGCCAGCAGCTCACAAGGAAACAGCCGTCCAGGGACCCCCTTGGTGGATGCCGGCAGCACCTCATCCATGCTGCGGGCTGCAGCCAACAAGCTGGAGCAAGGTATGGCCACGTGTAGGAACTTTATCTGCCTCTTTGCTGGTGTATATACCCTCTAAACTCAGCATATTTTGGGGAAGTCATGGTGAAGGATTCCTTTTCAAAGCAAGTATTTCAAATGTTTGCCTAGAGACAGTTTGAAAATGTGCAAGCTGTCTACTTCAACCAGGCACTTCAGCAGTTAAGTCTTTAAGCCTGCTCAGCTATCTGCCTCTATTTCTATGGCTTTTAGTTTTGTCATTCTTTGTATTTCATCTAGCCACTGTTCTACTAGTGACTGGAATTATGCATTCCCTGAAAATGATTTGGAAGTTGTGCTTTGGAATTCTGGTGAATATGGCACCTTGGTGCTACTCACGAAAATAGTCTGGGCTTTGTTCACGGTTTGATGTAAGCCTGAAAAGAGTTTAATTACCTTTAATAATATCTTATTAAAAATATTAAAATTAACATGTCTCTGACAACATTGCCAGCCATTTTTTATTTCCCTGTAAGCTTTTTTACTTTGCTGAATATCACAAGGTGCTTCACTTGTGTGAGGTCCAAAGTATTCCTTCAGAATGGTTTTCAAAGCATAGATAATTGCACTAAACTTTAAAAATCTTAATTCTGCAACGGTTCAGATACTGGAGTAGGAAAACAAATTTGTGTCTGGCTGGAAAGTTTCTTCTACGGGAATGAGTTTTCAAGAGCTCTGTCACCAAACAGAGTCATATCTTGAGACTGAATTAAAGCAAGCAGAAGAATCCAGGTGGTTTGTTCCTTCTACAGCAACTCTCTCCCACTTGTCCTTCCATGGGCCAGGTTCCTTGGAATTGTTTGCCAGGAGAGAATGGACCAGAAGGTGCTTCTGAATTGTAGCTTTGAAGTTTATCTGACTTTGTTTGCCTTGGACAGGCAAGCGACAGGCAGGGTCCGGTGAACTCCCAGCAGCTAAGAGGTTGAAAATGGATGCTGGAGCCCAGGCTGCCACCACATCTGGGAAATCTACTCCACAGCCACAGTCAGGCAAATCAACGCCCAGTAGTGGGTAAGTATATGAACAGTTACTAGGGAGCAGATATAGGAAGTGAGGCTACTGTGTGGTGGATTGGATTGGAATAATGATAACAAAAGAAAACAAAAATATATACCGTACATCCAATCAATGTGTATGAACTGTTAAAAAGGGCTTTGAGCACCTAACTTCATCAAATGTAAGTTAGGCATTTATAGTAAGTATTTAAATATTACTTATATTATTATTTGGTGATTTGAAATACGTTGTTTTAAAACATGATTTATAAATTGTAGGTTATAACATAGCACTTTGCTCAAACCAAATAATTCATACCAGGATCAAATCTAAGAAAAGCATAGAGAAATCCTTTTGTTTGAATCCTAGCTTGGTGCCTGACATAGAGAAATCACAAATTCTGTTCAACCCCCATCTACTTTCCAGCACCATGATTAGTCTATTTCCTTGGGATTTTTTTCACTATAACTTCTAGAGATGTGTTTGTACATCATTGTTGAAAGTTAACAGTATGAATTCATTGCCCTATTGAAGCAGGAAATATAAAAACTGTTGTGTAAACATTCCCAAAAATCCTCTATAAAACAAATTCTCCAACATTCATTGCATGGAATAAAACAAAAATCTCAGCTTTGCCCACTTCTGTGATACTGAACTAACTGCTTTATATCAAAACGTATGGCATCTGGTCATAAATCACCTATTAATGTTTCTTAAGTAAAATAGTATCAGTAGTAAAAATATTCATATTTTAAATACGGTATTAAAACATGAGAGGACATGGTATGCATGTCACATTCAGAAATGAACTTTTTTTAAAAAAGCAAGTAGCATTTTTAAAGAGAAAAAAATGGGAAAAAAATATTGTCAACAGTATTGAAAGATTGGCTACTGCGTCCTATCAGGATATTTTTCCAATTTCTCACTCTTGCTTAGAGCTCTGGCTTCCATAGAAGTCTCCCATCCAAGTGCTAACCAGACCTGATTGTATTCAGCTTGGTGAAAAACAGTATTGTAAAAATATATGGTATATTTGATAGGTTTTTCCCCCAAAGAAAGTGGTGTAGATGAAGTTATTCTTTTGGAATATATTTTATTTATATTTCTAAAGGGTTAAGATCAGATTTTTATAAAATAACCATTATCTGAAAGATTTTTATAATTTGTGTTAAGCCAGTGCAATTTCTCACCTTTTTAAATACTGTCATTCTATATAAAGATGTACATTGGTTTTCTGGTGTTTCACAATGTGCCTTGTTGGTACTTTACCCCTGCCATCAAAAAACTAGTTAGATTACTGCTATGCACGTATATGAAACACCAATAATATTTAAATGGTAATTATTTTGGTTTCTTTGTGCAAAATTTAGCATAAAGCCACATGAAGTGTTTAATAAGTGTCTAGAATAAGTTTTCTAACCTGGTGTCTTCCTGATATCTGCAACTCAAATTTGGTTGACTTGAACTATGCACAAAATGCCTGTATAGCTCTTCACACAATAAGGTGTTGACTTCCCAAAGTAAGTGTTACACGGAAATTATCTTCTGTGAATTTCTTCTCAAAGTTAGAACTACAGCTCGTGCCTGGATTGGTCCATTAACCTGCTTCCTTTTTGCAGTGATGTACAGCTGACGGAAGATGCTGTGCGCAGATATCTGACTCGCAAGCCCATGACCACTAAGGATCTCCTAAAGAAATTCCAAACCAAGAAGACTGGACTAAGCAGTGAACAGACAGTCAATGTACTGGCACAGATTCTTAAGCGCCTCAACCCTGAGCGCAAGAATATCAATGACAAGATGCACTTCTTCCTTAAGGAATGAACAGAGCCAGGCTCAGGCAGCCCTTGGGTACTTGCCAGCTGGCTATGAGCTTCTTGTGGTTACCCACTGGCTCTGGTGGCTAGAAGGCGAAGCCATGGGATTGGCATCTGAACTTCTGGGGAAAGGGAAAAGCCCCTGCTCTGCTTTCACCTGGAAGTCCTCTGGAAATTGGGAGTGGTAGATATGGGGAAAGAGTTTGGCATAACCTGTTACGGGATATGGAAGATGCCATTTTTCCGAATGACATGTAGGGGGATGTATGGGAAAGAGATTTAACAGACACTGCCATTTTTGGAAATAAACCTAGACATCATTTAGACTCTGTTTCCAGTATTTATTTATTTTTCTGGAAGACCTAGAAATTACAACCTGTGTCCTTACACACTTTACTCATTGTTCACACACAGCACCTGGTTGGTATGGCAGGTTACCAACCACTTAAAGCTTGCAGAGGGTATTTCCTCACAAAGAAGTTTCCAGCTGGTAGGAAACCTGTTGCTAAGATAGGCTGAAGCCAGTCCAAGATCTCCCAGCATTACAGTAATAGTTTCCCTGGAAAACAGAAGACAATTTCCCATCTGAAAAATGGGAAGAGGCAATTCGGAAGAAGGCACACACATGAAGGGGCTTGGCTGACTTGCAGTCATTCAAGATAGAAGCTGCTAAATAATCGGGGGCAATTTTCTTGAGCCGTTTTCTGTTGCCAGTGCAGTTTTGTGCATTTCCATTGAACTTTTGATGGAAACAGGAATGATGTATTAGATTGCATTTAGTGTAGGCCAGCATGGAACAGAAGTAGAATTTGTCTTTCTGTCCCCACCTCTATATCCAATAATTTATTCTAAGGTGCCCAAAATCCTTCCTCTGTCCCTCTTCACTCTTGCAGTGAAGAGGAACAGAGAAAGGACTGGTCTCCAGGCTAGCAACATGCAGGGTGCAATCATGGAAATTAAAAGCTGCTCAGAAGTGTGAAGGTGGAGGACAGAGAGTCCATGTACTCATTCATACTCTAGGATTATCAAGAAATAGTATTTTAGCCATAGGAACAATGATATTATTACAGCTGGAACCTTTAAAAACATTATCAACCCCAACTCTTGCTGAGCCATCCCTCTCTGGTTTTCAAGAGCGCAATTAATGGAGATGCAAGATGAAGGAGAAACGGTGGTGGAGAATCTACTATTCTTTGCCTTAAAATTACCACACATCGAACTGTATGCAGAGTCCAGCACTGAACCATCTCAATGCCAAGGTGTAATTAGGGTTAGGCTCTGGGGGCGTTGTATGATATTGGTATGGATGATCCCTAAGAATCTCTCCTGCTGATCTCCTTGCCTCTTCTAAAAGCAAATGACTTGGAGAGAAAGTCATTAGGTTAAAAACACTTTTCCATTTAATATTTTTGGCAGGGTCTAAAATTATATACTCAGACAACTGGAGACAGGACTTTTCACACAACATAGCCTGCTGTGATCGGTTTCCTCCTGCATGATTTTTTTCAGTCTAGCAGGAAAAATAACTTAAATTTCAAAAACTAGAGCAGATGAGGATAGATGCTGCAGATTGCACATATATTCTAAAGTTTTATAATTTAAAGGAATTTATAATTCCTTATATCATTACTATTCCTTTTGGAAGAAGGTAAATTAAGAATTCTTAAATGGTAGAGGATCTGGGAAAAGGGGAAATAATTTATAGAGGCATCTGAAAGTACTTTTTCCACTTCACCTGGCCTGCCAGTCTGTCATACAATTTGACTTGAAACACAAGTGTAGTGTAATTAATTTTGTGCACTCTTCTAGACTATACTTTTCAAGTGTAATGGATATAGATGCGGTGAAGATGGAATCATTCTGCATAGCTATGTGTTGAAGGTCTAATGGGCATAAATGTATGGATTGCTAGGCTGCTGGCAGTACTGCTTATATTTGCTGGCTCTCCCACTTCCGATGGAACAGTTGCAATCAAATGGGGCCTGGATATATCCAGTGTACATGCAGCCCTCTATATCCTACAGCCTATCCAGATCTGAAGATGTGAGGCTCATCTGCACATAAGTACTAATCTAATCAGAGCCAGGAGGAGTGAAGATGTAAGGCTAAACTTAACCCTCTCAACATATATTGTACTCAAAGACTGGATGTCTTTTTCCTTTCTGTAAAGACCAGTTCTCTAGGGCAAATACTTCAGGCACTCCTTTTGTAGGGATCACAGCAAAGCAACTGCCTATTTATTTATGTCAAAAGTCACACTTTTGCCACTTTCTATGGTTCAGTCTTGTATCATTATTGGCTACAATCTAAGCTAACCATCTCTGGGATGAGTAGTCTAATTGTAATATATCTGCTAAAAAGGCTATGTGTGTATGCTCTTGAAGGAAGAAAGGATGACAGTTCTGCTGAATGGGAACTCCCCCCTTCTACAACTTCCACTGATGTACAATGTCCTTGTGCCATAGTTAGGGTCACATCCCCAAAGTGGATGGAGGTAGAATCATTTCGGAGAGTTCCAAAAGATGGAAATCCATATCTCAAGCCCTTGAAAATTGTTATTGGCCCATTTTGTCTAGCAAATCCATAAAAGGGCTGAAGAGTCTAGGCTTATCATTCTGGGGAGACTCAGGCCCACAAAGAGGGTACTGACAGGCTATAAGGGACTACTGCTTTTCCAGTTTTGTGAGAACTTAAACCAAAAGCAATTACAAACTAAGTCCCATTCTTAGAGAAATTCAAGCTAGCATTCCATTTATATGTACCAGCATAGTCAGATGGCACCAAGTTGGAGAAAGCTATGCTAAAATAGTACATATACTACACTACAACAAAGGTACGCAGTGGCTCAGTGGCTAAGACACTGAGCTTGTCCATCAGAAAGGTCAGCAGTTTGGCGGTTCAAATCCCTAGTATCACGTAATGGAGTGAGCTCCCATTACTTGTCCCAGCTTCTACCAACTTAGCAGTTCAAAAGCATGTAAAAATGCAAGTAGAAAAATAGGGACCATTTTGGTGGGAAGATAACCGCATTCCATGCGCCTTTGGCATTTAGTCATACCAGCCACATGACCACGGAAGCGTCTTCAGACAGTGCTGGCTCTAACGGAGATGAGCATCACCCCCTAGAGTCGGAAACAACTAACACATATGTGCGAGGGGAACCTTTCTTTACCTTTACGTTATACTACAACAGCATAATGTAGGAGTAAGAAGTATTATTTAATTTAACCAAAATTACAGAATAAATTATTAAATCAAGACAGCAAGTGTTTGTTTTTTTCATCCTTCTCATGATCTCTTAAACTGTTAAAAGCAATAACATGGTTTGCACAAGCCAAAGACACAAAATATGTAGGCCTCTTATGTGAATTGCATCTTGGCTTTCCCTAAAAAAAACCCCTTAAAATGCTGCTGCCTAAGAAATTCTGTACTTCTAAAAGTATATGCCTATAACATTATTTGGCAGTTGGTACCAGCTACCAACTGGTAGCAATTATTTTGATTCCTGCAGATTGCAGTTCTATGTCTATGCAGGAGAATCACCCAAGTTAGCAGATTCCCAAATTGACCTGAAGCCTTTTTACAGCTGTGGTTTTTCTTCCTCCTATTGTTTTTTTCACATAAACAGCAGTGGTGATTCCTCTAAAATGTTTTAGTGCCATTTTAATATCAAGTCTTCATCCATCATCACTTCAGGAGCATCAAATGTCCCAAGTTTGATTTATGTTAGGAAATCACTATCTCCCAGCCTGGAACAGTAGCAGCATTCCTCACATTGTTCCTTACATGCCAATACCTACTGTGGTCTCCACTGGCAGTAGAACAACTTTATAGATGTCCAAGCTAAAAATAACTGGCTTGGGATAACACCTGCACAGAGACAGGAGTTTCTAGCTGCTTCAGGCTTACGGATGAGTGTCAGCCAGTGGGTCACTGTGCCTGCAAATAGAGTAGTTTTCATGGTCTTTCAGAGACAGAATTTGTATTTCTTCTGTATTAAAGTCAGTAAAATTAAGCTGCATGCAGCCATCTAGCCTTTTCTAGGACAAATCCAACAACTGCAACTGACTAACCCTGCAAAGTTTCTTTCAAAACTTAAGCTGAACTTCACTATGACTATTCTAAGTGTAAAGAAACAACCTAAAATGGCACAAGAATATTGGTGGGTCTTAGTACTCACAGCACCTAAACCAGACTTCTTTTTTTGTACAAAGTGCAGTTTATATTGTTAGAATAATCTAAATGTCAAATAAAAAAGACCTAAACATTAGTCAAAAGGAACATGGGGCTCTATGCAAAGTGAGGTCTTAACTGGACAATAATGGTGGTGAGTTATTAAGTAATGTTGCTTGTCCTAGTTTCCCACTATACACTGTAACTACCAGGGTTTATATGTAGTTCCATACTTAGTTTTCAGTGATGAAACTAAGAGCATCTCAAATTGATAAAAGCACTTTATAAAATATTGCACATCCCTTAAAATAAATTCATTCATTCATATCAATTCAAAACATGTAAATCATAGTCAAGGTAAAAGCAAACTCACCAATACCAAATCAGCAAAGCTACTGTAGAGGCTCAGTCATACCTTCTGATTCTCAGGCCCACTGACTATACTAGCAGAAGTTGAGGCCTCACTCATGAATGCTGAAAGAACCATCCATCTTTTTTTTATTCATATTTATATCCCGCCCTTCTCCGGAGACTCAGGCTGCTTACAGTTTTGGGATACAACCCAATGCGCTCAGCAATAGCCTTCATTCCATTGTATATGCCTGCTTATTACTAAGCGGCATTTTTTACAAAGTCAGCTTATTGCCCCCAACAATCTTGGGTCCTCACTTTACCTACCCCGAGAGGATGGAAGGCTGAGTCAACCTTGAGCCTGGTGGGATTCGAGCCTGCAATAATTACAGGCAGCTGGTAGGCTATTAACAGCCTGCACCACCAAGGCCCATCTGCCCCTCAGCTACTCTTTCTGGAATTCAGAATAACTCACTAAATCAATATTTTAAGAAGATTCAGAAAACAATGGTTTGCATTTGGCACTGAATAAATATAAAAGGAAATATGTTATAATTTTATGTTGTGTTATGTTGTGTTATAAATATAAACGTAAATATCAGTTAAAGTCTTCTGCTGAATTTGAATGCTTTGATCAACAAGTTTGTTTCTACAATGGCCACTCGCTGAACTTCAGAAGGTGGGAGCACTTAGAGAATACTTTGCTTTGAGCTGATACCTGTGGGAAAACAGCCTTACAATTATAGGTAGTCCTCAACTTCCAATCATTCATTTGGTGTTTCACTTAATAACCGTGGCAAGAAAGGTTGTAAAATGGAGCTAGCGTAGCAAGAGAAATTTGGCTCAATTGTGGTCATACATTGAGGGCTACCTGTCCAGCAGCATATATCATATGGTGAAAGCATCTTCAGACATCCTTGTCTGCAAAGTTCGCTTGACCTTATAAGGCAAGAAAAAGAACCAAGAAGCAAGTCATTGTATTTAAGAGGCATACGCAATATTTCTGGGTTCACACCAATACTTAGAAATAACTACCTCCTCGTAGACAAGTACCAGGAAGAAGCAAGAAAGAGGAAATTTTCTTGCAAATCTACTTGCTGCAACTCATTCTTCTGAAAGTAGCAAGCTTTTTACTTTTAAATTTGAAAATGGGGAGTGGATGAATGGAAATAAAACCAGGATATGTTGTTCAGAAACTAGAGGAAGCCAAGCACATACTCACAATGAAAAGAATTTTTCATTTTTAAAAACAAAGGGCTTCCCTTCTTTCAAGCATTCCTTCATGCGCTATTTATGGGTTTCCAAGAAGGCCTCTGCTGGAAATAGGTTGGTTTTTTTTAATGCACCCACCACACACACACACATGCATACACACTTGC
Organism: Naja naja; assembly: GCA_009733165.1. Lineage (NCBI taxonomy): Eukaryota > Metazoa > Chordata > Lepidosauria > Squamata > Elapidae > Naja > Naja naja. The sequence goes on along the minus strand of CM019149.1, from coordinate 185,170,069 downwards.
CTGATCTTTTTTTTAAAGATATTTTTATTATAAAATATTAGAATTTCAGCATGCTACCTTCAGATGTGTTCGGAAATTCATCCCCGAATTCCTACGGAGACCATCAGAAATTTGAATTAGATAAAATTATGCTTTTTAATCTATTAAGTTATTAATTAAAATAATTAGAGTAATATATATTCTTCATACCAAATGGTACAGACAAACAAAGGAGAAAGGTGCCACCTTTTGCTGATTCAAAATGTCTTTGGACCAAAAGAAAAACACTAAGGAAATTGTTGTAATCTGATTTAGGTTAATGAGATGCAGGTCAAGTTGTAATCCACTATTAAGAGGATTAATAAAATTGCAAATCAATGAGATGTTGGTTGGGCAAGTAGCTGCTTATTTTGATTTTGATTTGATTTATTGGGACTTGTATGCTGCCCCATCTCCGAAGACTCGGGGCAGCTCACAACTAAAAACAACAACAGCGTATACAACAACAAATAGTTAAGAAAAAATTAAACTACCAAGCCCAACAAGTTAAATACTAAAAAACATTTTAAAAACCATTAAAAAACATTAAAAAAATAAAAAAACAACTCCTTCTTTCTTACACAGATTGCTTTAAAATAAGTCCACTCTGGAAGCTGCAGACTGTCCATGATAGACTTCAACTAGCCTTCAATCAGCACAGTCAACTGCTGTGCAAGGTAATGGAATTTGTAACACAAAATATATAGACAACATCTAATTCCAGGTGTCTTGGGGAAATACTCTCCCTCATTCCCATTTAATCAATCCCCTCCCAAAACAATAGAGTGGCAAAAACTGAAAAATGTAATCCCCCTGTGTTCATCTCTGAATATGTATCTTAAATGGGAATATAAGAAAAAGCCAGGTGCAGCACAAACTGCTATGCTATATTTCAAGGAACTTCAAGGACTCACCTGTGTCCAAGAGCATAAAAATCTGATAGTTTGACTGTCATTTTAAGATATCCTTTGGGAAAGTCAGATTGTGAATCTTATTCTTTTCATAGGCCTAACTGAATCCAAATTCCCCTGTGCAGAAATCCATCTTTCAATTTTTTGCCCTTTGATATGTGTGTGTGTGTGTGTGTGTGTGTGTGAAGAGAGAGGGGGGGTGAGGCGGGAGAGCTGTGAAACCTCTGAAGATTGTGGCATGGAATAGGTGGTGAGTCTCTACATCATATCCAGTCCTTACAATATAATGTGAAGGTTTGCTAGATCTCAATACAGCCTGTACAAAAACATGTAATCTAGAACATAACCTGCACATTGAATAGAATGCTTAATATGGTGAGAGGCCTTCATTCAGACAAACTATTATTGAGAATGACTTTCAATATTGTGTCTTTAGCAAAAGTCTGAGAAAAGCCAGGATTTTTCTAGATACTTTCAAAAACTCTTCTAGAACCTGATTTTCTAGTTAAACTGACGTTATCCTTTGTTTTCTATAAGAGAAGATGGAATCCATCTTTCCTTCCACATCAGACCAAACCTTTTGTCATGCCCCTGGTGGAGACTGACTCTGAGCAGTCAGAGGAGGACCCAGGCCCATCCCTTATCCATCCTAGGGCACACAGGGAGGAGAGGATCAGGGTAAAACGTGGTCTACTCAGGAGGAGAGGTCCATGATTCTCTTCATGGGTTACAGGTGTGAGATTTGCATAAGAGTTTGGACTTGCATGCTAACAGACACTGGAGACAAATTAGTGTTTTATTCCTAAAGAAGGTTTTTATTATAAAATATTAGAATTTCAGCATGCTTGGCGTTCTTCCAATGGACTGTACCTGGTTATCTTCCTGAAGTTGGCAATTATCTATCCTGGTCTGTCATGGAACGTTATTCAATGCGGTTTGTTTTTGTTTTTGCTTCATTATCAGCTCTTTGAATTTGAACTGTTTCTTGCCTTTGAAATGTTATTTTGAAAATAGTTTACTCCTTCCACTGTGAACAATTAAACAGTGAAGCCAAGTTGAAGGCATTAAAGGACTTTTAGTTATGTTCTGGGTTTTGTTATATTTCTGATATACTCTGGATCATCACATCTTTGGGTCCAAAAAGGCCACATTTCCTGGCAGTTTACAAGTTTCCACCCCTTTTTATATTAATTTAAAAATAATGAAGGGGAAGCTAGCATCCTGCAAAGCAAAGTTCAAACATAACCTATATATCCGAATTTACATCTGGATTCCATATAGACCCAAGAGGCATCTTTGGGAGGGAAGTGATAATGGTTTGAGCCTTGAATGCTTTGTTATAAAGTGTACCCATCTGTCATTTTTTCTAAAGAAAAACAAATGTGAACTGTACTGGTAGGAAGTATTTTGAGAGGATAAAAAGTTAGGGTCTTTTGATAAATGTGTTGTTACAATTGGCAATACCCACAATAAGCAGACATTTTGTGGAATATCCGTAACACATTTTCAAAATTCCAAACGAGCTCATTGGCCCAAAAGATTGGGGTCCCTTGGCCTAACCATAAGAATCCACCTAACTTCCAGTCTGTTCTTCCGTTCTTATGATCCTCCAGACTGTTTCCACTCCTGCTAAGCCTCCATTGGGTCCTGTTGTGGTATGTGCAATGCCAAGTGGAAGGAATGTACTGTTTGGAGAGACCAAATGCAAACAGCAGAGATCCTTCTTGTGTCAGCCTGATGATGATTTATTGGTTCTACCATGCCACATAGAAGCCCTCCTAGCCTCACTAAGGCTCAAGAAGATGTTCCATACATCACAGGGCTAAGCTGACAATGAGATGACAGCTCGCCTACCCCAAATTCCTCTTCTTCTTTTGCTGACCTTTACCTCGGCATCTCAGGAACGCTAGCAGCCACGGGGGCAGCAGATTCAGAATGTAAAAGAAGCCCAAAACTATCAAATACACCAAGGAGAAGCTCTTGAAGGTACAGCAGCATTTGACCAATAACAACCACTGCTTAGTCACAGACAATGGTGAGCCAGTTCTGAATTTAGCAACTAGAGAATTTCAGCTCATAGCAGAATTGAGCACAAAAGCCATAGAGCACCTCTAGTTTCTGTAGCTGCCTTTTAATTGTGATCATGTCTCTCTCCCTCTCCGGACATGCTATGTGATACGATATCTTCTAGAACACTGACCAAGACCACTGGAGGAAAGATACCATCACCATTCTCCTACTCTTTATTTGCATGGCACAAATTGAATGTTCCGAACTTCTGAGCCGAAAACAGTAAGATAAACCATAAAAAAGAGAACATTTTCAAAAAGTAATAAATCTACTCTAAAAATATCAATCCCAACAGGTCACAAATGACAAGAATGAATTATACAGTCATGTACCTGCTAGTTCACCCAATAATCACAACATACTTTTGTCCTGAACTAAATGAACTAATCAGGTTTTCTTTGCTTTCCTGAAACTCGGGAGATTAGGAATAGACCCAATCTCCATAGGGAGGCAGTTCCAAAGCATCAGGGTAGCAGCTGACAATCTCTTTAACGTCCTCTCAGTTGACTTTCTCAGTTAAATGGGACTGGAGGGTGTTGATCCTATTCATCTGATCAGAGATGTAAAAATACAGGAAAATGTGGTCCTGCAATTTACCAGGTGTAGGGCCTTAAAGGTAACTACTAGCATTTTGGCATCAGAACTCTTTTTACAAACTTCTCTAAAAAGAAATATTAGAAATCAGACTAATGTTGTCCAAAATAATTGGACTTAGTGAAGGCTTCTTGAGCAAGAGACACAGAAGAGAAAACAGCCCCCTCCCCATTAAAAAAATGTTTAATTGCTGCTCAGATCTAACCCCATCATCTCATAAAAGGCCTTAACTAGCCATGAGGGGCAAGGATCTACCTGGGAAGTGGTGGAACCAACACCACAGGAGTTACATTGACTTCCTTAGATTCCTTCTAGAATCTGAGAAGGAGCCCTTCCATTTTAGCCCCTCTATTTTAGCCCCTCTTACTATACTTAACAGCAAGGTATCAGCAACAGAGCCCTTCAAGTTTTGGGGTTCTTTACTCTCCTGGATTTGAAATAGAGACATTAGAACTATCATTAAAAAGGTACAAGAAGAAATGTTCTTCCTGCGTCAACTTGGCTATACAACTGCAACATAATTAGTGAAGTCCATATCTTCCAGATTGCTGCTCCTGGAGGCCCCCTCGACTTCTATAGAATCCTACAAATGACAGTTGTTCGTATCAAGGCATAAATACAAAGCTTTCTGCATCCCATGTTGGCTTCTAATGCCACTGCAAGCTATTCCTCACTATTCTGTATCTGATCCAATATATCAAGAATGGAATCCACATCTGTTGAATCAGCCATGGAGTCCACATTGGAAAAATCACTAATGATTTCTATATCAGCAACATAGAAAACAACCATAACTATCAACATAATAATCATGGAGTCCACATTAGAAAAACCACTGATGGACTCCATATCTGCAATATAATAATCAGCCATGGAGTCCACATCAGATAAATCACTGATGGACTCTATATCCATAGCATATTAATCAGCCAATTATTCGAGATTTTTCCAAGATGGGGGTCCATGATTTTTCTGTTCTGAATTCCATGGCGGATTATTATGATGCAGATGTGAAGACCATTAGTGATTTTTCCAATGTGGACTGTTAAGGACATTCAGGATATATAAAAAGAGCAACGAAGTATTTTATTTTTGTAGCTCTCACATGAAGAAAGAGCCATTTGTCTGTTTTGTCCTATTCACTATGCTGTGTGCAGTCTGCAAACTCAGAGACACCATATCTGATACATCCCTCCAATTCACTCATCCAGAGAGCTGAGAGAATATGTAGAGTTCCCTTAATGAACTAAGGACAAAAGAATTTAGGTGCAAATTTGTATATGATGTTAGGCAATGCCCACACAACAGGTTGTCTCCATTACGTTGTAGCCAGGGAAGTGTTTATACCATGTTTCCCCGAAAATAAGACACTGTCTTATATTTTTTTTGGCTCCCAAAAACACACTAGGTCTTATTTTCGGGGTAGGTCTTATATATTTATGGTGCCAAATAGTGGGTGTGAGTGTGTAGGGGGGGTGTTTCGCGGGTGCACGGTTGCTCCCTGAAAAGTCTTCCTGGAACTGGAGATTTACACTAGGTCTTATTTTCGGGGTAGGTTTTATATTAGGGCAGGTTTAGAAAACAGTGCTAGGTCTTACTTTCGGGGTAGGTCTTATTTTCGGGGAAACACGGTAGCAGGGTAATGAATAGAATAGCTCCACTCAGGGCTTGAGATAGAGTACACAGTTCCTATTGCTCTAGCCTCAAAGAGAGCAAGAACATTCAACACACATTTATCGCCCAAAACAGATAAACACTAAAACATAGGTTTTGAGAAATGTCATTTGAATGAAATGGAGTACAATGGGATTCACTGATATATTCCTATTCAGCTAAGCCCAAATGATATATCAGATTCCAAAAGGGTGTATATCAGAGGTGGAGGGAATAGCATTTGCTTATTTATTTGAAACAGTCTTTATATTATGTACTTCTCATTAAAGGAAATCTCATAGCTCTAAATACGTTTTATTCCATTTATGAAATTTATTCACCACCTAAATCTAGGTAGGTTCTAGACAATTTCTATTCTATCTTGAATTTTTCTTCCCACATTCTGCTTTTTTATGTTAATGGTGAGAGAACAGAGACTTTATACAACCAGACAATACTGAAGGCCAACCTGCTTCAACCATGAAACAAAAAATGAGAAGTGACTGGAAGTAAAAGGGAAAAAAAATCTTTGGGAGAAGATATTGGGAGCAAACTAAAAAGGAAAATATGGGAGAAAATTAAATTTGAAAAATAATGCCTGGGAATGCATTTTGAACAGTATTTGGAAGAGATCCGAAACTTTACAGAGAAAGTGTTTATTATAGCAGGTTATCTAATTTAATTATTTCAGAAGTGTGTAGGATGGTTTCTGTTGGACTATATCAGACCAACATATTTTTAACCCAAAAAGTCACCCATATTTCTTTCTTCTATGTTCCTGGTATCTAGTACTAAAAGATGGTGCATCAGAATGCAAGTTTCTGTTGGAATCTACGGCATCTGAAAGTTATATTTTTCAATGGTCTTATAACTGTACAAAGAATCAAGCAACATCACAACTGCTCTGTAACTTATTTAACAGCTGGATACACTTTCAAACCATGTGGCTGTGCTTCATTGTCCAGTTCAGTGTCCCATTACGTGCATGCCAGGAAGTGTATGCTTTCCAATCAGAAGCAAAAATCATCACTGTCTTCAAATTCTCTCAAGAGGAAGGCCTAGATCCATCTCTTTACCAACCATCTGTGCATGAAAAGGGAGTCCCTCTTTCAGGATATTTCACAAAAGCTGTATCTCTAAAGCCAGGGCCAAGAAAGTCAGTTCAGCATGTTCTATATATGCATAATTTATGGAGTAATCTTTCTTTCCTCCACACATACCCCAACTCCTTTCAAAGGCATTTCACCACAGCAGGTCTGGGCATAATCAACTCCAGGAATTTCCATTCAAGGATTCATGGTTTTAAAAGATTTAACTGTTTCAGAATAAAGTATGCTTGACAAAAACTCAGGAGTTCCAACATGTGAAACCCACTATTTGTGGGCAGGATTAGGCAAAGATGTTTCACTGCCACAAGCGAAAGACAGCACCTGAACTGCAACCGGAATATCTGGTGAAGAGATGGAGGACAGTGTATGACTTCAAATTGGTGTAACATTACAAAGGACATTACTTTTTTAGTGCACCCTCAGGATATTGCAGATGTCAGCATTATCAGATGTCAGTAATGGTGAACTTTTTGGCCTCCGCATGTCAAACACTCAGAAAATATTTAACCTGACTCTGCTGGCATGTCACATACTCCACCCCCTGAACAAAAGAGAAACAATTATTTACATATTCATTTAAAAAAATACAGTCTAATCACATTGTGGTGCTATATATTATATAAAGAAACATCAGATAGTTTCAAAAATGAAATACATGTAAATCAAACGTAAAACAAATTCATTTTCGGAAGAAGCCTGATAGCATGTTCCTTTTGTGCAACCTCTGGAGGGTCCAGAGCCCGTGAGAAGCCAACTCCATTCTTGCAGTCACAAAAAAATTGTGTGAGAATGTGGCTGCTGGGGGCTGGTAAACACTGGCATGTCATTCAAAATATTGTGGCATGTCACTTTTGTCATGTGGGTCATAGGTTTGCAATCACTGCAATAGACCACACAGGAAATATGGCCAAATAAACTAATAACTGCAAAGCTACATTAACAGAATCTTGCAAATCTGAAAGTAGCATTCTCCTACTGCCATCTTTACAGCCTGATAATTTAGGGAGCATCCCTCCTGAACCTCCTGATCTTCATGCTCCCTCTTATCTAACCATACCCTAGACAGCATCTCTTTGCTGGGATATCATTAAGTCTGCTACCGCTTCAGGTGATCACTTGGGCTTTGCACATTGTCAGGCTGGCTCAATCTTTCTCTTGGCAAGGACACTGCAGTGGATGTTTGCCATGTTCAAGCATGGCTATCAATTGTTTCTTGGTTGAGAGGCTCTCACAGTGATCTAGAGGAAAGGTTAACAGGCTGTTGGAAAGCCTGTCCTGAATACAGATCTCATCAAAGCCATTATGATTTATGTATTGAGCGTCTAAGCCTGCTGTGGAGGAACCCTGTCTTGCATGATCTGTAACAGTTTAAAGGGGCAAGAGTTAATACTTTTGTTCCAACCAGTCTACAGACAATTCCTCCTCCCACCCACTCTTTCAAAGAAGATATAAAGGAAGAGAAAGATTTATCTTCCCTATAGAACTTGGCCTTGCTCACTGGGGAAGGGATGGGCACACCTCAGCTTGTCTACGGCCTGTCTCTCATCCTGTTGATCCAAACAACTCCTTCCCAACTCACTGATGGCAACATGATGCAAAAGTCAGGCACCTGGATCAGAGACGTATTACAGAGACAACTAGGTATGACAACAACTGCTTGGAAATAGGTTAAAGACTCCTACTATTACTGGCTTGATTCACCAAGACATGGATCTGCCATGCACTAGGACACCAGCAATGGTGATAAAAGGTTATTCAGTTGGCAGACTATAGCTCATTAATCCTATATTTAAGCAGCCTAGGTTTAAATACCTACTCTTCTGCAAATTTCCAGGGTGGGTTGGTGCATCATGTTAAATCAGGTCAAAAGATGACCACAAGGCTGCATTTCCCTAATTTACAGCTTGCCATTTTTTTATTTTATTATAGTTTTCTGTGATATAGTGTATGTGTATTTAATGTGTTGCATGTACATGGAAATGGATTAATTTAGTAACCAAGGTAAGTACATCATGTAAACTCAATTCCTATAATGTTCCAGAACATTGCTAATGTTCTGAGTTTTACAGAAGTCTATCTACATTAGCAGTTGCAGAGAAGATTTTTGAAGTCCTAATACAGGAGTATAAAATCCAAAAAGTGCATTCTATTTATAAGTCACAGAAGATGCTGAGAGATTCCTGGAAAAAGACAGTGGGCATAAATAGTAATAAAAACAATCTAAATGCTGCATTAAATGAAAGCAGGAGGACATTTCAGAAGAGGCAGGTGAAGGAGAAAGGAAGGGCAAGTAAGGATGGAATAGAGTCAAGAAAATCAAGGAGGTTGGGAACATCGTGAGTGGCTAGGTGTGGGGGGATAATGTAAATGGAACAAAAATAGCATGAATGAAAGAAAAGGCTATCAATTGCCAAATGAATTTTTAGCATCAGGGTATCAGTAACCAGAATTTTACAAAACAAAATTATTGTTTTAGGCATCCAACACCTAAGATATACCTGTGTCTTAGGTCACACCTACACCAAGATTTCTATCTATTTTATCATGGTACTTAGAAGATGAGGGAGGAAAAGAGATCTATTTTTTCCTCCTTGTTGAACAATCTTACTACACTAATCTTCCTCTCAGGAATAGAAAGATATGGAATGCATAAACACATACACACCCCAAGCATTGCTTGAATTATAATTAGAATTAGTTGTCATAGCATAGCCAAAAGTAAGTAATGATAAAAAATATAATTTAGTATCTGAGGCACCACAGGTTTCTCAAAATGTGACAAAGGGACATCTTTTGTTTTTTTTTGCCATTTTCATTAATTTTAGGCAGAGTGCTTTGGGTTTAGATATACCAGAGACAAAGTTGAAGGAAATGTTTGGTATACAGGGAAAAGAATGCACTGTGTGATATTCTCTCTATTTGGTAGATGTGTATTGATATCCATTATTCACAGTTCAGAATACATGCATTTTATAAGGTGTAATATGTATTATTAACAGGATAACTGACAGCTTTTGATAAAGTGGATTAGCGCTAAAATGATAGAAATGTAGACCAGTCCAATGACATGAAAACTGAGGTGGTGTGGATTTTCAAAGCAACAACAGCTCGTTGTCCATCACCATCCTTTTCCTCTAGGCACTATTCTTTTAGACCTTGTCTACTGGAAAAGAGGCTGAAAAACCCATGGCTTTTCTTTTTACAAAACTTGACCCATTCATGTCCCTTGTTTTATATCTGAGTCGCTTCCTTTTTAAATACCTGGAACTACTGTTGGCATACCCACCTTGGTTCTAGCAGTATGAGGTTTATAGTCCTTGTTTCAATCTTATCTTAGCCATGAAAGACATCCATGAACTGAGCCATGAGCTGGAGATAATGACATATCCCTCCCTTTCTGCTGAGATCTGACAGCCCTTTCTCAACAGAGGTGGGGAGTGGAAATATCATCTATCTCCAGTCTACAACAGTCCTTTCAGCAGTTCCAAGAAGGCTCCACCTCCATTTGCACTACTCAGGTAACCCTGAGGACACAGAGAAGCCTCCAAATAGCCTCAATGACCCTCTAAAAGAATGCAAATGACCAGCTGTCTGCAAGGAATATAAATCTTTCCATTTCCCACCATCCAGAGCTGAAGAAGCTACTTCAAAAACAAAACAAAAACAAAAAAAACCCAAGAAAGTCCAGTTGCCTTTTGAAAAAACACCTTTGGGGCAACCATGACCTGGAATGACTGAGACTCTCCATAGACATCTTCACTAGCAATTCTAAAGCAGTGTGTGCATATGACTTAATCTACTGAATATTTCTACTTTGGGGCATGTAAACTGCATTACCCTAAGTGAGATAACTGGATCACACAGATTACTACTAGGCATTGGCTCTTCATAATCTTTTTCTGCTACTCTCTATTGTGTTTCCTGTTTTATTCAGAGGTAGTAGATATTAACAGTAATTCACCACAAATTAAGAAAGCACTAACTATATTAATGTTAGTGTAGTGTATGACTACACTAACATTAATAGGAAAATTCTGAAGGTGTTGCCAGATGTTATTTATTATACAATCATACTGCTTTATGTTGTTCCTGACCAAATGTTCTATTTGTAACATTCTTTTTTTCCTAGCTTTTCTAGTTTTCTTTTCCACAAAGTAGACAATAATGAAAAGGTAAAACAAATACATACAATTAGTAACTTTAGGATAAAGAAGCATACTCTGTCTTATTCCATTTCTTATTCATATTTAATGTGCAAAGGGAAGAGAACTTGGATTTTAATTGCAAGCATCAAAATACTGCATTTGAGTCTACCAGCCTGAATTATATTTCTTTAGTTATTCTAATCTAACCAAGCAAGGGCTAAACACTGATGTATTATATACATGCGAGATGAATTATTTATTTCCAACTCTCAAACTTACACACTTTCAGAACAATATACATACAATCCTTTCCTGGACATAAAGCCTAAGCATTCCAGTTGCTTAAATCTACTAATGGCTAGTGCTCCTTCCTATTCAAAGTAGATCCAATAAAGGATTATGTAAGATAATGCCCATTCTTCCTTTAATTTTAGTGCTTCCTCTTTTTCTCATTACAGAAACACAGTTCTTTAAAGGAACATTCACCAGTGCCACAACTCTCCAGAACAAGCCTTCAAATCGCCCAACCCCATTGTTCTCTGGCCCAACCAGGATTCGGCCAAAGAGGCATACATGGGAGAGACCCGAGGAACAGGAATGTCAATTACAAAGTCTGCTGGTTCGTATCAAAGATCTAAGTTTGGGCTACAACTCTGAAGAGACCATCCTTTTCAAGTATTGTAGTGGGACCTGTCCCAAGGCACACAGTAACCATGACTTGACCCTCTCAATTCTGTTGCAGAAGAGTGAGATCCCGGCATTGGGAAACCCCTGCTGTCGTCCTATACACTATGAGAATGTAGCCTTTCTGGACGACAGCCACCAGTGGCATGAAGTAGAGAAACTCTCAGCCTCTGCCTGCAGTTGTGTGGGCTGATGGTTATGGAGGGGGGAACGGATGCAGACTTATATGGCAGCAGCAAAGCATGATTGTATATTTAGCTATAGAACAAAGCTCCATTATTTTATCTCAATCCAGTCCTCAGCACTTACACAAGCTTTTAACAGAAAGAATTTCAAGAAACCCTACCATGTGATGTCTACATCCTTCACTTCAAGCACAGAACAATTCTACAGAATGACCCCTACTTAGCAGAAAGCAAGAAGTACCTTCTTGAACTGGGCATATAATCTATCAGTCTTTTCACACTCTTCCCAGATATATTTCACTTAAACATATTGCTGGCTTGATGGAATCCTGTCTAAATTAGATCTGAAAGGCTCAGGCAACCATTCAAAATGTTTATGGATTATTTCTAAATTCTTTATTTCCTGAATTCCTTCCCAATTAGAGCTCCCCTTGTTATTGTGTTTAATTTATTTGTTTATTTCTCTTCTTGGAAGGCTGAAGTTATTAGTTCCAAACTTGCATTATGAATGATTGATTGATATGTGCATACTGGTATCAATGAAATAAAAGTAAAGCAAGGATAAAAACAGTGTCTCTAGTTCTGGGGTCAGGATCATTCATTGGGAGATTTTTTTTTACATTATTTACATTACTGATGCCCCAAACACCTTAATATTGATCAATGATAGTCATTCAAACCATCATAAAAGTAAGCAGTCAAGATCAGACTAAAGCCACATGCCTATATTTTTAGCAAAAGATATATAGTACTTCTTTTTAAAAACAAAATATCACTCATTAATCCCAACAAAGCTGTCTCAGCCATTTTTTTTGGTTAGCAGCATAAGGGTGCATTACAGAGATTGTCAATAATACTACAGAGATATAATTTAGGGTTTCAAGAGGTTTATTTTTTTTAGGAAATGGAGGGAGGAATAATTTAAAAAAGCACAGAGAAGGGATAGGGTCATACAGAGTCAGGTATAAATTTCCAGGTTGTAAATAGAACTGGATTCTAGTCCTGAGCAACAGGAGACCACAGATTCAGCCATAGACTTTTCATATTTTACCACATCCCAAATTTTTCCAAGATTAGATAAGTACTACCGTGTTTCCCTGAAAATAAGACATTGTCTTATATATTTTTTGGCTCCCAAAAACACACTAGGTCTTATTTTCGGGGTAGGTCTTATATATTTATGGTGCCAAATAGTGGGTGTGAGTGTGTAGGGGGGGTGTTTCGCGGGTGCACGGTTGCTCCCTGAAAAGTCTTCCTGGAACTGGAGATTTACACTAGGTCTTATTTTCGGGGTAGGTCTTATATTAGGGCAGGTTTAGAAAATAGTGCTAGGTCTTACTTTCGGGGTAGGTCTTATTTTCGGGGAAACACGGTATTTATTTTCACATTCCTCAACACTTCCTTTTTTATAATCATGACTCTTCACCTGCCTTCCACTTCTTCACTTTACCTCTTTTCTCTTCAGCATTTTGATGCTGCAAGTCAGAATGTGGAAATTTCTCCTATTCCCACTCACTGAATACCCACCACAGTGAAATCCTCATTTAGAGATACTCCAATTTAGCTTTATTTATTTTTAGATACGTAAACGTTAAAGCTAATCTTGTGCTTATGACACCTATCAGAATTTTAATTCACAGAAATGACAACATATTCAGTTGCAACATCAATTGTGAGAAAATTAAAAATTCAAGTACTTTTTACCCTCTGAAAAATTGGCAATACATTTATAAAGAAAAAATGGTGTAATTAGCTTAGGCCCTGCTCTCATCTACATATTTGATAGCTATAAGCATCAAAGATGTAATTCTCTTTTTTAACCAATCTCTTTTATAGAAAGAATTCATAGCACTGGAGAACATCTGTATATCTGCTTTGCCAAGTTCACTATTTTGAGGCTCAGCATGTATGATACATTTGAATACTGAGCTGAGAAGAGAGCAATGTTCAATAGTTCAGTAACTGGAAAAGCAATTAAAGGATAATTTAAAAATTACAACACACTAGTAACCCCTTAAAACAAACCTGTATGTTTCAATTCTTAATTTCATCTCTACCTATGATCGCAGCAACACACATTACAGAAAAATGTTACTTCCTGAGTTTAACAGTGTTGTGGTTCATTTTAGTTAGATCTACTTTTCAAATCGTTGCAGAGTTCTTCTTCCTACCTGTTAAGTGCAAGAGGCAGAACACTTTCTTAGACTATGTACACTTTTAGGCTCCCTTTACTGCATGGAGGAAAGCTTCCATCACTTACTGTTGGACAGAAAACCAAAGTTCTGTGGAACAGTAGGACAGAGCAACTTCTTTAGAAAGAGCACCATGTCAATTAGACAAAAAACTAAATTCCACTGGGAGCAACAGTCAGCCTTCACAGTATCACCTGGCAGTTCTAGGATGATTCTTCTGGTAAGGGCAGGTTTCGACAGATGACAGAGATCCTTCGCTCCCTGGTGACCTTCCTTCCATCGAAAAAGGACTCTTCATCTTTAAGAATTTCATGAGTGAATTCATAACGAGCAGGCCCTCTTTATTCAAAGATTAGAGAGACATTAGAGAAGACATCAGTAAGTTACCATATCTTGGAAAAGAGTTTTGTCCCAACTGACACCATACACAATTAAGAGTCTGAAAAGAAGACTCATCCTTCAGAAACAAAATTCTTAAAAATATCTCTAGTTCTGTTCTCAGCAAATATCCAGACTATTTCATGCATATGAACAGCTATAGCTGTTCATTAATTTCTGTAAGCTATAATCAAATTAGATATTTCCTATTTCATGGACAATCTTAACTACTAAGCACCTGCAAGGAAACAACACAAACTCCTCCTTATTAAACAAAGCAGATTTCCATTAATTCCAAAGTTAGGGAATTGCAATCTGACATAACAACCCCAAATGTTAGTTTCACATTTGATTTTATTTTATTCTAACAAACCAGTCTTCCTTAGGTTTTGATGTAACAGGGCACCATGATTTATTAACAACAGAAATAGACATTTCCAATCTTCTCTTAGCAATAGAGGAGGGAAATATGCAGTATATAAGCTCAAGACTCATGAAGCTGCATACCTGTCATAGAAAATCATAATTTTCTATTATAATTAATATTAATACACACACACACATACACATACACACATATATACACACACACTCATTTTTCCATATGCTTAACAGCATTTTCCTGCAATGTAGTGCCCTCTGAATTAACTGAATATAAATCCTATTAAACATAATTAATATGATGAGTTATCAGGGCTGATAGAAGTTGTAATCTAAAATATTAGAAGAATGCCAGGTTCAGTAAGATATTTTACAACTATGGCAATGGCAGAAACTATGTCTCATATTTATGGAGAAAAATTAGTGCATTTGACTCATGATTCTTAAGTGAAATCTCTACTTAATGTTAGTACATCTCAAACTGATGGATCAACAGGCATTGTTCAAAGAATTTCTTTGAGCCAACAAAAAGTAGAATTTGTGTAGTTGCAGCATAAAATATATATGGAGCCCAGGACTGATCCTGGGAATAGAATACATTCCAAAAAATGATGGTGAAGGATATCACAATTAGTCTATCAAAGGCTGATATATACAATAGTTACACAGGACTCCATATATAGAAAAGGTGTATCTCTGAAAAGTATAACCACAGAAGCATCTACTTAGTCACTATCGGGAAACAAGACACTAGACTAAATGGCCACTTAACCTGATTATTTAACAAAGCAATTTTTATTACCTTAGAATGTAGAGAGATCGGCGCTCCAGCAGAAGATCCAGCCAGTCCTGTGGATTCTGTTCACTAACCAGGTGCATTACACTTGTGGACAGGAGGGACAGGCCTGCAATGCTGCAGCCACAGAACTAAGCAGAAGGAAATATAAACATTATGGGATTAGAATAATACAAATTATCTATCACTTATTAACTAATATTAGGACGTCAAGTTGCCCAGAGTCTCATGTTGCAACTGGACATAGACATTCTTTTTCTATCACCTAGAAAAAAACAGTATTAGGACATTGTGGAGATTTGCCATCAGATTCATGACATGAATACTAGGAGCAAGATACCAAATTTAAAAAGACTTTTTCCAGTGACTGAATCACATTTTCATGCTGTCAAAGATGGGGCTTAATACTGTGTAGGCATGTATAGAACTGCACAGTTGATTTATTATGGAAGAAGACTTCATAGACATCAATCTCCTTATCAGAACAATCAATTTCTCATAGGAACCAATAAGTCCACAGAGGAATAGATGAGTCTAGTGATTTCTTTAAGTTTATAAAAATTGACTACATTGAAGTTGCACATGGAAGTTCACATTACCAAATTCTGTAGCAATAGATACACAGACAGATATGGAATATAAGGAAGACTACCAGCTTGAACCTTTCTTTCTTACAGAGATAATATTGCATTTCATGGAATTGTTTTGCATAAAAATTTACAAATTTACTACTTTATCTTAACAACTAAGGGCCACTAGTACACATGAATATAGTTACAAAGCCAACTGCTTTTCTCATTAAAAAGCAAACTGAATTTAAGTCCCAAAGGTGCTTTGTCAAAAGGCAACTGAACTTTGTTTTTCCTTCAGTTCTGACTAAAGAATGGAAGCTGGAAGATTTATATTCCTAGTAGTCATCTGGTTGTTAGCACTCTTTCTGAGAGTGATTGAGGCCACTTGGAGTTTGATCTGTGCCTTCAGGGTCTTGTGGATAACACAAATGAGTGTGGAACCTTTTTGAAACAGCTGAAAGGATTGTGTTATAAAGACAGTGTTGAAAGACATCAAAGTCCACATTCTAGATGAGAGGACTGCTGGATTGAAGGAGGGGTTAAAAAGACCATCTACAATAAAATTAAACAGCCCTCTCTCAACAGAGTGGGAGGGATACAATACTACCTATCTTCTGTTTACAACACAATCATTTCAATGATTCCAAGGGCACAAATAAATTTCTAAATGTCCTCAATGATTCTCAGAAAGAGCACTAGTGACCAGATGTCTGCAAGGAATATAAATCCTTCCATCCTCCACCATTCAAGTCAAAATTGAACAAATTCTTAGATGAGAAGCAAAATCTCTTCAAGGAAAACAAGCCCAGTTGCCTTTGAAAACTTTGGACCACCATGACCTGGATGACTGAGAATCTCCATAGACAAACTAATTTTAAGGACACTGCTAAAAATTAATGGATTCTTGCACTACCTTCAAGAATCATCTCTTCAATTTATAGCCCATTTCTGGGAACTCTTCTTCTTAATCTGATTAATTTCTAAAACTGCTGCCACCTTCATTTTGCATTTGTTTTTCTGATCAAGGTTAAAACACATTTCCATTGGCAAGCAAATTTATAAAACAAACTTTCAACTTGATGAGGTCAAGCTGTATTGATGCTGGTCAGATATTATAAGAACAAAAGTCCAATGCATCAAGAAGACATCAGAATAAGGATAGCAAGTCTATACTACTGTCCTGAATTGACTACTAGGATTAAAACAGCAATAATGGCATCTCAGCTAAATGTTATTTCTCAAAGGGCAGATGCCTACATATGCTTCAGGGCAAACATGTTTGCTTATCCTGAAGTCTACTAGGGTTACAGAAAAAATGTTTGACTCTTAATAGTGGAGGAAGTTCTAGAAATTCAGCCAAAACACGCTTATTATGTAACTTTCCCAAAAGTCACGAATTCATCTTTTTCCAATGAGAAATTTTTCTTAACAATCAACAATTCAAGTTAAAGAATAAAATTTCACAGGAATAGTAAAAAGAAAAGTCATTTTGAAATAAATTGCAATAAAAAGATTTTATTGTATGTGCAACAACTTATCAAGTCCTCCTCCAAGGTCCATCATGCAATTCTACGAAACTACCAGAAAAACTACAAAATAACACTTTCTAGGCATCTATAGATTCTATGCTATCTTACCTTGACACTGTCTACATGAGGCTTTATATAGCCACTTTTATCCAAATCCAGAACATGGACTTGAGCAAGCTGTGGCACTCCTGGAGGAAAAGCAGCATTCCGGACTCGTTGTAAGATCTCATTACATTCTTTGCTCCAGTACGATTTTTCTGTCTCCCGATACTTATGAATAGCCTACAGGAGTGAAAAGAGATGGCATGAATATATGGAAAGAAAATTAGATAGCCATCTACAACTTCAATCACCTATATATATGCATTCCTGTGGTGACTACAGAATCTCATGCTAATCACTGAGATAGAACACCAAATGTCATGGATAACCTTTTTACATTGCCTTACATACATATTTCAGTTGAAACAGCTCATAAGCAAACTGAGTAATCAGTTTGAGAATACGGTACCATCTTTTCTAAAAAAAGATGAGGACTGTGGACAACTTCATAAGTGTTCATCTAACATTCATTCCCATCCCACTATACTGAGGTTTAGCTTTGGTTAATATGGCTTATTATGTAATATGACCCCAAACAACTATAGCTTTTTCATTAAACTATTTCTAAACAAACCATAATTTAGCATGTGTGAACTCAGTCAAGGACTGGGCTTTTCCATGAACCAAATTTTATATCATCTTTAGCCAGTAGTTTGGGAAATATAGGAAAGAATAATCCTTGCTATAGAAATAAACTGCACCAAAACTATCAGGTTTGGTTTTAAACTGACTGATCAAATGCCAACAAATGTGTAGTTTGCAAGAAATGAACACAGCATTATAAATAAATGATTAAGGTACAGAATTATGTATTACTGAACCATTTTAAAAAGCTATTTTTACTGTGAAGAGAAAAGATGGGTAGAAGATAAGAGAAAGAGGGAGAATACAGAAAATTGATCTTAAACACTTATTTGCAAATGAAGGAACATTAAAACAATACATTTCCAATAAAGGAATTTAGATTTAATACAAAATTTAGATTTAATATTCACATCCTGATTTATTAGTAAAGAGCTAGTTCATACCAATAAGATATAGCCCAGATCTATTTTATTTAACAGTTTGTATAAAATTGCTCAATTTGTATTTTCCAAATGCAAGTAGTCCTTGACTTATGACTACAATTGAGCCCAAAATCTAAGTTGCTAAGTGAGAAATTTGTTATTTGAATCATTGCAGTTGTTAAATTAGTAACATGGTTAATTGAATCTGCTTTCCCCATTGATTTTGCTTGTCAGAAGGTCACAAAAAGTGATCACATGACCCCGGGACACTGCAACTGTCATAAATGTGAGTCAGTTGTCAAGTATCCGAATATAAATCATGTGACCAGGCAGATGCTGCAATTGTTATAAGTGCGAAAAACAGTCATAAGTTACTTTTTTCAGTGCAGTTGTAACTTTGGTCACTAAAGGAACTATTGTAAATCAAGGACTACCTGTACTTCACATAAAAAGGATACATGAAATAAACATTAAAGTAGGATAGAAATACATCACCAAGTTAAAATTCTATTCACTGACTTAACATATGCTCAAGTTTACAAATGAATGGTAATTAAACATCTGAGCCAAATTCATTAAAAAGGACATTTAAATCAAGCAGTGAAGAAACTTATTGCATAGGCAAGATTGGGTGCAATAGTTAATATGTTGGATCTCCCCATATCCCACCCTCTTTCAGTTGATATTTATACTTCTAATCCATGAACAGCACAACATCTGGACTGGACATATTTATGATTATTCTGAATGACTGACCCTTAAGTAAACTATTATTTATATTGTCCATCTCTCAAGTCACAAATGATAAGGAAACATTAACCCACGCAAAATTAAAAACTTACAGAATGTTGAGTGCAGTTTCCCAGTACTTCCCAACCTCAGGAACCCTTGAGAAGCCCACAAGATATGCAGAGTTTCCTGCTGTACCATCTCAATAACCAGCAACAAAGGCATACTTGTTAGCATAGTGCCATCAAAGCAAACAGCTTTCAGTAGCTTCACCAAGCAGCAGCCAGTAGCAGCAGCTCTTGGGTAGGGGATGAATGCAAGAAATCAAAATTCAGAGGATGTATACATGCCCAGGCTACAGATGTCTTCAAACTCAATCCTACCACTTCCAAGTAAAAACAGTATCAGGCTAGAATGGCTGTATAACAGTAGAATACAACTGTTTGTATCCTATTTGGGATACAAAGCATACTATTTTTAAATAGGGAGGGGCAAGATATTTCCTTTATACTTATGTTGTTCCACACAGTAATATTGTCCCATAATCTTACAAAAACTAGAATGCCCATCTTCCCATTCGTTGTCCGTACAAGACACAATAAACTACAAACTAGCTAGCATCATTTTAACCTAATGTGGCAAAGTAGTCCAAAAGGCTTGTTTATGGCTTATTATGTTGTGAAAAGCCAGAACATGTGGTTAATTTGGGAACCCATATGCATGCTTAATAAGATCCATTAAGTCTACTTGGTCTCTCCAAATACGTGTTAAACTAGGAAGCTTGAAAAACTTAGGTTCACTCCTGTAACTGGTTTGTTGAATAAACCACTCCAATCCTAAACGGCGCAAAGGCCAGGCTCACACAAAACACGAAGCCGAAACGCTAAGCCAACTACACTTCAGCTTCAACATGGGAGCCAAGGATCCCCACTGAGTTTCCCTCGAAGCCACGCAAAGCCACCCACCCCGTCCCAATGTTCGTCTTGATAGCGGTGTCGGCGCAGCTGCGGTTCCAGCTCCCGAGCCAGCAACGCCTCCTCTTCCTCGCTAATGAAGTCCGGCGTCACCGAAGCGCCGCCGGCCTGTAGCTTTCGCCAGAGAGCCTCGCTCGACGCACGGACCTCGGCCGGCCATGGCCGCAGCTGCGCCTCCTCCGCCGCGCAGAAGGCCCGAGGCGCTGGCGCGGGCCGCCACAGAAGCCGCAGCAACCGTCGCCCGGCAATCTGACAGCGGGACAGCATCGCAGGTAGGGCATTGAGAAATTAAAGCGCCCGCGGTGCATGATGGGCCGACCTCCGTTCATTTGCATACTGACGTTCCGCTTTGGCATAAGAGCAAAGGAGCCCGCGTGGTGCAAAACGTCCTTCAAGGTGCCTTTTCTACCTGGACTCAGAAGAGCTGCTGGAAAGTTGTCTGTGATTGTGTCTACGTATCACATGAGGAGGCGACGTTTGGCCTATTCAGCCTGGCACTTAGAACAATTAGAGATCTTGGTAAATCAATAACCATTGCTACCTTTCTGGGACTGAAAAGAACATGTGGGAGATGCTAGTCTTCACTCTCCGGGAAATAAGGCTTGTGTCAAATTGCATATAGGTAGTCCTCAACTTACGACCGCGGTTGAGCCTAAAATTTATGTTGATAAGTGAGCAATTAGTTGAGTTGTGCCCATTTTTTATAACTTTCCTTGCCACATTTGTTAAGTTAACTTAGTGACAAGGTTAAGTGAATCTTAATTTTCTTATATGTATCCATTTCATGTATTCATGGACTATGTTTATACTTATACCTATTGTAAGCGATTGACAAATCAAATAAATCTGGCTACCCCATTGACTTTGCTTGTCAGAAAGGGGATCACATGACACTGAAACCATAAATTTACATTCAGTTGTCAAGCATCTGAATGTAAATCACGTGACCATGGGGATGCTGCAAAGGTCATAAGGGTGAAAAATCATGTCACATTTTTTCAGTGCCATTGTAACTTCGGTCACTAAGCAAACTGTTGAAAGTTGAGGACTACCTGGACTTATCCAGTATTATAAGAGCTACCTTGCACATATATTCACATGATAAACTTGACTGTAAACTGGGTGTTATTTTAGCCTACTGTGATAAGCCAGGAATTGGATTCAGTTAAAAAGGGGGGGGTAATTAAGCCATGGGTGACCACCTCTTGTGAGCAGTTTTATTTTATAGGAAGAGCCAGAGGTTCAAGCCGTATATTGGATGGCAGGGATTTTGCAATTATCTTCTTTAGCCCATTTATATATTTTGTAAATTTTGGATAGGTGTGTGCAAATTTGAGCAGTCTCTCATGCAAACAATTTGAAGTCCAGATCAACTTCATTTCAATGAATGTAAAATTCAAGGCAAAAACCCTTGAGACCTCAATTGCTCTTCATTGTCCCACACATTATGTGGGACAATGAATTATGAACCATAATTATAAGCATTATGAAAACAGAAACATGCCATTGAATTAGAAGACTTTGCTCAGTTTTATAATCAAGTATAATGTTTTTAGAATCTCATCAGTATAGAAATCACAATTTTTAAAGGAATGGAGAGGTGATATCCCTCCAGATACTTGAACCACTGCAAATATTTTTTATACAGATCTTAGGCAAGGCACTTGGAATTTTGTCCTCCTCAAGGTGCTGACATAAAAGAATGGTTATAAGAATATAACAATCATCTTATTAGAACAGAACTGAATTAGAATCGAAATCACACATTCTTAAAAATATATATATTTATTAAAAGAATAGGAACACCCAAAAGAAACCTACTTCATTTTTGGTCCCTGTTTCCACGTGCTTACAAAGCTACAAATGTTAACAAGTACAGTCTAATAAATTTAACCCAGCATGTTCAATAAAGACTATTTTCACTTGTATATTCTGTGCTGTAATAAAATTCAGTTGCATGTCAAACAACAGTTCCCAGTATAGACATTTATTTCTGTTGACCTTTCTTAAAGTAGAAGCAATATGTTACGTCTAGAATACAACTAAAAGAAGGAAATATGCTTTTCAATTTCAGTTGAATAGAACATACATTTTGATACAGCCTTCATGACAACATGCATTGAAACTAAATTAATAGGAGGGTGGTGAAAGACATCCCTAGAAGAAGCTGTTAAGGAAGCGATCCAAACTATCATTCTGGAGATCATCCTTCACAGCTATTTCTGTTTGGCAAGCTGTATGTTGGTAGGTTGCTCTTCTTTTGCTGAGCTGTTGTGGAGAATTTGGCCTAAAAAAGGGTAAATAGACAAATAAATAAATGTGCTTCTACTCTTCCTTATGGATACCCCCAAATCCAGAGAGGGGACAACATTTAATTATTCCATAATATCTATTTTTTTAAAATTCTAAATCAGTCTTTGTCAGTACAATTAACTGATAGACTACTATATATTATGTATTGTGCTATAATGTAATAATTGGTTTCAGTTTAATGTGAATCTGAACCCGACCTTGGTTTATTAAAAATACCATGGTTAAAAACAATCCTGTTTAATACAGTATATGAACCTCATCACTGTCATTCCTTCTTCCTATTGCCAGAAAGTGTCTTTCATATGCAGCAGAAATATACCCCAAATTAACTGAACTTAAGAGTGGGGAAAATAGACCAATTCCAAGTTACTATATATACTTATTAAAGATGTTATGAAGAACTTTTTAAAATCAAAGATTTTTTTTAATGCCACAACAAACTTAAAACATGGACACAACCAACCAAGATCAGGTACAGATGTATTATCTTAATTATAAATTGATACATTATCTGTAGTACACAGGAGCTAGAAGGTATTCCTAAATAGGAAAAGGTTATCATCTTAAAGCTGCAGGTAGTTCTTGAGTTACAACCATTTGTTTAGTGACTGTTCAAAGTTACAACAACTCTGAAAAAAGTGACTTACGACCATTTTCACATAACCGTTGCAGCATCTCCATGGTCATGTGATCAAAGTTCAATGCATGGCAACTGGTTTATATTTATATAAATTTTTATATAAATTTATATATTTCAGTGTCCTGGGGTCACATGATCACTTTTTGCCATCTACTGACAAGCAAAGTCAATGGGGAAGCCAGATTCACTTTACAACCATGTTACTAACTTACCAACTGCAGTGATTCACTTAACAACTGAGGCAAGAAAAGTCATAAAATGGGCTAAATTCACAAATGTCTTGCTTAGCAACATAAATTTTGGACTCAATTATGGTCGTAAGTTGAGCACTTCCTATACTTTAAATGTGTTACTCAACAAGACCAGGAAAAAATATAAAATATTACCAGTTGTCTGAAAGAATATGTTCCTTGCCTGTTACAGGGCTGCTAGTTTTATAGGAAAGCTGCTTTCTTCTAAAGAGGTCTGTTGGGGTGCGGCATGGTGTGATAAGAAACTTTGGGTATTGTGTACAGATGGGTCTGGCCCACTTTTTTACTCTGGGTGACTCTTCACAGTCTGCAGTCAAAGAGAAAAAAAGCCAAAGTTCTGAAGTCTGCTGTGTAAGATCAAAGGTTTATTTTGTCTAGCATCCTGTTGCCACTAGCAGCAGATAGATTTCTCAGGTAACCTTACAAGCAGAGCTTTCTTATCCCCACACCCCACACCCCCTGACTCCACACAATAATGGTAAGCTGCTACCATAATGAATATTAAGCTTAGTTGATGTTCTTCGGACCAATGGCTGCATTCACTAACATTGTAGATGCAAGTTAGCATGAAAAAAGGAAAGGAGAAACATCATAAAAGAGGCATGGTAGAAAGAAACAAGGTTATGTATCTTGATAAAAATGATTAACTGGAAACTTCCAAAAGCTATAGAAACTCAAAAACAATTTAGAGAGATAGCATACTTTTATACGGTAATATGTTTACCACCATTCCCATACATACACACTCATCAAGTGACTACACCAATCAAAAATATTTCTGAAGGACATTATGTAAAATTTATCCATATGTCTTAAAAGATCCTATTCAACATATCTGAATATCAATATATTTGATTTGACAAATTTCCATTTTTTGAATTTCCCTCAACACTGTAACAGTCTGCATTACCATTACTATCAATCCTCTCATCTTTCCTACCATCCATCCCCTCCCACTTGTGACTGTATGACTGCAGCTTTGTTGCTTGTATCCTTACGATTTATATTGACTGTATTAGTATGATTTGATTGCTTATTTGTACCCTATGACTATCATTAGGTGTTGTACCTTATGATTCTTGACGAATGTATCTTTTTATGTACACTGAGAGGATATGCACCAAGACAAATGCCTTGTGTGTCTAATCACACTTGGCCAATAAAGAATAAAGATAAAGATTTCTGATCCTTTGCTACGACAAGACATTTTATCCAAGTTGCTGAGAATCAATTGCAAATTAGAAGGCATTTGTCAGCCTGGGAGTTGCCCACCTTAGCTGTAAACTGCCTTTAGATCTGTCTCCAAGAATTGGTCCATTAAAAAAAGAAGCCACCTAAAACTTTGGCTGCAACACCTTACAGAAGTACATTTCAGAAGGTAAGCTGTGTTCTATATAAAGCAAATTCCATTATATTGCTGCTGGCTTATGACCAATAAATAAGTTTGAACGTCCAAGGTCTAGCATTACATATTTAAAAAGTATATTGTCTGCATTAGGTTATTTGAAAGAGTGTCTTTTCCCAATCTGATCTACCCAGCCCACCAAAGTGTGGAGGCAGGGAATGCTATCAGTCCCCATTCTAAAGAGATCCATCTGCTGAGACCAAAAGGAGGGGCCTTCTCCATGGTGGCTCCCTCCCTATACCTCCCTCTGCATCATCCCTGAAGAGATAAGATTGGCCCCCACTTTGATACTCTTCACAAGGTTGAAAAGACATGGTTCTGCCAATGACCATAGGAACCCCAGAATGATAGGGAAGCCATCAGTCATTTATTGTTGTCAACAGTGAGGTGGGGTGGTTATTGCTTTTTGTATGTTTTTTTTTGTATTGGGATTTTATTCTTGTAATAAAATTGGGGGTGAGTTGGCCAGCCATAAAAATTTAAATTATAAATAAACAAACAAAAAACAAATAAATGTAGCTTCATGAATTTACATTATATCCACACTCAATTTTTATCATAAATTAAGTAAATGATCTTCTTGGTTTTTCTTGTGAGGAAAATGATCCTAGCCCTTGATCATTATCCCTTTCTATTGAAACAAATGAGTATGTTACTCAAAAACTTGGAACATTACAAAATAAAACATCTTATCCCCTGGAGACCTGAGATGAAATTAGAATGGAGAAGCCACTACAGCAGCTTCAGAAAAAACGAGCATCTTCTGGCGTAGAAAAGAAGGCAACACAAAAACAAGGATAAAGAAGAGGGAATAAAGGCAGGGACTATGCGCGGTGTAAAATAAGAACAGGATTTTTTTATTCCCCCAAGGTAAACAAAAATTGCCCTAAATCTACTATTATCAAGAGGGCAATGCTTGTGGAATTTCCAGAATTGGAATGTGGAAACAATTTGTGCAGATGGATAGGGATATATTAATCATTCGCAGCTCCGATTGTTGGAATCCTGGAGATTCATCAGTATAATCTCATTGTCACCACTTCTCACAGACATTCCCCAAAGTGGTGTTTTCCAAATCTGTTGTTATACACCTTCCAATAGCCATGCTGTACTAAGCTTAAGGAATGTCTAACGCATTTTGATAGAAGGCTGGGAAAGATTCCATCAAATGCTGTCTCCCAAAATTCTTCAGAAATGGCAATTAATATTGAGAGGGAAGAATATTGTTTTTCTTTATACTGGATTTGCAGAGGACAGGGGCAGTACAAGTTCACTCTTCTGCAACAGATGCTTTACTCAAGTGAAATGCCTCCTTTCACAGATACTGAGTAAACTCCACACAGGGCAGAGATGTCCTTGTTCCTATTTGCAAGTTATACAGGACTTGGAGGGAAGGCAAAATTTCACTTGTAGCATCCATGCCAGAAAAAAAATTAAAACCCAAAGTAGAAACAGAACACATCTATAATTGCCTTTGGCAGAAGCATGTCCTCCACAATTGCAAAGGATCTGGGGAAAGGTAAATTGCAAACTCTAATAGATCTTAGACTACTAATCCAGGCTCCATGTTTTGGAATTCACAGACCTTGAATATTCCAAAAAATGTGTCTCTCAGCAAAGCGCTACAGCAGCGGTCCCCAATCTTTTCGTCTTGGCAGCCTGGTGGGGGCAGGGAAGGGAGAAGGGATGGTTCTGTGTGAGAGGCAGGTCCGCGCACAAGCGCATGCAGCTCCATTTACGCAAGCAGTAGATGCACGCACCTGCCACTTGCACAAATTGAGCTTTGCACATGCATGCAAGCACCCACTGCTCACTCAACAGGAGCTGCACGTGAGAGAGCACCTGAACAGGCTGCGGCCAAGGACCCCTGCTCTGCGGCATTAGTTGACAAAGTGGAAGAACCAAACATAGTTCTTTTAAGAACCAATCTGATGTTCTCCAAATGTATTAGGCTACAATATCATCCTCAACCAGTATGTGGAAGCTGAAAAAGGCTTAAATGTATCACCCATTTTAAATATCCCATCATCCCCATCACATTGGCCTGCCACGTGCCCCTCCACATTTCTCAATACCCCCATCACATCAGCTGTCCCATTTAGTCATGCAGGGAAATTATGTTATAGACTCTGCCAGTTAATGAATTTGGATTGGTGGGGGTCAAGGAAGAGACCTTTTCTGCTGTTACCCCTATCCTCTGGAAAAACCTCTCCCCCCCCCCCGGAGGTGAAGCTGGCCCTCACACTCCTGGCCTTTTGAAACAGTTTGAAGACCTGGCTCTGCCAGGGGATCACAGAATGACACACAACTCTAGGGTTAGGGTTAGTGCCTTGAAATCCCTCCCCGACCTTTAAAAAGTTATATTCTTTTTTTTTACCTCACTCCATTTATTTATTTGATTTTTATCCCAGTTTTATCATTTTTGATAAATAATTAAAGGTGCAAACATACATAATGCTCCGTTCTCCTATTTTCCTCACAACCCTGTGAGTTGGGCTGAGAGTGTGTGACTGGCCCAAGGTCACCCAGCTGACTTTCATGTCTAAGGCAGGACTAGAACTCACAGTCTCTTGGTTTGTTGGCCAGGACCTAACAACCAGACTTAACTGGCTCTCACCCATTTTTCCTTTTTTATTGATATTTTGTCTTTTTATATCATTTATATGCTTTTATATTTTAGATGTACAACTCCCAAAGTCACTCTGAGAATGTGATGGACAGTACCTAAATTTGACAAATAAATACCGGTAAATATTTGTTTTAGGAAAGACTATAGGTTGGCCATTGCCACATTAAACAGGCAACTATTTGAAGATACAGTATTGTTTATTTCTTTGTTCAATTTAGCTTCTGCCTTCCCTTCAGGAACTCAAAGTGGTGAAATAGCATCCCCTCCTCCCATTTTTCCCACAACAACCCTGTGAAGGACAATATAGTTACCATGATCTTCTCTAAGAGGAAGTGGTGCAGAAAGTCGCCACTTAGTATTTCTCCTGTCTAGTTTTGGCAATGACTTCAAAAATACTTGCTTCAGGAACTGAGCCTTCTGTTCTTCGAACTGTTTCCTCTATCAAGAAACAAACAGGGAATATACAGGATTGTGCAGAGCTTTGGATTCAGGCCTCAAAAGTTGCTTTGGAATATTCAGGTAGCATTTGCCCAGAATAATTTAAATCACTTCTGTCTTTTCCTAGGCTAGTGGCTTTAAGGTGCTCCTTAATGTTCTGGATGCATGCTGATGATCACATGAAGCAGAATCTCAAATATTGAGCAGCCATTATCTATTCAAATCAGTAAGAGGGCACACTGAGTGATACCTAGAATGATACACTGAGTGACATCCAGCCACTCACTCTTATTACTTATTACTGTATAGTTCACTACATTGTATTTTATCCTTCTAGTGTAGCCTTAAAAAGAAAGGCCTTTCTCTTAATCTCTATTGCCCTTTCTGCTTTCCCGTTGTTCAATCTAATCAATACCCTAACCTAAACCTAGCTCTGACTTTATCACAAGCATACGTTTAAAATTCTTCCTATTGCCCTCAAAGCTTGATTGTGCCTCTATTTCAATACGTTTTTTTGAATTATTGTATCTAGCCCAGTCCAGAATTGTTCGATCTCCTAGCCATTAAAAAGAAGCTCCTTCTGCCACTGTTTCTAGATTTCTTCTCCTTGTTTGCACTGTCCTATTGCCTCTAAAACAAGAAATCCCTGTGCTACACTTCTCTCACTGGTAGAATTTAAAATAAACCATCATTACTGTTCACCTTGCCTATAAGTGCTGCTAATTTTTTAAGCAGTATAGGTAAATCTCAACTTACAACCACAATTGAGCCCAAAATTTCTGTTGCTAAGCAAGACATTTGTTAAGTGAATTTTGCCCCATTTTACAATCCTTCTTGCCACAGTTTTTAAGTGAATCATTGCAGTTGTTAAGTTAGTAACACGGTTGTTAAGTGAATCCAGCTTCCCCATTGACTTTGCTTGTCAGAAGGTCACAAAAGTTGATCATATGACCCCAGGACACTGCAACCATCATAAATACGAGTCACTTGCCAAGTGTCCGAATGTAAATTACATGACCAAGGAGATGCTACAACTGTCATAAGTGTGAAATATGGTCATAAGTCACTTTTTTCAGTACCATTGTGACTTTGAACAGTCATTAAATGAACTGTCATAACTGGAGGGCAACCTTCAGGAGTTTCTTTTGGGGCCTACAAACGTTCAAAATTTGAGAATAACCAGGGAGCATTGTCACTAAAAGTCTTCCATGTAAAAGAAGGCTCTAAAAGTTCTATCTCTCCCTCATTTACTCCAAGTTACTTAAGCTGTTTCTCCTCTGCCCATGAATATTGGTTGATTTTAACAAAGATGATTTTTTTTCTTATGGGCTACCATAAGACAATACTCCCAAACACTAAGGGAGAAGTCCAGATGAAAATCTACTGTAGGTTTTAAAGAGGGATTGCCGGTGTTGGCTATAATATAAAACTATCAACTTGGCCTCGAGGTAGCAGGGGGGGACGATGACAGCTCTCTACCTCCCATCCTAGTCGAATGGCTGCTTCAGTAAAGTTCTTCCGTTCCACTTCAAACGTTTGTTTCTGCTCCTCAAACAGCTCTTGCTTCTCCTGTAGCAGCTGTTGTTCCTCTAAGAAGTAAGAGCCCTTCAAGTGGGCAGGCAGCTCTGAATTGGCAGCAGACATCAATTGCTCCTGGAAAAAAAAATTGAATTAAATGTACAGACAGATCCATAGAGTTCAAAAACATGAATTTTTCATTATGGACAGGCCAAGCCTTTGTTCCAGATCTACAATTAAGCTATTGCTTTACAATAACTTAACTGTTACAACTTTCCTCAGCAAATCCAGCAAATGTATACTCTGATGAGGATGATTAGAATTCTGCCATGAAGAGTGAAGTGGGTCTCTCACAGAACTACAGCTCCCAGCATTCTTGGGAAGAACAGCAAGTTTATTAACTAGATGAATAGAGTGTCTTTTGCTGCATGAACCAATAGAGGGAACTAGAAGGCTAACAAAAGGAGAGAGAATGAGAGTTTCTTTGAAATGCCCCAATTATGAGGTATTTTCAATGTTTAATTAGGTTTTATAGCAGCATTTCACTTACTGTGCTGCTAAATAGCTTTTTAAAAATAAACACATTCTTGGACTCATTCAGAAAGGCTGTTTATATGCAAATAAAAGTGTTTGTTAATTCAGTAACCGAATATGCAATTAGGTGATATCAAACTAATGCAGAGTAGAACACAGAGCATAGAATAATAGGGTTGGAAGGGACCTTGGAGTCTTTTAGTTCAACCCTCTGCCCAAGCAGGAAACCCTATACTTGTGATGGCCAACGCATGGCATGCATGTCACAGGTGGCACCAGGGGTGGGCTTCAAAAAATTTAACAGGTTCTCTGCCTGGTTGCTTGGCATGGCCATGGTGAGCGTGGCCTAGCTGTCCTCCTGCACCATGGTGGGGGGGCATTTTTGCCCTCCCCAGGCTCCGGAGGCTTTCCTCGAGCTCTGGGAGGAAGAAAATGGTCTCCCCGGGCTCTGGGGGCTCCAGGGCTTTCAGGAGGCCCGTTTTTCACCCTCCCTGAGCACAGGCCCCGCACTTACCTGCGATCCAAAATGGGCCACGTGGGGACTCCTAGCAGGGGCAGGGTGGGCAGGGCCAGCCAGGAGTGGAATCTGCTGGTTCGCTGAACCAGCCATAAAATTAACAACCAGTTCACCAGAACCGGTGCGAACCAGTAGCAGCCCACCCCTGGGTGGCATGCAGAGCCCCTTCTGTGGACACGTGAGCCATGACCCAGGTCAGCTCTGCCGCACATCTGTGCATGCCTCCTGCCGGTCAGCTGGTCTTCGGGTTCTGATGTGCATGCCAGGGGTGGGTGGGATGCATGCATGGGGGGGGTGCATGCGCAGGGGGGTGTATTGCATTTTGGGGATACGCGCACTTGCACTTTGGGCACTCGGTGCCAAAAAGGTTAGCATCACTGCCCTATATCATTCTGGCCAAAAGGCTGTCCAGTCTCTTCTTAAAAGTCTCTAGTGATGGAGCACCCACAACTTCTGGAAGTAAGCCATTCTACTGATTAATTTTTTTAATTGTCAGAATTTCTTCTTAATTCTAGACTAAATCTCTCCTTGATAATTTTCCATGCGTTACTTCTTGTCCTGTCCTTAAGTGCTTTGGAGAATAGGTTGACACCCCCCCCTTATCTAAATTCAAAACATCAAATTAACCCATCAGGTCATTTTTTGGTAAGGGGTTGCTTTCTGGTTTCTCTGAATTAGGGAGTAAATGACAAATACAAACAGTTTTCCTTACAACTACCAGCCTTCAATATCCCACCTGCACAAATGGCTAGGAGTACCAGGAGAGAGCAAAGCACCTGGAAGCAGCCATTTACCTGGAAGCACTGCTGCTGCAATGCAATCAGCCCTCGGCTCTCTTCAATCTCTTTCTTTAGTTTCATTATTTCCTTGTCATGATCTGTCACAACGACCACAGGGTTTGGTCATTTCCCTCAGACATTTGGCAGTCAAGAGCTGGGCAAAAAGATAAAAAAGGAGACTTGCTTGATGTACTTTTTAATCTGTAATGGGGTGTGGTGACGCTAGGCTTCTTGACCAGAAGGCTGACAGTTTGAGACCCGAGCACTGTGTGATGGAGTGACCTCCCGTCCTTGCCTCAGCTCTTGCCCACCTAGCAGTTCAAAAGCATGCAAATGCAAGTAAATAACTAGGTACCACTTTGGTGGGGAGGTAACAGCATTCTGTCAGCCTCAGTGTATAATCATGCCAGCTACATGACCATGGAAGCATCTACACACCATGCTGGTTCCCTCAGCTAGGAAACAGAGATGAGCACTGCCCCCTAGAGGCAGACATGACTAAACAGAGGAAATCTTTACCTTTACCATTATAACTTGATTAAGGGAGTTGGGAAGCTGGCTCTACACCTTTTAATGTTTATCTCTAATCTTTCTTTGTACTGGAAAACAATCAGAGTTCTACCTTATAGGCTTGTAAATTAGGTCAAATTGTAAAACTGTAAATAGAATCAGAAACGAGCATTTATCTTATATATTCTTTTTTTAAAAGCCAACCTTGCAGACAACCAACCTTTTTAGGTGATATTAAACTCTTTACAACAATCTGATGGCTTGCCAACCAGTTTTTAACTGGTTGTCTTCTACCCCATGCCTTTGCTTCATAACAACTGTTAAGTCACACTGTAGCCCAGCAAGAACCCTGGGCCGTGTTTTGATTATAAGCAGCTATTTGTTTTCAGTAAATATGCTTAAATTAGAGGCTTGTTCACTCATAAACTTGAGTTTAAATTGTTTTTGGATTAGATCCAACTAGAAACAAGGCTCACCAAAACAAAAAAGAGTAAGTCATATGCCATGTCAACCTGGCAGAACCTGCCCTTCACAGGTTGAGCTGAGTTCAAGACAAGTGGAGTTCAAGACAAGTGGAGAATAGTCACACATCACTTTAGTGCCAATTCCAGAACACCATACAATATTTTACAGCTGCTCTGAGCTTATATATATTGCTGTTAAATTATTTATGGAATACCACAAAATATGACAGTATGAAGCATTAATTTTCAAGATTCCAGCTGCTGTCTGTTGCCTTGCCGGCACATACTTTACCTCTGTAATGGAACACGTTGGATAGCTCAGATTTTGGGAATTCTCCTCTTTGGACTTTCTTCCTTTCCATATATTTATTGTGCTGCTATAAATCTTTGGTATCCTCTGTATTTGTATGTATATTACAGTTTTGATTAACTAAACACCAAGCATATAGTGGAAATAGAGGGAAGAACAAGACCTGTTTTTCTGAACAGGCCAGAAATGTCAGCATTCTATTCTAGGAACCAAATGCCATCCTGGATGCTCCCAAACAAGCATAAAAGGATCTTCTTTGTCCCTTTTCTGCTTGGCTATGTGCTCATCAAGCTTATTGTTCTTATTTATTTTAGGGCAACTTATTGTTATTTTGGAATGATGTTATTGGAGCACTTTAATCCAAGTTTAAGCGCAAGAAATCAGGAGTGAAGGTTGGGTCCAAAATTAGTACAAGTTTATTCCATGCTACCTCTAAACAGGAATCTGAATTCCTAGTGAAGAAGGCAAGTTGGTGATAGACAACAGTCAAGGGAATTCAAGGAAGGCTGGACTTAGATCTCTTGTGCACATAAAGGGATTTCAAACTAGTAATATGCTTGACTCCTCCCTCAGGCTTGTTCTGATCACCAGGTTGCCTGTTGATTTAATATTTTTAACTGTTTTCTGTGGGTTTTTTTTTAGTTTTGTGCATCACCCAGACCTTACTGGATTGAGTGGCCAATAAATTTAAATAAATAAATAATTCAAAGTGGCAAACAAATAAATCGCAAAAAGTATACCTTCTTATCTCATATCACCTCCATGAATATGTGCAACTGCCTTTAGAATTAGCCCATTTAGAGTCTTGTGATAACAGCACTGAAATTCTCTTTGAAGAATATGACGTAGGAGTTACTGTACCTTGGTTATGAACAGCTTTTATGGTATTTCTGAGCCTACCCCACTGTTCCTGGAAGGACTTATACGGACAACTTTGCTCTGTGCCCTTGAGACAAAAAAAAAACCACCAAAAAGATTAAAGGAGGTTAACCAAAAGGTAAAGCAATGGATACTTCTTGCTTAACAACTATTTATTTATGTTTCCCCCAGTTTGCCTTGGTGGTGCAGGCTGTTAATAGCCTAGCACTTAGCTCCAGCTGCCTGTAATTATTGCAGGCTCGAATCCCACCAGGCTCAAGGTTGACTCAGCATTCCATCCTGAGGATGGAATGAGGACCCAAGATTGTTGGGGGCAATAAGCTGACTTTGTAAAAAATGCCGCTTAGTAATAAGCAGGCATATACAATGGAAGGATTGGGTTGTATCCCAAAAACTGTAAGCCACCCTGAGTCTCCGGAGAAGGGCGGGATATAAATATGAATAAAATAAAAATAAAAAATAAAAAAAATTAATGACTGCTTTAAGTGATAATGGTGCTGGAAAAGTGACATACAACTTGTACTTTCCCAGGGTCACATCAACATGATTCAGGAGCTTGACAACTCTTGCACATTTATGATAGTCACAGCATCCTGCAGACACGTTTGCCATTTGCAACCTTCGCAGCCAGTTTGCAACAAGTTAAACCAATAGGTAAGTTGGCAGGGAAAGTTGCAAGTTGTGATCACAAAATATCCCGCTTAACAATAAATATTTGGATCCCTATTGTGGTCATACATTGAGGACTACCTATATAGCTACCAACTGCTAGAAGTATCCCCAGGACACCCTTACTGTGGCACTGCCCCCATCGGTGGCCAGCATCTCTTCCAAGTCTTGGGTCACTTCATTCAGCAACTGTTTCAGTTTGGCATTCTCAAAAGCCAGGCCCTCTTCCCGTTGTTCCTGCTTGGCCAACTGGATGCGGTAGAGCTCTTCCTCCTTTCTACAACAGTAGAAAACGGGAATATACAGCTGGAATATTGCCAGCATAAAGCGAAATGTTCTTTAATCACTATTCCATTGTGTTTTTGTCACATGGTTCAGCTCAGTACTTGATTGTCTCTTAAATAAAATGTGAGCTTAGTTCCTGGCGATGGAAACATACCTTATTTTCTTGGCAATTACATGGGAGCCATTTGCTGTTGCCTTCTTGGATTTTCCCAACTTGCCTGGTTCAGCTATAGCTGTGGATTTTTCCCCCAATTCCCATCCAAGTACTAACCAGATTCCATTCAGCTTTCTCCAAAACTGATTGCATAACAGCTTGTTGGAACATTATCATCTACTTTATCATTAGTAATTCACCACCCTAGGAATAGCCACAGTTGTGCAAACATAGTAGTTTCATGCCACTCCTAGAATAGTCCTTAGGAATCACCATTCCTAGATTTGAATGTTATAAAAGTATAGTTGAAAATGCATGATGATGGATGAAACTTAGCAAAATCTCAAAAACACATAGTGCTGTCCATTTCTTTATAAATTTCAGAGGTTATTTCTCTTGTATAAAATGCTTCTCATGCTGAGAGCCACAAACGTGTTTGGGGGCATAATATAGGTTTATACCTATTCCATAATCTCAGTATGGCACGTCTCCCATAATGATTTTTGACTTTGTTGTACCACAGATATCCATGCCACCTAAATCTCAGGTTCTGTCCTCCTCTTGGTAGGCCAAATTCTTCCAAAGGTTTTGCACAGCAACATCTTTCTGAACAAGAGGTGGAGGTAAATGTCAGCAACTTACCTGCCCAGGGATCTCCCAGTTTTCCAAGTGGCCCTCTTGCCATCCATCCGAGGAAGAGCATTAAGAATTTCAATTGCTAGGAAATAGTAAGCCATATGCCTAAGTAGTGAATCCACTCATCTTCCCCAGCCTTCTTTCCCAGA
Organism: Naja naja; assembly: GCA_009733165.1. Lineage (NCBI taxonomy): Eukaryota > Metazoa > Chordata > Lepidosauria > Squamata > Elapidae > Naja > Naja naja. Next base: position 185,134,960 of record CM019149.1, on the reverse strand, counting down.
TTTCACACCCAAAAATCAGAGGTGAACATTTGCTTTCAAGTTCTTCTAGCAAAAGCTCCACACCTCTTCCTTTCATTTCCGCTATTTAAATTGCAAAAGAAACTTCTCCAGTTTAATATTTCAGAACTGTCATTATGCCTGCTTCTAATCTAGCCTGTGGTTAAGAAACTGTCTGTGTTTCCCAATTGTCAGAATACAGCTGAGACAGTGGTAGGGCTTTCCTGACCTATTCACTTAATAAATCCAAGAAAGGGGGAAAAAACAGACCGAGGAAACTACAGACCAATCCGTCTAACATCAATATCTGGAAAGATCCTGGGAAAGATAATCAAAAACAGATCTGCGAACAAACTAGAAGCAAATAAAGGTATAACTAATAGCCAGCACGGGTTTGTTAAAAACGGATCATGCCAAACCAATCTTATTTCATTCTTTGATAAAGTGACCAAATTAATTAGTAGACCAGCGAAATGCTGTGGACATAGTATACTTAGATTTCAGTAATGCATTTGACAAAATAGACCACAACCTACTTCTTGGTAAGCTAGAAAAATGTGGAATAGACAACATCACCACCAGATGGATTTGTAGTTGGCTGACAAACAGTACTCAACTGTACTATACCCACATGGAGAGAAGTAAGCAGTGGGGTACCACAAGGCTTCATCTTGGGCCCAGTACTCCTAAATATCTTCATAAACTACTTCGATGAGGGAGTAGAAGGGGAACTTGTTAAATTTGCGGATGACACTAAGCTGGCAGGAATAGCCAACACCCCAGAAGACAAGCTCAGAATCCAAAAAGATCTTGAACAATGGGCCTATCCAGCAAAATGAATTTTAATTTGGAGAAAAGCAAAATTTTACATTTAGGCAAGAAAATTCAATAACTACAGATTATGTGAGACCTGACTCAAAAACAGTAACTGTGAGGGGACCTTGGAGTCCTAGTGGATGATCACTTGCATATGAGCAAGCAGCCCAAAAAGCTAATATGATCCTGGGTTGTATAAACAGAGGCATAGAATCAATCTCACGTGAAGTATTAGTACCACTTTATAAAGTCCTAGTAAGAGTAGACCACACATGGAATACTGCAACCAATTTTGGTCACCATACTACAAAAGATGTTGAGATTTTGGAAAGGTTCAGAAAGAACAACTACGTTGATCAAAAGCCTGGACACTAAACCTGTGAAGAACAGCTGCAGGATTTGGGTTTGGCTAGTGTAGAGAAAAGAAGAATTAGGGGTGACATGATAGCAGTATTCCAATATTTGAGAGGCTGCCACAAAGAAGAGGGGGTCAAATTATTCTACAAAGCACCAGAAGGTAGGACAAGAAATAATAATTGGAAACTAATCAAGGAGAGAAGCAACCTGAAATTAAGGAGAAACATCATAACAGTGAGGACAATTAGCCAGTGGAACAGCTGGCCTCCAGAAATCGTGGGTGCTCCATCACTGGAGGTTTCTAGGAAGAGACTGGACAGTCACTTGTTTGATATGGTATAGTTCTGCTGCTTGAGCAGGGCGGGTGGACTAGAAGACCTCCAAGGTCCCTCTCAATTCAATTTTATTCTATTCTATTGTTTATGTTTTACTTCAAATATAATGTATGTCTGTTAGCACTCACTGATAGCTGGGCTCTGAATCCATCAATAATATTATGAACATTTTTTTTAATGAAGTCTTTATTTTATGCAGCATTCTTTTAGAAATCATGCCTATCCTTAAGATCACATCTTCCAGCAAAGACTCTTGCTGAATTTAAAACTTTCCTCACTAGTAATCCTTATCATATCTTAGCCCTTGTTGTACAAAAGTCATGGCTTGGTGGATGCCTAATAGCCGCCCTGAGTCCTTTTTGGAGAGGGGCGGCATACAAGTCAAATTAAATAAATAATAAAGTGCATTTGGGGAAGTGATAGAAGAATACCTTGAGTCTTCTGGTTGGCTTATGAATAGCTGGTTGCATTTATATTTTTTCCCAGGTACAAGTCTTGGAAATCTACTAATAATTGATTAAAGCTGGTTTGATCATATACGTATACCTCCCCAAAAATGGGGGATTGGAGTTATACATTGTGAAGACTTCAGCAGGAAAAGTTGATTATTTTCTGCTCATTCTAAGATCAACACAAGTTCATCTTAGAATATGAGTGAGATAAGATCAGTGTCCCGTGATCCAGGAGCCATATCAGGGTTTCGAGATGGTTCTGGCACCAGTGTAACTGCAAATAATAAAAGGGCCTGCAAATTTTTACTCCCCACTTGTAACTGCTTACTTACTTCCTCTCTTATCTGTCTTGTTAGTTAAAATCTGGCTCATCTTGTCTTTCAGTCGAAGCAGTTCTTGTTCCTTCCTCTTCATTTCATGACCATGCTGGTTCTTCTGGTTAGCCAGAGAACTGAGGAGCTTGGTGATCTGCTGGGAGAACCACACTTACATTCAAAGCTAGGAGAGTAGATGGGGTCTTTCCACAGCTCCCTTGATAGACTACATTCAGGTTTTCCAGGAAGCAATCCCAGAATCCAAAGCGGTCTTTCCTTTAATAGACCACTATCAACTTTCTTTCTCTCTCATACACAAACACAAGACATAAACTGCTCTATAGGCCAGCAAATTTCAGGCCACACTGATATATTAAATGAAAAAATGAAAAATGAAAAAGCATTGTATTGGGGGGGACTATGGGTAAAGGAGGAAGAAAAGCATCACACATTAATCAAGGATATCATGCTTCTATGAAGTTTTTTATGTAATTATAGACAATTTAAAAGTCATTGATTAGTAACAGTTATCAAATAAAACTGTAGACATTCAAACTAAAATATTTTAAAATCAGATCCATCAGCATTTGTTTGTTTCCCACCTTTATTATTTTCTACAAATAACTCCAACACACTTTCCTCTTCCTATTCTACAAAAGAGACTCAGGATGGGTTGAGAGATCATCATTCTTTTAGAATAAATATAATCTTAGCTACTAAAACTTGACAATATTTATACTTATGGAGAGAGACCAAAAGGTGTTTGCAGTGTATATACTTGTCTGAATTATGACTGTTAAATGTACAGGTCATGTCAAACCCAATTTCATGACACCTTCTTTTGCTGTGCATACTTGCACTGCATTTAAAGCAATTCAAACATTAGTCTGTTTTCTTACACTCCTTTTCTCTAACCTGTGCTTTTCAGATATGTTGGACTAAAAGTCCCAGAACTTCCCACTATTCTAGGCTCTACACATTTCATCGGGATCAGGAAGTTTGTCTTACAATGTTCAATAGCAATCATTAATAATATAAAATTTATTAAATAAAAACTAGAAGATGGGATTGTACCTAGAGCTCAAAATGAAGCATTTGCAATACAGGTAGTCCTCGACCTACAACCACAATTGAGTCCAAAATTTCTGTTGCTAAGTGAGTTTTGCCGCATTTTATGACTTTTCTTGCCTAAATTGTTAAGTGAATCACCGCAGGTAATAAGTTAATAACTCGATTGTTATGCTCCCCATTGACTTTGCTTGTCAGAAAGTCACAAAAGGTGATCACATGATCTTGAGACACAGCAATCGTCGTAAGTATGAAACTATTGCCAAGCATCTGAATTTTGATGGGGATGTTGCAAAGGTCATAACTGTGAAAAACAGTCATCAGTCACTTTTTTCAGTACCATTGTAACTTTGAACAGTCACTAAATGAATTATTGTAAATCGAAGACTATCTGTAATTTAACTCCAGATTGATCAAGAGTGATGTGAAGAACAATCTCTGGGTGGCTGACCTGCCCATCCCTCAGAGATGCATTTGTGTTGCTCCCATTCTTTTCAGTGACCCAAGTGCCCAACAGTTCCCAGCAGGCTGCATCCATGTTAACTCAAGAGAGAAGGCTGTCAATATTAGAAGGGCTGAATCAGTCATTCTTCCATTGCTTCACTCACCTCCTCCTTCTCTTCTTTTAGCATATCATTCAAGTGTTTGTTTTTGCTTTGAAGCTGCTGTTCCTTATTCTGCACAATTGCAATTTCCCTTTCAAGTACTTCCACACGTTCCTATGAGGGTAGGGTGGGGAGACAGATAAGAGAAGGAATCATAGCAAAAAAAAATTAAATCAATTATTATAAGTCTCCTGACCGACCCAAATATAAATTACTTCATTAATTGTATGACAGAACTAAGACATTAGTGTAGTTATTACTAGGAATGAAATTCTCACTGGAGAAAAGGAACAGCATCAGCAGTAATTCCAGGCTTGGAGGAAGGATGTTTTTTTCTCTAATCTGGGGTCAGAACATACAGTGGATATAAAAGTCTACACACCTCTGTTAAAATGCTGGGTTTTTGAGATGTAAAAAAAATCACATAAGCTAGATCACTTCAGAATTTTTTCCACCTTTAATATAAATTGTACAATTCAATTGAAACACAAACTGAAATCTTCTAAGGGAGAAAATAGCAACCAAAATGTACAATAATGTAGTTGCATAAGTGTGCATTGTAAGTGGCTGCTTTGGGGCTGCTTTTCATCAGCTGGAACTTGGGGCTTTAGTCAAGGGGGGTGGGAATTAGTAGAGGGAATTATAAACAATTCCAAATATCAGTCAATTTTGGCATAAAACCACGAATGCTCTATTAAAATCCTGAACATGAAGAAGAATTTCACTTTTCAACACAACAATGATGCAAAGCCTTGGTGGCTCAGGCTGTTAAATGCCAGCATTTAAGTTCCAGCTGCCTGCAAATACTGCAGGCTCGAATCCCACCAGACTCAAGGTTGACTCAGCCTTCCATCCTCTCGGGATAGGTAAACTGAGGACCCAAGATTGTTGGGGCAATTAGCTGACTTTGTAAAAATGCCGCTTAGAAATAAGCAGGCATATACAATGGAATGAAGGCTATTGCTGAGCACACTGGGTTGTATCCCAAAAATTGTAAGCCGCCCTGAGTCTTTGGAGAAGGGCGGCATATAAATGTAATTTTTTTTAAAAAGCATACCTCCAAATCAACAAAAGAATGGTTTCACTAGAAGATCAAAGTTTTGGAATGGCCCAGCCAGAGCTTGGACCTGAATCCTGAAGAGGGCTGTGCACAGGAGATGCCCTCACAGTCTGACAGATTTGGAGCACATTTACAAGGAAGAAGGGCGAAGATCCCCAAGGAAAAATGTGCCATGCTGATAGGCTCCTACCCTAAAAGACTGGATGCTGTCATAAAATCAAAAAGTGCTTCAACTCAGTGTTTATTTAAGGATGTGCACACTTATGCAATCACATTAACAGATGGACAGAATCAAGTTCAGGTGAAGCGTTGGTACTGCTTTATAAAGCCATAGTAAGACCATACTTGGAATACAGCATCCAGTTTTGATCACAATATAAAAAAGATTTTGAGACTCTGAAAAGAGTGCACAGCAGAGCACCAAAGATAATTAGGGGGCTTGAGGCTAAAACATATGAAGAACAGTTGCAGGAATGGGGTAAGTCTAGTCTAGTGAAAAGAAGGACTAGGACATGATAGCCACATTCCAGTATTTGAGGGGCTGCCACAAAGAGGAGGGGGGGCAACCTGTTCTCCAAAGCACCAGAAGACAGGACAAGAAGCAATGGATGGAAACTAATCAAGGAGACAACCAATCAGAACTAAGGAGAAATTTCTTGACAATGAGAACAATTAACAAATGGAATGGCTTGTCTTTAGAAGTTGTGGGTGCTTCATTACTGGAAGTTTTTAAGAAGAGATTGGACAGCCATTTGTCCAGAATTGAATTGCTTGTACAGGGGGTTAAACTAGAGATCCTTCCAACTCTGTTATTCTAGTTTTTGTTGTTGTTATTTTTCCTCCTGAAAGATTTCAGTTTGTTTTTCAATTGAATTGTACAATATGTTATGTTAAAGGTGGAAAAAAATCTGAAGTGCTTTTTCTTTTGGTCTAATTTTTTTTTTACATTTAAAAACCCTGGCATACTAACAGGGTTGTGTAGACTTTCTATAGCTGCTGTACATACACTGTATAAAGGAACAAGTGCGTATATCGATACTGCTGTATATACCACTATCCCCGATTTTTCTTTTTTTCCATACAGGATAACAATAAACTGACAGTCACTTTTTTGTACTGATGCATTGCAGGAACCAAATGGAAAGAGACAGAGATATGGCAGATTATTATTTAATGAAATACTGGAATAATAACTATCTTTGCCAAAGTTTAAATATAGTTGCCAAAAAAATCATGTGCGTTTTGAAATGGAAATCTGCCCATTTTAATCAGTTGAATGACAATAATTTTATTTATATAAACAGAAGAGGAAATAATGTATCAAAACATGCAGCTGCTCTATATCACTGATTGCCAAATATAGTCACAATTCACTGCTACTGCTATTTTGATAATTAATGCAAACTAGCATGAATATTCACTTTTCTGAAGAACTCCCAAAAATTATCTCATAATATTTTGGAGCAATGAGTAAAATGAAATTGGGGGGAAAAAGGCAATTACATTCTTGTTGTGACTCCCATATATATATATACCATATCTTTACTTGTGTAAACAGGGAACACTACATTCCTAAGAGGTCTGTAAGGGGTGTGCATAAGTGCACCAACGTGCCTACTGTCCCTGTCTTAATGTTCCCTTTTATTCATATCTATTTCATGTATTAATAATCATGTTTATACTTATATATATTATCAGAAGCATGCTTGACAAAATAAATAAATAAATAAAATTTTAAAACCTTTGCATTTGAAAAAGTTTTCTGGTTAGGTAGATGGTGCGCAAATATCTATGTAATCAAGCAAATGAAGGAGCTTTTAAGCAACCTGGGCTTAAATTAAATTTGAGCAACTGTCCATCTCCTTAATTATTCAGGAGTACAGTATACCTATCTCTTCACCTGTGCTGTGGTCATAAGTAAATCCGTAGCTTTACCCAGCATGCTTAGAAAATTACATAGGTTGGGGCTGTAGGCAGGATCATGGCAATATGCAAAGCCCCCACCGCCCCTGTGCCCTGACAGAAGAATCCAATAGATTGCGATATGTCCGAAACCTTCTAACAAATGTCAAATATTCACATGCATCCCTCTTTAGAGCATGTAAGCATCAGGAAAGATATTACACAACAATACTATGTATTAGCAATGGACGGTTTGAGAAAACCAGAACCATCATCACACTACTTCTATTTATACATCTAGTTTATGATGAAAAGGACATCTGAGCAATCCACATTTATATTGCATATTTTTACTTTTGGTAATTATTAGAACATTGTAAATTGAAAGGTAGTCCGGTGGAGCTGTCGGGCAGGAAGGCTAGACATTGGGGAATACTCCATGATTGTCCCTATTAGCAGACTATCTGAAAGGATGAACTCTGCTGCATGAATTCCTGTTCATTCCAAAATAATTGTACATAAATTTTCTTGGCAGATTTTGCTGCATTGCCATTGGTATTGGGTTTTTAAAAAAAATGTTTGGATTCCAAAGCATCTTCTGTTAGTCACTGATATTAGTTAATATACAGGCCACATACAATACAGAATCTAGAAGTTCTGACCTTGAGTTTACCCTGATGTTCCCTCAGATAATCCAGCTCTTCATCCCGCCGCATCTTCTCTGCCTCCACGTCACCCAACTTGGCTGATGAACTTTGGTATAGATTCAGCAGTCTGCAAGCCCCATTAACCAATTCCAGGAGGTCAAAGCCGTGCTCAATACCATCTCCAGAACCATCATCCTTATAAAGGGCAGGGAAGCCCAGTGCTACTAATTCCTAGAAAAATGTACAGTTGAAACATAGAAGAGGTAATAGCAATAGCAACAGAAATAGTACTTAGACTTATATACTGCATCACAGTGCTTTTACAGCCCTCTCTAAGCGGTTTACAGAGTCAGCATATTGCCCCAACAATCTGGGTCCTCATTTTACCAACCCCGGAAGGATGGAAAGCTGAGTCACCCTTGAGCTGGTCAGGATCAAATCCAGGCTGTGGGCAGAGTCAGCCTGTGATACTGCATTCTAACCACTGCGCCACCAGGGCTCCTAAAACATTTCAAAAGACGTGATTGTCATTCTTAATAAATAACTAGCATAAAAATACATAATAGAAACAGGGTGGTATCTTTATATGATACACAAGTGTTACAAGAATTCCATTAGGGACAGCAGCCTCAAGGTTTTAAGGCCTCAACATCAGGCCAAACAAAAGAGAGAGAGAGAGAAGAGAGAGAAAGAGAAGGAAGTATGGAGTTTGTACTTAACATCTTAAAATGTCACCTTTAAGGTCTTAAAAGTAATTTATTTTCTTCTCATTATAAATTAAAATTGTAGGACATCCCACTCTAGGATATGTTCATGTCTGTGCTGTCCAGCCAGTTATAGTTAATGGGATTTGGGATAGTTAGTTAGGAATTGGGAGCTGTCCCCTTAAGGGAATGCATCATGGTAAATGTAATTAAGGTATCCTGGGAAATGTAGTTCATGTCATGTGGCCACATCTGTGATCCTGATTGGTCACTGAATTGACCCTTGGTGGGTTGGGGGAGTTTTCTTCATTCTTGCCTGAACTCAGCCTTGTACTAGCATATTTACTACTATGGGATGAAATATGGGATATAAAGATCACTATCATTTTACACTACGATTTCAAATATGCAAAGAATTGGACATTAGATGCATCTTAGCATAACTGTGAGTTACCTTAAGGATACCTAATATAATCCAATAAAAGAAACTTTGTATGGAGGAATTTATAGAGTTATTCTATCTGTCTTTATATTCAGCAAGGGATCAAAAGACAGAATAATGTCCAAGCACAAGGAAACTGCAAACCACATTTTTTTAGGTCAAGCAGATATCCACCATTTTCTGCTTCAAAGTCCATGAGCTTGAATGTAGTAGCCCACCCAGAGCAAGTCCATCAATTAGTTTTTCTCACATCATAAAAAACTCAGTCAACCCGCAGAACCCCAGAGTTCCTAAAGAGTTGATAAAGGCACAAAAGGCCCACTCATCTCCATTCATTTTCCTCTCCTTGTTATTTTTCAGCTAGTTGCTCACTTTTTGTAGCTGCTCCTTGATCAAGTTACTCATTGTTTTTAAGCAATCTTTTTCCAAGCACCAGTACAATTCTAAAGGATCAGCTTACTATGAGACTTTAAAACATTGACCCGATCTGGATTTGTTCTCAGCATTATCAAAATACCAAAATTACAAATACTTGAAGAGTGAAATAGAGTGAAATTCCTCACCAACAGATCTGTTTACATGTAGATGATTTAGTGTAGCTTTTGTCTTAGCAAGCTGATACAATCACTTAAAAATTAACTTTCTGCTCAAAGTTACATAAAAAAGACTCTTAATATTTTAAAAGATCTCAGCAAATGATTAGAAGGCACATGGCAGTTGCCCACTTTAAATTATTAGGGCTATGTAGCACTTCCAATTCAAATACTCTGAAGTTCCTGGAGATACACATTTAGAACCTGTCTACAATTCCAAAATGTAAATGCATTTTTCCCCCGGAATGAGGCTATACAACAGAGATCAAGAGGCTTATACTAGACTAACATATGGTTTTAATGACACTTTATAGCAGCTGTCTACAATTCCAAAACATAAATGTATTTTTCCCAGAATGAGGCAGCAACTGCAAAAAAAAGGTCTTTCTCACTTTGGTAAGGCTATATATCAGAGATCAAGAGGCTAGACTAACATGGCATTTCATAGCAGCTCACCTTCATGGAAAATGTGTACCTTTTTGGGGGGGAGAGAATTTTCGGGGGGGGGGAAATGGTGGACTGAAGGCAGCCCTGTGAAAAAGAGAGTGATGACCATGGGACAATGAAGACCTGGAGACTGGACTAGCTCTTTGATAATTAATTCCACTCCAGACAATGAGAGCACCTAAGACTGTCCACAAGTCCTTGCAAGGAAACCACAAGATAGCAGTCTGGTGGATTTAGCACTCTGGCAAGTGGGGAAATAGACATCTTGCTCAAACTATGGTTAGTGTCTTTGAAAGAACATTAAGCTTGCGTACTTTCTAATCATTTTCAGAAATTCCTTGTTAAGTGATTTTCAGCTATTATGAACCTTTGGACTGACAAGTTTTACAGTGCCAGGTGAGTTTCTTTCAATCTTTGGGGAAAAAGTTGTAACTACAAGTTTAAGCATTTTTAAAAATATATAAACAGCAAAAGGGTGATTGAAATTCTGATGTTGGAAAGCTACAAATAGACTAAGGGTCCAGATAAATTTTAAATAACATTTTAACTTATAAAGAATCCTTCCCAAAGGAAATATTTTTGCTTTGATTTTTTTAAAATCATTATCTTTTCTGTGTCTTCTACCCTTGCTGTTTATTCTTTCAGTTTTTTCAAGTTTGTATTCATTTTTTCTGTTGTTATTCATTCAAAGTTTTCCCCAATAAAAACAATAACTAGCAAAATGTTGGAAGTATCTAAAAATTCTCTGAATGCATATAACATATGAATAGATAAGCTTTGTCTGTTGATAAATGCAGTGGAAAGACATATCAACATTCAGAAGCCTTTTCACACATACTTTTCTCTGGCCAGAAGATGCCTACCTTATTGAGGTACGAAATACAGTGATCCATGTTATCACTCCAGCAGACAATATTATCTAACTCATGAAAGCTTCCCTGTAGCTCCAAAGAATCAGTGAAGTGGGCTGGACTGAATGCAGACTCAGCTGGTGAAAAACCCAGCTCAGATATATACTTGCTCATGAAGCACTGTTCATCTACAAGGAAAAGTACAAATAAAATACAAAAGGATTGGGTGGGGTTATGACAATTATAAGAAGAAAGAAGAGTCCAGGGATATTGAAAGCCAGTTATCATAGTTTGGGTACCAATCATAAAACTCTGATAGTCCTAAGAAAAGAAATATTTTCTAATGACTCAAAGTAGGGAAGAGCAATGTCCAGGCAACTTGCTCACACCAAGAAACACTAATTTTGTTCCACCCATTTGTGATCCGCCACTAATACACAACCAAGGGCAGGTCTGAATGTAAGCCATGCAACTCATGCATGCAGCACAGCAGATGGCAGCACTCCCAAATGTTAGGGATTCCCCATCCAAAAATGCTAGGCATTTAGTTAGCTGTTGGATGGAAGTGCAGTAAAAAAAACTTTTAATAGCTAAAAAGATGGGCAGTTGAAAAATATCCTCTAAAAAGCTAACAACAAGTCACTTCTGTATTGCTATTGGGAAAATTATATAGATGTATCTATGAAATTAATCAAGTGCTGAGTGCAAATCAAGGGAATGTGAATGAACAACTGCATTCTGCAGACCATAACCCCAAGTTTTCCAGTAATCAGACTAGGCTTTCTTCCCAGCTGCAGTGTAATAATGTACACACTTCAGTGACACTCCTTTTTCTTGTCAGAGGAGGAGGAAAAGTTGGTAGCCATAAAGCAACAAGCACAAGAGCCAACTTGCTGTATTAGATGTCAGACAAGGATTATAGACATCCATACATAGCATTCAGCCCTGACTTACCAAATAAACCAAAACATGTTTGGGTTCATACAACATGCTCATCTAAACCATCACTTACTAAGCTCAACAGCTGGTTTTAATAACATACTGTACTCAAGTCAAATGCCCATGAATGGAATGATTATATTAGGTGTGGACCTTGTGTAACAACAGATTAACAGGACTACTCCTGTGGAAGTTCAGCATACTATGAATAATCTCATTATTCTAAGAACAGAGCAGTCAGCATGCATAGCTCTTGACTTCCCAAAGAAAGGGAGAAATGAAATTGACCAAATTAGCAAGCATTGATGGAGAATTAAACATTAACAAGTATTTGCTCCTAAAATGCCTTTCCAATTGGGATTCAACAGTTACCTGGTAACAACTCTGCTCTTGGTGTGGCTGGGATGCTTAAAGGTTCCATTTTCTCCTTAGCATTCATTCAGACACCTTCAAAAAAAAACCCAAGACATTATGCATTCCTTTGCAGCATGCTTAGATCAGCAAAGAATCAATTATCAAACCTCTTCAACACAATAACAACTAGAATATATCCTATTTTTGTAATTAATACTAAATTGCTGGTGTGGCTTTACCAGGGCTCACTGCATTGTTCCATTCAGAACCTTTGACCTGCTAGCCCATAGTTAAACAATGAGTGACAAATTGAAACAAGCTCATACTCCCATACCTGGCCTTGGCTGATACTGAAAGGCTGAGTAAGCTAAGTTCAGTGAGTAATTGATTGGGAGACCATAGGAAATCCCAGGGCTCAGAAGCCAAAAAATCCCCTAAGGGGAAAATGGTGAATTACTTTCTAATGTTGCTTTAAAAAAAACCTTCTATGGAATATCCATGACATGAAGTCATCCTCCAAGGGGACTTGACCTTAGTCTGCAAGAGATACAAGACAGCTGGCAACTCCAAACAAGGAGGCCCAATCCCTTAAATAAGTACTTTACTGTTTATTCATTTGTGTTAAATTTCTTTAGAAGCTGGGCTATAAGCACATTAAATAATAGCACATTTAATAATCCAGATTACATTCAAAGGAAACTTATCTTCACTGAACAGATTACTGTATGTCATAACAAGCATATTGCTTATGTTGATGATGATATGATTTACATTACTGTATTAAGTGAATGATCTCCTCTGAAGGTATAGCACACTGCTGTATGATAGCATGCATATTGGTCAAGATATGTGATGTTATTTAATGTATTTACATCTCAACTCTTAAAATTTTATAAAGCAAAAATATGAGCAAATAGTAAAGAACTTATATCCAGATCTTCCTCAGAGTCCTTATCTGATCATTCTCTCTGCATCAGATTGAAACATGATTGCTATCTTTTCCAACAATTTTATTAATTTCAGAGAACAAATATTAAAGGATCCAAATATGATGAGTGCTTTTCTTCACCCCAAAAATGTGAAAGCGACATTATACATTGGCATGCAGTAGCTAAAATTTTTAAAGTTATATTTTTCTTTCGGTATTTCTTCTGATCTGTGCATGAAAAGGCTTAACCAGAAAACATCTAGGCCAAAATTTGAAGGAGAAACCATTCACTTTTTCTATATCTCACATGTACATCTTTAAAGCCAACTGAACCTTAAGTTGTTGACATTAGAGTAAACCAATGTTGAACCATAGTTTATAAAAATATAATTGACTGGTTTACACAACTGTAACAAGCAAGCTATATTTTAGCAATCACAATCCACATTTGTGGCAGCAGTCAAAATCATATTCAGTGAATTAAAACAATCTTCAGTCCTCTCCTCCCCTCACTCTCATTCACACAACACATGCAAATGCTAGAACAAAAGGCTGAAGGATCTATTCTAGACCCATCCCTTATAAACTAGTTCTCCAAATAGCCTAGTGTTTATAGTTTGTCCAAAGAAAACTATAATTAAAACAATAAAACTGTAGAAATGTCTATAGAAATTATCAGTATGTTTTCAACGGCAAAGTATGATAATTTAGCCCTATTTAGACTCTTTAGTTTCCCCCAATGCCGGTTGGTGAAAAAAGCCCACCACGCCGTTCCCCAGCCGAGACTCGCCACCTGTGATTGAATTCCCTTCCAACGCCTTTTCTAAAGTCCCCGCCCTTCTGCCGCGCTATTCGCTATTGGATAAAGTCCGGCTTCGGGAGGGATTCTGCTTTGAAGGCATGCTGGGATGTGTAGTTCAACAACATCGATTTGCTAGGTATTTGTGATTTGATGTACATAAAGCGTGAAAACAGCAACCTGCTTATTGTCTTCCTTCAGCCTGGGGTGTGGGGGACACCAACCTCAGCATTTTCGCTATTTGCTCTACCGCAAGAAAACCAAAATAATAACTTTGAGAAACCCTTGAGTTTAAAGAGCCAAGATAACAGTAACTGCTTTAAAACTTAGAACCACATGAGATGAGAATACATGGCCATATTTTTAAACTAGCAGACGCCATTTATTTTAAAGAACGTCTTTTTCTTTTAACAGCAAAAGAATAAACCACAGGGCAGAAATAAAGGTCATTACTGAAAAACAATTACAGGTAGTCCTAGACTTATAACAGTTCATTTAGTGCCATTCAGTTACAATGACACTGAAAAAAGTGACATTATTTTTCACACCTGCAACCATGTCACATGATCAAAATTCAGATGCTTGGCAACTGACTCATATTTATGAAGGTTGCAGTGTCAGGGGTCATGAGATTACCTTTTATGACCTTGTGGCACAAAATGAGGCAAAATTTGCTTAACACATTTTTCACTTAGCAACAAAAATTTAGGGCTCAATTGTGGTTGTAAGCCAAGGACTACCTGTAAGCAAAAAGCAGTGCATGCAGGGGATAAGACTAGGAAGGCCCAGGTCAACAGGATGAGCTCAATATTATACCTCACAGGATTGTTGTAGGGAAAAATAAAAAGAGGAAATGCTGTGTACAATGTCTTGACCCCCTAAATGGCAACTTTAAGACTTCTGGACTTCAACTCCCAGAATTCTTGGCTGAGGAATTCTGGGAGTCCACAAGTCTTAAAGTTGCCAAGTTTGGGGACCCTTGCTCTAAATAAAAGATCAGATAGCATAGTGGTTAAGGCACCCAATTGGAAATAAAGAGACTCTGAGTTCTATTCCCGCCTTGGGCATAAAAGCTAGCTGGGTGACTTTGGGACGGTCATTCTCTCTAAATAATAAAGGTGAGATATAAATAAACCTCAGATACTAAAATCCATAATATGTGAACTTAAAACTTCCCAATTTGCAGCATGAATTGAGATCCAGCTTTTCCAAACTACCTTGTATCAATAGACTAAGAACATTGGCCATGCTCCAAGAATATTCATGAGCCCAAGATTGGAAAAGCTTTAAACTTGGACAACCCTCCAGAGAAATGACCAAGTAGGTACAGCCAGGAAATTGTTACACAGACATCTTTTGCAACTGCTTGATGTAATATATCCAAAGACAAATATTCATCTAGAACCTTGTTCATATTATCTTGTTAAACTTCGATTCATAGCCAACTGATAGCAATAATTAGTTGAGTTTCTACAAGATATCAACCAGAAACCAAACAATTATCCTGTAGCTTAGTGCTGAATGAAAACTCTGCATGTTTAATCCAAAATTAGGGTCCTACCATAGTAGATTACCCAATTTACTTTTATCATTTCCAACTAAATGGTTTTCTTTCACAACAGCTTAGGAGGAGCAACTGCTTACTCTTACAGTATGTACCATGCAAGGTTGCAAGCTCAAATAAACAGAACTATTTTTCAGTGATCACTCAGGAATGACAAGTATGCCAAGACAGAACCACTGTGGTTGATGCCATAGGAATAAAGAAGAAACTAACAATCCTGGTTCTTTGTATTCACTTTCCTTTGTATTTTATTTTCACTTTTCTGTGAGCACCTACATGACCCCCCACATTCATATATAAGTCACAAGAATATTTGCACAAGGTGTAATATAGCACTAAGAATATTTGCACAAGGTGTAATATACTCTGCTTCATAAAAGCCTTACTTGCAGTTATAGGAAAATATACCTGTTTTACATGAGCCTGTGATAAGAGAATTGTAAACCATATAAGAGTTTCCCAGTTGCAACTGGAGCAGGAATTTGGTAGGAGTGGAGTTTGGACAAGTGAGAACCTATTTCAGATCAAGAAAAGGTACCTGCCCAATAGTTAGAGAGCAATTGATGAAGTTAATTAAGGTGATGGGGGAAAACTCTGCTATGGACATTATGTGTACAAATGGTCTGTTTTGCAACTTATGACCTAAATAGTTTTATTCTACAAGTTGTATTTTTAAACTAGCTGTGCTCAACACACCCAGAAATGTGGGGGGAAAGCCTCAGGGTAGGCTTTTATATGCTACAGAACATTTTTAGAAATAAAAATAAAGAATATCCACACCATACAAGTCAAGGTTTAATTTCAATCTATTTAAAGAATACCATGAATTAGGAAAGAAAATAAGGATAGGATAACAACTGGATCCCAGAGTGAAAAGGTCAAGAGACTGGCTTTTACAAACATTGCCAAGTGGCTTCTTTGGAACATTCCTTAGGAGAAGAGCTAGTTAGATGGACATTCCCTGGCAATTGTAGTGAGTTTGATCAACCAGTCCCATTTCCACTTCACTGTTATAATCCATGATGCTACAATGCATCTAAACAAGGCTACAGATCCCTCAGGGTTCAGCCGAGGAAGGGGCAATAGTAGGTACAGGTGGAGTCTCTTTCTGTACCAGCTCCGGTTCATCTTCGCCATCATGTGGAGGATGGACAAGCACTTTGTCTAAGATGCCAAATTCCTGGGCTTCCACAGGGCTCATGTAACGATCTCTCTCCATTGCAGCCTCTGTAAAGGTAGCACATGTTAACATGATCTTGGTTAAATACAGATTATCATTAACTCACAAGTACATTTACTGATGTGCCTATATATATTTACTCCCACGTAAGACTTCAAAGCCAAGTATATAAATTTGGGCAGCTTTAGAAAGACAGAAATTTCTGAGGAAAGAAGGGAAGGAAGAACTTTATTAATTGCAAAAAAAGGCATCTCTCCCAAACCATGAAATTCATCTAGGTGCCCAAGTGAAAGACAGGTAGAAAGTGGTGTAATGAAGGGCTCCTGTCTTATCACACTGCGGTCTGAACAAGCTGACTTTTAAAACTGGGAAACAATATAGGCAGGAGGTTGGTCATCCTATACTCAGCTACTTGCAACTCCTCCCAAGACTGGCTCTTCCCCAGCCCTTCTTCCTGCAGTGGAGTATTGTCTGCTTCAGGGGAATGAAAGTGCTTACCAATCACATCCAGGTTCTGCTTGGTGTGTTTGGCATAGATGCCATTGATCTGTTTCTTCAGTTTGAGGATTTCTTCAGCTTGGATGGCAATGTCTGTAGCTTGGCCCTGTTAAGTGGAAGCGGACAGAAAATATGGATGGTTGCCTGCTAACACATTTTAATCATCACTAAGGACCAGAGGTATGTGAGGGGATCATATGATCTCATTCATGTACCTGCCCACCTCCATTTCTAACTTCATAAGACCAGTGCCAGTTATAATCACAATGGCTACGTGGGGATATACAGACATCTCCAATTGGAAGCAGCAAGGCCAAACTTACCCGAGCCCCACCTGAGGGCTGATGGATCATAATGCGGGAGTTGGGTAGGGAATGGCGCATGCCTGGTGATCCTGCAGCCAGCAGCAGAGAGCCCATACTGGCTGCCTGTCCCACACACCATGTGCAAATAGGGTTCAGGATGTACTGCATGGTGTCATAAATAGCTAATCCTGATGTCACTGTACCACCTACAGGGAGAACCAAGTTTATTCCATTATAGTGATTCTCAGATAAGGATAGAACAGGCTTAGTAGAAGAGCCTCAGTGGTGCAGTGGTTAGAGTGCAGTAATGCAAACTACTTCTGCTGACAGCCAGCTGCCTGCAATTTGGCAGATCGAATCTCACCAGGCTCAAGGTTGACTCAGCTTTCCATCCTTCTGAGGTGGGTAAAATGAGGACCCAGATTGTTGGGGGCAATATGCTGATTCTGTAAACCACTTAAAGAGAGCTATAAAGTGGTATATAAGTCTAAGTGCTATTGCTATAGTAACCTAAATTTTCAAAATTAACACCACCACCACCACCACCACCACCACCGAGCATTTTTGAAGATAGCTAAGAAAGCTTATAAGCAGAATAAAGGTAGTTCCCAACTTACAACCACAACTGAGACTGGAACTTTCTTTATTAAGCAAGGTAATCATTAAATGAATTGCACCCACAATTTTTGCCACATTTATTAAGTAAATAACCATGGTTAAGTAAATCTAGCTTCTCTCTTTGACCTTGCTTGTTAGAAGCTGGCTAAAAAGATTGCAAGCGACAATCACTTGATCCTGAGATA
Source organism: Naja naja (assembly GCA_009733165.1). Classification (NCBI taxonomy): domain Eukaryota; kingdom Metazoa; phylum Chordata; class Lepidosauria; order Squamata; family Elapidae; genus Naja; species Naja naja. The sequence continues at coordinate 185,117,000 of CM019149.1, read as the reverse complement.
CTGTAACCATCCTAAATATATGCTAGTTGCCCAAATTTTGATCATATGACCATTACTTTGATGAGAAGTTCCACTTTTTTTAGTGCTGCAACTTCAAATGTTCATTAAACAAACTAGTCATGGGCTTTGTAAAGGAAAACAAAGTAAGGAAAAATTGTGACAATTAAATACATGCTTGTCCTGAAACATGGCTGGATTTGTACATATACCAGGCTGAAAAAAAGTTTATGGCTTGTGTGTGCTCTACAAAACCAGCCAATGTGATTAGTTGATGGTTGGTATAACTATTATTATATCTTGGGGAGCGATGTCTTGTACATAGAAAGCTGAGCATCTCCAATCTCAACTTCACAATTTTTCTGTAGCAAGAGTTCTGCACTCTAAAGCAGAACAAGAAACACAAGATCATGGTAAGTAATTCACCTCTTTTGACTGAAACACAGCAGACAATAATAGGGAAGCACTCTTTAAGAAACAGGGAGAAGTTAAAACAGATCACAATTGTTTGTGTTTCCATCACAGAGTTCACTGTCATACTGGGAAAATGTTAATTAAAAATTGTAACTGTTGACTAAAGTGGCCTTGCCGATTTGGCAATCTCCAAATGGATTACATCCCAGCCAGTATGACCAGTGGTGGCTGAGATACAGCAAGAGTTGTAATTCAGCACACCTGGAGGGCATTATGTTAAAAAGCAACTAACCCTATCTATTTGAGAAAAACAAAAGATACAAGCAGGTGGAGTTGCTAGCAAAGAGAGAATGCATTCCTCCGTAGTACCTTCATTTTGAATATCACTCACCTGGGCTATTTATGTACATATGAATGGGCTTCTTATTGCTTTCTGACTGCAAGAAAAGCAGTTGTGCAATGACCAAGCTTGCAATACCATCATCAATCTGTATAGAGATCACACAAAGCAATGGATTATAGCATGAATAATAAATTCAATTTCCCATTCTTTTTGCTTTCTTTGAAGTGGGCAGCCCAAAGCCAGAAAGGACTCTCACCAGCTCAGTCCCTCTAAAGCAGGGGTGTCAATCTTACATTGTCATCACATGCTGTACATCAGTCCCTCTAAAGCAGGGGTGTCAATCACATGATGTATTGGGATTTTTTTTCCCCTTCGCTAAACTGGGCGTGAGCAGCACATGACGCATCCAGCCCAAGAGTTTGACAGCCCTGCTCTAAAGAGAGAGAAGTTGGCTTCAAGATGGTGGCCCAAATCTGGCTTTCAAAGACAAACATTGTTTAAAATTCAAGGGTCATTTTAAAAAGTGAATAATTGGAAATCAATTTTCTAAGGAAAGCCAATACTACAAGTACTTAGAGCTTAAAAAATTAATATGGTTAAAAATACTCCATATCCTGCACTATGTATGCTTATTACAAAACTTTGCATATTTTTTAAGTCTGCGTAATTTCCTCTGGGTTTGCTAGTTATTTAATAACCTAAGACTTATCTGTTTTTGTTATAAGGAAGCTTTCTCATGCTATTTTTCAGCAGGATTTCAACAAGCATCACCCACACATTTTTCATTTATGAATAGTAGAAACCTATTCTTCAGCACAAATTCCTCAAAATATTGGACAGTCTGGTCTTATTGCTTACTGTGGAAATATTTCATACACTTACCGGTCCCATCACACAGACAATGCGCTCTCTCAGAAGGCGAGAGTAGATGTCATAGGCTCGCTCACCACGGCCCTGAAACAGACTAAAGGTCAGGACAAGTATACTCCAAATACAAGAGTGGAGAAGAATCCTGATATTCTGCAAGAGGACTCTGACATATAAATAAACTGTTTACTGCTCAGGTTAACTGAGGCAAGATTCTTCACATAGAATTAGAGTTAAGCAGCCCTGAAAGATCAATAGAGCTATGTATAAGGGAGTTGAAAGAAGGATCAATGATCAAAACAGAGCTTTCCAACTATCAAGGATTCTTAAGCAGAGTTAGTGCATTTTCTGTCATCCTGGTAACTGAATGTTTCATTCATGATTCTTCTTTTCATAATGATGAAAGGCAATAGAAGGCAAAATATACAGACAATAATTTATCTCATCATTAAGTAAGGAACATTTAGTCAAGGAATATAAAAGGAATGGAATGACAGATCAATCTATCTGCAATAATATTTAATTTTCTGAAGAATTTTCAAGTTATTAGATCTCCATTAATTTTGCATTGATGTGTCCACACCATGCTTCCAGTCTTCCCTTTTCTCCCAATGACTTACCATGTGCCTGAAGTAAAATGTTACCTGCCAATAGTCTAGTTTCCTGCCTGCTTCCTTTATCATATTTAGAAAATGATGCCCACTTACCGTCTGTTCCACTACAATAGGGATGAGAGGAATGTAACTCCTGGGAGTTTGATGGAGCTTCCGGGACAAAGAGAACTTGTGGCATCCCAGCCGTATAGGGTACTAGGAAGAAGAATGAGTAGTTAAATACATTGTCATTTGTCTACAATTTCTGATCTATCATCTCAGCCTGGTTCTCATTCCTAGTTGGGTCTCTTTCTCAAAAGTTGTTAACAAAAAACTTTCCTGCCCCCTCTACCTCCAGGTATATACAAACACAAATTCACATCCTGAAAGTGAGTGGAGCAAAATACCTTGCCTGAGTGAAAAGACTTCAAAGAGCTAAGCAAAAACTTAGTTCTGTTTTTATGCAGAAAACCTAATGCACTGTTTTAAATCAATTTATATGCCACCTGACTTACCAAAGTAACTAACCTACAATGTAGTTCCGGTCTACTATCTAGAATGGCTGGGAAGTATTTATGAGAAGGATGACACAATGTATAAAATCAGAAAGTGCATCCTGTAGGAGTAATCTGACACGATACAGATGTACATTAAATTACTCTCACAATTCTCATCTGCAGTGAACAGCTGAGAAAAGGTAATTTAAGTAGTTATTGTTATCTATTTGCATAATGATCAACCTCTAATCACATTGTATAGTTGAAGATGTGTAATTTCAGGACAGAAAATATAAATAGCTTGTTGCACCATATTACCTATGCTACCACAAAAAGTGGGAACCATTAGATGATTATCTTCAAAGAGATTAAACAAAACTACAGACAGCTACAGGGAAAAAGTAGGTACCAGCTTTTATAAAATGTGCCAGCGTAATTGGAGTATGACTATACCGATTCAGTGTATTCTACTACGGGGCAGGAGTGGGGTGGTTAAGATTCATTTCATATCCCGCTTCTGGTTTTCAGAAACATCTGACCAGTAATACTTGAAAAATAGATGTTGGGGAGAGTGAGATTTTATATATATATAAAATATATATAATTAAATATATTTAATTAGTTAACGCCGTTTATTTCCCAGAATACTTCAATAAGTTCAAGGAGGGGAATGTCTCGCACCAAAGATCTTTTCAGTGGCTTATCTCCCATTCCTCTCCCCCATCCGAGCGCCCTAGGTCATTGCCACCCGCAAATACGGGTGGATCCGCTCCCGCAAACTTTCTACACACGCATTTGCCCTCACCACTATTCTCTGCAGCATTCTGCCCCGGAAGATCTTTCTTTTGATGCTTCTCACGTGTTAGGAAGCTGGGCGGAGTATAATCGCAAACTGTCGCATGCGCCGCGTCGCGATGTATCATGGGATATGTAGTGGCAGAATGCCTAGAGGCTAATACAATTTAATTTGCTTTCTCGACTTCCCTTTGTAAAAGAGTATTTCAGTTTTTCACAAATGTAAATAGGGGCCCCCAGATTCTCGTGCACGTGTTGAGCTATCTTCATTCGTAGAATTTATTTATTGTAATATTTGTTTTATAGACAGGGTATTTAATGTGTATTGGCAAACATGAGTCATATGCATGGTTGTTGAACTCAAAAGTAAAAGTTCAAGAGAATCGATAGAAAGGACCGCAATCTTTCTTGTGTTGTTGTTCCTCTTCTCACAATAAGTAACCGTGTCTGGGGTCTCTTGCACACAATGTTTTCCTTCCTCAACTCCAAAGATTGTTTATTCCACAATAATAGTCACACCCAGTAAATGCAAACATTACTGTGGTGGTTAGATGTACCTGGTAGCAGAAACCGCAGAAGCACTCCGTGAGGACCCGACAGTGCATTGGGAACTGCAAGTAACTTGGGCCTTATTCCTAAAAAAATCACTGCACATCTGTGAATATTTTGAATTAGACTCAGAAAACAACTGCCAATCAATGCTGTTGTTTCAACAAGTGATGACATCACACTCCCATAGGTCTCCCTTCTCCAACTAAGGGTGCAGCTAGTTTACCAACCAAGCTGATAAAAGGTCAGCTTTGCCACAAATGTTATGTGGCTGTCTAGCAAAAATACCAAATCTGGGAAAAACTGTTCTCTAAGGGGAAATTTAGTCCTTTCCAAAATAGCCAGCTTCCTTGAACTCTGAAATCTAGCCCTGAAATTAGCAGCAATTGAATGTTGTCCAAATTCAACTTCAGCCTGTTTTCCTTCATCAAACTGCAGTGCTCTGGAGATACTCATGTCAGAGTTCCAGGAAATATGTACCTTACCAGTGGCGTACCACTCCAAACTCATATATCAACAATTACTTTTCAATAGCTCTATATAGATAGTTGATAATATGATAGATAAGAAAGATCTTGACACTCTTCCTTGGAAGAAGCCCCAAAGGATTGAAGGGATATCTCCTAATACCCCATTTTGATAGCATCCAATAAGGTATGAGCAGAATAATTACAAAGCAACACTTCTAACATTCAACTCTCTGCAGTGCTCCCAAAAGATTCCATGATCTGCTAAGAAATCCAGGAATCAAATGGAAGAAGGCCACAGTCATCCTATACCTCCCTCATGACTGCTGCTGCTCTAGCCATGGGCTGAATCTAAACCAGAAAATAGGGAAGGGATTCAGGACATTTTATCTTTACTTGTGTTAGAACTTTGATATACATGTTAGGCAAAAAGTTAATTTTTTAAAACAAATCAAGAAAAGAAAAAGATATAAAAAAGATGTTTAGACTGTAGAAATTCAGAGAAGAGCAACAAAGATGATTAGGGGACTGGAGGCTAAAATACATGAAGAATGGTTGCTGGAATTGGGTATATCTAGTTTAATGAAAAGGACTAGGGGTGACATGATAGCAGTGTTCCAATATCTCAAGGATTGCCACAAAGAAGAGGGAGTCAAGCTATTCTCCAAAGCACCTGAGGGTAGAACAAGAAGCAATAGGTGGAAACTAATAAAGGAAAGAAGCAACCTAGAACTAAGGAGAAATTTCCTAACAAAACAATTAATCAGTGGAACAACTTGCCTCCAGAAGCTGTGAATGCTCCAACACTGTTAAGTTTTTAAGAAGAGATTTGATACCCATTTGTCTGAAATGGTATAGGATTTCCTGCCTGAGCGGGGGGTTGGACTAGAAGACCTCCAAGGTCCCTTCCAACTCTTTTATTCTATATATTATATAGTCTAAAGAGTTCCCTGAGGGTGCTGGGCTCTTACAAACAATCATTCCTCATATTGTAAAGTTCTTGTTCCTGGTTGGATTCATTTTTCAGTTCTCATCCTTGTTGGTCAAGGCCAAAAAGCCTGGGATATTCTTGATGCTTGTTAAAGTTTACTTTAGCTGCAAATCCAAGACAAAGGAAATAACATTATGGTGCAGTCAGCTCCTCATGTAACAATTCCATGTAAGGAGAGCAACAGAAAAGCTCTCACTCTGCAACAGTTCCTGTTTGTCATACATTCAGTCCAGACATAGAACACAGTGATAATTCAAAATGTAGGTCTCTAATCAAGGTCAGAATATGCCCTCCTACATTTCACAGATAGGCTTCTGTCTTGGAAACCTGTTCTCACCCCATAATTCACATCTCAATACATCCAACCCAGCAATGAGTGATCAAGGGAAATTTCTAACCTCTGAAATGCTGCTCTGCCACATATAATAATTTATTCAAAGCTTGCTGCCATAGCCTGTATTCATGAGCTATACAAAAGACTGCTGCTACTGTGCTTTATGCTGCCTTCACAAGGAAGGAGACTTTCCAATACAGTAGTAATAAAAATTTCCTTTTGACTTGCAGTTATAAACATACCTACTGTTCAAACATAGGCAACAATCTTATCTTTCAAACAAGGTATTGCTGATAGGAAGGAAGAATGCTGAACATTGTAATAAAGAATTTCATGTCTTTTATGGTATTAGCCTCTTGGAGAGGAACAAAAAGTAAAACAAGATACAATATATGGAACTTTACTTTGAGAACCAAGAATATGCCTTTTTGTTCTCTCTTCCTCTCTAGTTACATTCAACCCCACAAAAATAAAGATGTGCAAAATCCAGCTAGTGCAGTTTTCCACAAGTACATTTAACCCCAGTCACTAAATCTTATGAAACCTGTGGATTATGAACATTAAATCCCAATATTTCCAGAGCACACCAGATTGTATAAATTATGAATAAACATTTTGCCTCTTAATAACTAGACTCCCATAACACATGTAGCCAGTTACTTAGTTAATCCAACTTTCTAGGTTTTATAAGACACATTGAAGTGTAAAACAGGAATACAGTACAGGCTGTGCATACAAGACAGGCTAAAATGTGCTTAGCAAGTTTCTGATACAGTATGTCATGCAGTGTCTGCATGCAGCTGAAGCTGCTATTAAAGTCTTGGCAATCTTCAATAGTCAGGGTAGACTTTGAGCAGACCCTTGTAAAATTTCACAGTAAACAAGCTTATAGTATTCATTAAGTCCTAGGAGGAGCTGGGAAATGCACATCACCCAAAGTCCAAGAAAGTGCTTGAGTCATTAAGCCTTTGAGAGCCTGTGTGTATGTGATGTAGCAGTTAAGATGTTGGACATGGACCATGGAGACTGTAGTTCTATTTGCCCTTGGGCATGGAAGCCAATGGGTGATCTTGGGCCAATCATTCTCTAAGCAGGTCAGGTTCTGCAACAAGACAGCTGACAAGCAAAACTTTTCCATGCATCATGCATTGATGGCTTTGTTGTGTGGAGTAGACAAGTGCAGTGCAAAAGAACAGACCTTACTACCAAGTGGGACAAAGGTTAAGAAAAATGAATGAATGAATATACACAAATCCACACATATACAAATCTCTTTCTTAGGAGAACCCAACAGTCACAGAATAATAATCTATAATTTTGTCCTTCCTTCCCCCTTTTTTTCTAACAAACTTCAAGGGTTTTTAAAACTTGACAGTTTGCAATAATTTTGTATATTTTCAAAGAAGTTAATAAAAGGCACATCAAGAAAGAAGTTGCTTCTTGGAAAAAGGGAAGGCCCAACTTTCAGCTTGTAACAGAATTCACAAAGAAAGGAAGAGGTTATGCCTACTGCACAAAGTTTGCAGGCTTCATCAAAATAGACTAGGATACAAAAATAACAATCCCCCTCTCTCTACATTATGTCCCAGCTTTCTATAATCAGTATAACCAGGATTTATTCTAGAATGTAATTGCACTAATTGCACTGTTAATTTCAGATAAATCTGTATAATAGCAGATAATAACCTACAAACATTTATATTTTCCCAGGTCTAGCAATGTTCTCTTCAATTCTGTGGCTCTGGCAGTGGGTCCCATACTCCATTAATATTAAATTAGAAGACTTTTGCTAAAGTTGCATTTTGTTTTGGGTGTTATTTTCCAACAGACAACACACACCAAACTGCAACACTAGCTATATCCAGATTTTAAAAGTCAATGTGTGTTTTTGGAAGTTCATTCTTATATATATTTAATTCAGAACTCCACAAAGTTTACTTCCACTATATTGGTTGAATTCTGGGGAAATTATTTTACTGTTCTATGCCATTTCAGTTGCTATCCCATACAATCTGTTTTTCAATTGTCCTTATGATTCCTCTGAAAAGACAGACTTTTATCTAACTTCAGAAAGTTCTTTGTCAAATTATCTTCTTGAGTACTCAGTCTACTCAATACTCAGGTTGGCTAATCACAGAGTGTTCTCTAACCCGTTGCCACTAGGCATACCATAGCATACAGCGGCAGAACAAATGTCCAGATAACAGAAGGAGAAACCAAATAATATTGTCACTACTTTCCCAGAGCAAATTCAGAGTAAAAACTGGATACTGCAAATGATTATCACTGCTGTTGGAAATTTCATAGGAACTTTAAATTGAAAATCAATTTGTAAAAATTATTACTGGAAATATTTCTAATTAATACCTTATGTCTTAGCAATATTGTTTAAATGGGCAGTGTGGAAAAATACTTTTATCTGAATACTTTTCAGCCTGTGGCACAAAGGTTATAGATTAGTATTGTAATGTTTTTATATTGAATAATTGAATAATTGAAAACAGTTTCTACCTAGATGAATATATCATATTGCACTGCAATTAGTTCTGAAAGCAGTTATCTATTCAGAGAATGCTCATCAAATCATTCCTTGAATGGAATCATCACAACTGCATTGATATGGAAGTAATATAAGAATGCAATGTGTCAGCTTTATGTGTCATGTGCTTTTCAAATATGTTGCCAGTATTGCAAAAAAAAATGAAGCAAAGAGATGTTGGTACTGTATTTATTTTTAGTATGGCATTTTGCTTTAGATATTCTGTTCTTTTAGAGAGTGAAATACTGTATGGGAGATACCATCAATATTTTGTTGTTGGTTTGCCACCACCTCTGACTAATTGCCTGCTGGAAATTATTAAAACAATGATAAATAAATCTGGATTTTTAAAGTTTTGTGTATGAAGTTGTATAAAATTATGAAGTTGTGCAATGATGACTGTCCATTTTTTTTACTATATATATATTTTTTTAATTTTTATTCATATTTATATGCCGCCCTTCTCCGGAGACTCAGGGCGGCTTACAATGTTTGGAGCACAACCCAATGCACTCAACAATAGCCTTCATTCCATTGTATATCCCCTCAAGATGGTGCCCTCTTAAAGTGCTGGAGTGAATCTCCCATCAGCTCACATCAGAACTGACAGCGCTGGTTGAGAGAGGTTGGATTTTGTGTCCAAGAAGAATATCAGCTTTGGATAACATAGAACCTTGTCCCAAACCCTCAAAAATATAAGACAGCCCTTCTTTAGTACCAATATAGGTAGCCCTTAGCTTATGACAATTTGTTTAGCAACCATTAGAAGTTTCACAGCACTGAAAAATAACTGACTTATAACTTGTTCTCACACTTATAACCATCACGGTATCCCTCACGGTCACATCATTGTGATTTGGATGCTTGGCACATCCAACCAGCATGTATTTATAACGGTTGCAGCATCCTGAGGTCATATGAAGGCCATTTGCAACCTTCGCAACTGGGTTTAGATGAGCCAAGTCAATGGGGGAAGCTGCGTTTCCTTAATGGACATAGGAAAAAGGGTGTAAAATTGGGTACTGCTAACTTAACAACAGTATCCCTTATTTTTGGAAGTTCTGTTTGCAATTGTGGTTGCATGTCGAGAACTGCCTATAGAGCTCTGGAGGATGAAAGTGTAGAGTCCAGCATCTCTGGCAAAATTGCTCTGCAAGAGACTTATCCTGGTGACTCATTACAAAGCAGAGAAGTAGCAAATTGTCTTAAACCAGCCCTGATAGTGTTTGGCAAGTGGTGACTTGTGTTCATAACTCCATTCTTATAAAAAGACCATTTTTCTCCAACCTAATTGCCTCCAAGTATGTTGGACTCCAACTGCAACTTCCAGCCAGATTGAGAAAACTGTTCAAGAATGTGAATAATATCCAGAAACCTATTTACACCAAGAATTCTTCCTTTCTCTGCTTTGTTTGAAGAATATAATCAGGGTGCTTGGTTAGAGGAGTATATTCAGCTTTGCCTTACATCCTGGCACTATTTGTTACCCAAATTCCTAATGGATCACAGTCTATGACATAACTTTGCCTCAGGAAGAAACACACAGTGACAGAGTTGGAAGGGACCTTTCCTAGTCCAGCCCACTGCTGAAACCGGAGACCCTATACTATTTTGAACAAATGGCTGTCCGAGATCTTAAAACTTCCAGTGATGGAGTACCTATAATTCCTTGAGGCCAGCCATTCCACGGATTAATTGTTCTCGTTGCCTGGAAATTTCTCCTTAGTTGCAGATTGGATCTCTCTTTGATAAGCCTCCATCCATTTACTGGAGTTGTTCTGCCTTCAAGGTGCTTTGGAAAATAGGTAGACCTCCTCTTCTCTGTGACACCTCCTCAAATATTGGAAGACTGCTATCATGTCACCTTCGCCTTTCTCTTCCTTAAACTAGACATACCCTGACTTTTTTTTTGTTTGCCATGTTAAAAGAATTGCTATTAAATCCTAGTATCTTGGCCATCACATTGCTCACTCATGAAAAAGGCTGTGTGTGCCTTCCAATGTTATTTACATACAGACACGCCAACAAGAATGGAATTCCTAAAGTTCTTTTTGTGGCCTGCAGAACCTGTGCAGATTCAGCAGAAAAGTACTATATTGTTCTGATCCAGCCTTAGCAGAACCAAGAAGCATATTCCTTATCCCGAAAACCCTCTTTATTTAGTTACTGTGAATTCATGGCATTCACATACAGAAAGTCAAGGCAATAATCCTTCCAAGGATTAATTGCAAGAACAGTCAGTCCTTGGATAATTGCCAGGCCGAGAGCTTCCAGTAGCAAAGCTGTAAATTAATTCCTGGCAAGCAGTCTCTGAGGCACGAACCACGATAAGCAAATCTTCTGAAAAGAAATACGAACTGTTGTCTCCTACAATCACCACTCCCCTTTTGCTTCTATTTATTCCCCAGCCAGGGAGGGGTCATTTAGCGCCCCCATGTGCCTTTTTTCCCACGTCAGTTCCTGTTCCTCAGTTCTCTTCTCCTGACAGCTTTGTGCATATGCACATCTGGAACAGTCCCCAGCTGTTCTTCTTCCCCACTTATCTCCGACTCTGAAGCCACCTGGGAAATGTTGGATGGCCCTGGCTCTATCTCTTCCAACATAGAGCATCCATCAGAGCCTTCTCCAGACTCCAGGATTAGCCCAAGTTCCTCCCCAACCTCCTCACTGTCTGAGTCTGCTGCCAGCTTTGCTGGCAGCTGGCAAGCCACAACACATACAGTATAATGATGGTGGAATTTGTCTAATTTTCAGTGACAATCCAAAATTAATTGGGACTAGATCTAAGAAAGTGCTTAAGCCCAAGTCTAGATAGAGGAAAAAAATCAACACCACGAAAAAAGACCCACAATCTTATCTCTGCCTCCCATCAGCCAGAAAATCACCATGATCACAATTACCATGGTAGAAGGCATGATTTTTTTATATCAGAAAGAACATGAACATCCTAAACATTATCAATCCTGTTACACTCTTGTGCTGTAATAAACTGGTCTTTCTCTTTGTGTTTGTTTATTTAGGCAAAGTAAACTTTACACCGCTCTAGCACTGAGAATTCCCTCCACCTATCTCTGGTTTTTTCCTTTTCTTATCTTTTTATTATTCCCACTAGTAAGTTACTAGAAGAAAGAATAGAGTTTAACTATTTCATCAAACACTTCTGCATCTCTTTTGTCAGTTATTTTAATAGTAAAATAAGTTATTTTAATAGTAAAATAAGTGGATTAGGCCTAGTAGAGACTTACTACACTTTTTTATTTCCTGTTTTGCGAAGGAACACCTACCAGAACATTACATTCATTCCTGCATTATTCTACAGATGGAGTATATCTATATATATCTATACATATCGATATCCATATCAATATTGATATATAGATATATCTATTTCTATCTATCTATCTCTAGATAGATATATAGATATAGATATAGATATATATATAATCACAAGACTATGTCTGATTTACTTTGGGCATGTCATGCATGCATATTCATTGGAGAAGTCAATGAATGGTTAGTGGACAAAGAAGAAGGGGCAAGCAAAAAACACGCTGGCTTGATAACATCAAAACTGATACAAAGATGAATATCCAAAGAATGGAATTGTGTTTGATGGGGTAGCATGAAGAGCACTTGCCTATAAAGTCACCAAGAATCGGACATGACTGAATGGTTAAAACAATAACATATATACTGTATGTAAGAGAGGAAAGGACATAGTCCTGCCCATAAGCACCTAGTGAAAGAGACTAGTATCACATATGTCACAATGCCATGATATAAATGTTGCAAATGTATAATTTGTGTCTGAAATTACATATTTTACATACATGAAGTTTGTAAAGATGGCATCTTTTTCTTCTTTTTCCCTACAGACAGCATTGGTCCCTCCCTTCTCAGTCACCCACTTGCTCTGCTCCTAAGACTGGCCTACTACTCAGTTGGCTCTCTGCTCCACAGTTTGCTTTGGGGCTCCTCTTAGTCATTACTGCCATCATTTTATGACAGGATCACCCTCTCCCCATGGTAGCTATAGTTCCCGTGATTAAACATTTCAAGAAACTGTTCTCCAGCTTTAATTCCCAGTGCTATTCTTGATTTTCTCTCCAGAATATACATGTACAGAAAACCTAGGAAGGGGATGGGGTGGGGAGAGTTAGAGAGACACCCCTGTGAGATTCATTATTAGTATTAAAGATTACACTTGGTTATGATTTCTCAAAAAACTAAAAAAAACAGAAGGAGTGGCAATTCTGGGGTTTAAGCATCCCAGCACCAACCTGTTAGCTCATTTCAGGCTGGAAAAGGCTTTTGTCAGTTCTACATTGCAGAATGTCCTTTTATTTATTTAAACATTTACAGAATGCCAACTATCGAAGAGTGGTTTGCACAACATACAGAGATAACAGATATAATATAGTCATTATTTTATTCATTTAAAAGCCTGGGTAAAAAAATTAATGTTTCCAAAGGGAAGGAGTTTAGGAAGAAGTGCTTTAAAGAGTTTGGGTGTGGCTACTAAGCTGTCCTGATGCCAAGCAAGCCTTACACAAGTGACACTAACAACGGTTATTCTTTCACATTGATTTTAAGAAGTGGTAGAGTTATAAATGGTTAGGGTTAAGTAATATTTACAGCATTGGATTTGGCACTGCTAGGAATAAATCTACTGGTTGAAAGTATGGCTTTGGGTGGGAATCATTCACTTTTTTACTTGATGAAATACTGCCTCTAATACTCAGATCCCAGCAAGGCATCAGAAATGAGCAAAGGGTGTGGCAAATGAAGAATCTGGTGAGTGTTGAATCTGTGACCAAAACTCTGTTTCTATGAGATCAACTTGTACATATTTCTAAGCCACCTGTTGCTTCCTGATAAAATGTGGTTTTATGAGTCAGACAAGTAAAGTCACCTCAGCAGACCAAGCCTTTGTGGAGGACTCTCACTCCAGCCAGATGAAATAGGATCCCTCCCCACCTTTTTAAACTAGAGATGTTGACATAATCATTTCTCTGTTGCCACAAAGCAGAAACATGGCCTAGGCACAATAGTCAAGGCAGAGAGCTCCTCTGCCAGTTAGCTTTTACTGTGCATTAAATGCCCTGTTAATTTAATAAATCCCATTTACTTACAAAAGGAAATGCTATTATAGATTTAGCCTTTAAAATAACAGTTAAGCAAGTTCACTCTTTCCCTTAAACGGCTTTTAGCTCTGGGGGAAAAACGACTGTCCTTTATTTTCACAGTGAAAAAAAACCTCGGACAAAAATTCTTTTTAAGGGCCTCAGAAATAATTTTAAGGACCAGGATTCTTGCTGCATTTATAAAAGCTAGCAATTTGGGGTTACTCCTACACAAAATAATCTTTAATTTTAAAAAATGAACAGAAGCCAGAATCTCCTGTAAAACGAGCAACAGAAAGGAGCTTTGCAAAGTTATATGTATTTTGTTATAGTTTCTCCCCTATGAATTGAAGTAATTACTCCTACCATATGTTGTTGTGCTATATAAATACCCAAGGGCAAAATCCACATGCAAGGGCAAAATCCACATGCAACATGTTGAATATGAGCAAACCTGAGGACAAAATAAGTCACATAGAACTGGTAATCTAATATCTTTCTTTCCTGAGGATATGTATCCAGAGACATAATCAGCCCAGAGAGCCAAACAGTTAATTACCAAGCTCCCAAACCGAAAGATAATCTTCTGTCTTGTGTACCTAGACATCCTCAAGAGAGCCACCTTGCTTGGAATGTACCTGCACATCCATGGATCTACATGAGAAAAACTGCATGTGGTGGGAACCTATGGATCAAAGCTATAAAATGTAGGAAAAAAATTATGAATAGAAAGTGAATTAAAGGAGACATCGGTGTCCATCCAGGTGTCCCTACATAAATACAAATTAATAGCTGCACTGCTTTAGATTTGGAGCTTAATTTATTTATTACTAAAATACCCCATCTTCCTGCTTATATAAGCCCTCAGAACAGCTCGTAGTCTAACTATAGTCTTTCCTTCTCACTCCAGTTTAAATCTCAGAAGAAGGCAACCAACCATGAACATCTTTTCTGCTTATGATCAAACATAAGGCAGACAGGCTTTGGAACATTTCTGTCAAATCAAAAGGCTGAATAGAAGGAGTGCATGATGGGCTCCAGAGAGATGCTTGCACACGGCACTTATTCTTGTGTGAGGCACTCCTTGAGAAACCCTGGTGTATCTTATGAAAAGAGGTCAACCCATTGCTTCTTCAGGCTGTGGCAGCCCTTAATCCTGATTCTCCTCATTGCCAATAGCTCCAGACTCCCAACGCTGGATTAAGGCACTCCTCTGGCGACGCAGGAGTCGAGGACTTCTCTCTACCTATGGGGTTGAAGGGGGGGGGAGGAAGAGGAAGCAACACATGAAAAAAGCAAGTATGCAGATTGTAAGTGCCAGTATGCTGCCATGATTTAGTTCAGAACAAAGTAAAACACTCAGCATTATTTTTCCTATTGAACTAATATTTTTTCCAACCTCCAAGGGACACAATTTGATTGCATTATCAACATCAGTAGCTGCCTTCACTGGGCAATGATTATGATCCTAGCATAATTCAAAAAGTAATTCAAAATTTTATTAATTCATAACACTTCATTGCATGCCTAATATACCCTTTATATGCTTTATTGCAAATTAAGCTTTTTCCTAGATCTAATCTTAAAGGGGAAAAATTTCCAAATTATGCCACCTCAAATGTTACTGTAGTTTGGGTATCATGGTTTCTATTTGCCAGTTCACAAGTCTATGCAATGCAACACTGCCTTGAGTTGTTTGCAAAAATAATAAGGGCAGGAAACAAACAAATAAATCTGGAGCATGGCTGGATTCAGTGGATGCACATCACAGCAAATCTATCAGGATTACTGCCTTAGCATTTGAAGAAGAAAATCCAAACAGCATCTGCTTCTCCTTCTAATGGAAACAGGAGCTGGGTATGTCATGCTTTCTCATATTACACAAAAAAGCTCACATGCTTGAGGCCAAGTAAGTTTGTTCCTTTTCACTTACACTATTCAAAATGGAGACTGGCATGGTGATCGATTGAGCCTCATTCAATTTTATGCCATGATGGATAGCAGTTATGGACTACAGTTAGATTGTAATCTGCCAATGGACCACAGTTCCCCTAATTTTTGATGGTGAAACTTCTCATGGTTATTTCCTAACAAGATCATGGGTCACCTGTTCTGGCAAAACTACATTGGCTTCCTTAGCAATTTTAGCCAAATTTAAGCTACACAGAGATTTGTTGCCAGTTTGTCTTGACTTCCCTGGAAGTACTGTAGGAACTAACCCAGAAGGAGGCTCACCAAGAATTGACTAGATGTAAGGCTTTCTTGGTGACAGCACCAACCTTGCACAATTCCCTCCTTCTAGAATTAGAATTACTTCATTCTCTGGTTTGTTTTAAGAAGAAGTGAAAATTTATTTTTTAAACCCAAGAAATCACCCGCTGCTCCAGATATGTCACTGAAGAATATAGAATGGATTTGTTTAAGGACTGCAGCTGGACAGACTAGTGTGTTATTTCATTTGACAGAATTTCTAACAGCCTCAGTGTTAAAAAAAACCCTGAAGTTTTATAAAATCTGTGATTGTTTAATCAGATGGTTGCTCTTTTATACTTTTATACTTTTGGCTTGACTGAAATCCAACAGGATAGAAATACGTTAATTAATAAATAAATCAGCTCCAAATTGTTCCAGCAAAGGCACAGCTTGTAATCATGTCCTCTAGTGCTTGTAGTGCACATACAGACATATTATTGAAGAGCTGGTACCAGCATGTTGGCCATTCCAGGGTCCTTTTCTAGGAAAGGGGAGAGGTCCAGGCATAAAAATGAAACACAAGTAAACACCATAGAAGTCCCTTGAAACTTGTAACGGGTCAATTGCTTCTTACTGGAACTTCAGACAGAAAAATCTGAGAGGCCACTACTATTGTTTTTAGATTATCACAATAAAGGACAAAAAGAAACTGAAGCATGTGAATTTCTTTCCAATATCTGCAACCACATGAGATTAGATATGAAACTCCGAAGAATAATAGCTCAGCACTACTATTACAGCTTAATTATTTTCCTGCTGCTATCAAGGACAAAGGAAACAAATGTAAATGTACTGCAGTACAATGAGTCCATTGAAAGAGTTATGTTAAAAAAGGAGGGGATCAGCATTTTTTCCACTGTTTTAAACAGCAGCAAGGGTTTTGTGTTTTGCAGAAATGCATGCAAGTCTGTTTTGTGAGAATGGTTATCTTGTACAACTGTCTCTGCAAAAGATAAGAGTGTGACAAAGTTGAGCCACTTTTTGTATGATAAATTATAGCTATGAGTAGACATGAGTTAGGTACTGTGCCATTCTTGACTCTTTTAAAGAGGCACATGCAACAGAAGGAGCTGAATAGTGCACATTCAGACATGTTATTGAAGAGCTGAATTTGCAGGACCCTCACTTTAAGCATGTACACTCCTAGCTACATTTTACCACATAAAAGATAAGGAGCTCAGTTTTCTCTGTCACCCTCTATATTTATTTTATTTATCAAATGTCTACACAGTTCATCTCACCTAAGTGACTTTAGGTGGTTTGTAAATAAAAACCATAAAAGAGACATAGTTATAAACAATATTAAAAACAGAGTTTAAAAATGTTAAAAATTAAGAATTACAAAAGTTAAAAAAATGTGGAGGGAATAGCCCAAGTCACCAACCCACCCCAGAGTTGCATGCCACTCTTAGACTCCCATGCCAATTGATCATCCATCCATCCATCCATCCATCCATCCATCCATCCATCCATCCATAGATAAATTCATTCAATCTCCATTCACACCATGTCATAAAATGGGACTTGGCTAATCATAGATATCCCTAGCAAACCCCTCATATATTTCAAAGGAAATTTCAGAGTCTGATCTTTGCAAAGGAGCAGATTCTTAGCAAAACTACAATCCTGCAACTGCTTCTATCGGATGCAATAAAGTTCGGGGTTATGGAGAAAGACCATGGGGAGATGATGACTGCAAAAGCAAATCAAAGCTGTCAGCTATAAATAGTGGGCAGGCTCTTATTGTTATTTTAAATAGTGTATTTAGTAAAGACAAACCTTTGAAACAGCAGAATAAGTTACAAAAACAACAAAGTTGGAATAATGAACCACAGCATCAACAATCTGGAAGATGGCAAAGAGAAGGAACTAGTAGGAGGCAAAACAAGGGAATGGTTTTTGCATCCATAGTATTTATATACTTTGCAATCAGGTAATTCCAGGTTCAATCCCCAGCATCTCCAAGTGCAGCCAGGAAAACTTGCTGTAGAGTAGAGCAGCCTCATCTTTCAACTTTATTATTCCTAGGTGTAAGTTGATTGCAAAGCCCATTACCCCTGACAATACCACTGTTGTTGCTGGGAATTGGAGGGAGTGATAGGTTAGAGATTATAGAAAGCCTATAATTTAGAGATTTAGAACTTCTATTGGTTCCAGGGCTGTAGTGGTTTTTCAACACAGCATGATCCATATAGTAAAAGGTGGGATCAGACTGATCACAATCAAAATCATTTCTCTAAATCATTTTGGATAAGGTTGGAGAATTGCAAAAACTGTGGAAAAAAGCTAGAAACCTTAGACTTGCTCTGAGGCCACAAAATGAATGTTGGAACTTCTCATTATCCTTGTATTTTTGGACCCTTGTTACAGGCCATCAACTGAGGAAGGGGCAGCTTGAAAATGGAAAAAGGCTCTAAGAACCTGAATTTTGACCTGTACCAAGATAATCAGTTATATTCCTGAGAGGAGAGCTTAAGGAGAGCTGAAATAATTGTGAGGAACCAGATGGAATATGGTGAGCCATGGTTAATATCTCTTGCAAATATCTCCCCTTTTAACCTATCTCTTACGACTTTAAGTGCTTTAAGAATGATGAGTATTACCCTCATTAATGGGATTTTTTAAAAAATATAATTAAACAAAGATGGTGGGAAAACATGGGAAGGTTTGGGAAAAAACAAGAAAAAGTTATCTAGATATTCTAAAATAAATACATGAATGAGACAGGAGGATTATGCTCCACATTCTTATAGGATCATAGTTCTCGCACACACACACTCTCTCTCTCACACACACACATACACATTTGGGAGTACTAAAAGCTTATTACATCTAGCTTTGTTCCACAGACATGTCACAGCTGTGAGGATAATTGTGGCTACCCTGCTTGTTACCTGGTGGAGGCCATTCACCTGAATGTTCTCTGAGGTGCTTGGAGGGGGCCAAGTAACCTCCAGTTTCTTGCAGGAAGGTCTCTCTGCAAAGGAAGAAAAAGGAAGCCAAATCAGTCTTAGGAGCCATGCAGTCTTGTTAGCAAGGGAATGCTTCTCTGTGGTCATTCCCCCCAACTAGCAGCTTGCAGCCACTTCTAGAGTAATCCATCCATCATTATGCCAAAATAACAACAATAACAATAACAACAGTCAATTGAAAAAGTAGCTTTACTTGGAACAGCTTACACACTGAGATGATATCTGTAACACTATCAAACATCCAGATCTGCCTATCCCAGTTCTTTGGAAGGGCTTGACATGGCTAGACAGAAATGCCAAATCCAGTCTGGACATCTGGCTGACTGTGTGACAAACCATAAATCATGTCAATAATGGCTGTGGATACTATGAAGGTGTTACAAGTCAATAGTGGAAAAATTGCCTGAGCATATACAAAGCTCTTTTTCTTATGCTTAAGTAACAGATAACAGAAAATAGCTTTTAAATTCAGACAGTAGCTGGGTTCACACATATATTTAAACTTAAATGAATGATTTACAACTGGCAGGGCCCATACTCTACATCATGTTTAAAAAAACCCTACAGATTACAAGCCACGGTGGTTGGGTTCGCACAATACATTTAATCCCAAGCTACTTTATGGCTAGGCATAATATAAGAATGAGGACAGCATGGCCTGCCACAGACAAATGGGTCCTTCTGCCTCCTGTGTTTCTGCCACATCTCTTCTATGAGTTTCACACCTCTTTTCAGAATCTACTCAAAGCCATAAGCATTCACACCCAGCTTTCCCTTTCAGTCTTGCCTCTGTTAAAGTTCAACCCAGTGTTTGCTATAACACCCTAGAAACCTATTCCCACCCTCTGGATACACATGCCTTGTCTGCTGAATGCCAAATTCTCATGTTACATTTCACTCTGTATCAGCTAATAGGTAGATAGATAACCTTTATTGTCATTTTTTACTGTGGGAACACTGGCACGCATTAAAAATGAAATTCTCTTGTCTGCTCTCAAAAATATACACATACATAACACACATATACACATGTTATATACATATACTTACATACACACCCACCCATACATATAAATACATGTATACTAAAGATAGACTGATCAACTAGACAAGGTCAACTGATGAAATGAAAGAGATTTGAACACAGATTTTTCTGCTTTTGTCTAACATTCTTTTATCACTGCATCACATTCCAGAGATCAACTGCCAGCCCATGCAATATTCTTGAGCCATAGGAATCAGCAGAGGGATGTTAGGAAGGAATAATATAAAACCTGTGTTGTTTCAACCAAGGCCTCGTTTTCACACTTCCTTACTATCGGCTCTCTTATCATTAGCTCATTTTATCATATTGAAATGAGGAGGAATCGAAATGCATTGCTGTTTTTAGGATGAGTGATGTATGAAAAAGCTAGTGGCAAACAGACTAAATCAAGATGAAAAACCATTTTGTGGCATCAAAGTAGAGTTGTATGACATCACAGTTGAGCATAATGTACAGTTTTCCTCTTTCTTTCTTAAGCTTGAACAAATGGCATCAAAAGTGGGCCAGGCTACCCGTTCAGAATCCGTTCCCCAAACATACTTCTGTCCTCAGGTTTCTGTGCATTCCCATTTTACATTATTTTTAATATTCCAGACCAAGCAGCAATTTCAAGGTCATGCAGCGAGACCAATATGATTTGACTGACCAGATCAAGCACTTTAACCTCTTGACTGCAACAAATTAGTCTCAGAATGAGTGGGTTTCAGAAGAGGCCTGCACTAGGAGAGCAAATATACATCTGGTTTGCATGCCTCTGTTGAATGCCCAGAAACCTCCAAAAAGCACAGAATGCTAATAAAAACATGTTTCCCAGTTTACATATAGAGTTATGCTGCTTCTAAAAAGTGATGGTTTTATCCATAAATCGGTGTAATTTCCCCTTAGAGCATCTAGCCAGTCTTCCCCAAATAACTGTTCTCCTACAAATGAAATGGGGGATTCTTGGAGATATAATCCCAAAACATCTCAGAATGAAGAAAAGTGATAAAGCTGCTGGCTATTATTTATAAGTGGAGTAAATTCCACAGTTTGTTCTGTTATGATCTGTTCCTGAAGAATGTTCTTTTAGTTTTTTTCTTGCCTCTCTAATTTCACCCAAATTCTTTTTGCTCTCATTTCTAATGTTTTAATAAAGCCTTGCCCAAGTTGGCATTCTCCAAATGGGCTACATATCCCGCTTGGGATAAGGGGAGCTGTAGTCCATTAGAATGACAACAGTCTGGGGGGAAACTGTTTTTGGGAAAACTGAAGAGAAGAATGGAAAAAGGATCACCCGCTTGCTTTGATTCTTCAACTGAAAGCCAAGCATGTGATCCATTCTCATTCTTCTCTTCACCCGACCTTTCCCATCCTACAGTACTTACCTGGTGGGGAGGGGACTTCCTCAGCTCGATTGGAGTCTTCTGCTGGGTGGCAAGGCAATGATGAGCCATACAGGGCGAGCCTCTGCCTCTGCAGCTCCTGTTCTCGTTCCTGGACCTCCCGGACCTCCTGATACAACAGAGACTGAGAGCTTTTGGCACGCAAGCAGAAAAAGGGGCTAGCCAAGGAAGCTCTCCCTGGCGTATGTTGCTTCGGTTCTGCTACAACACCAGAGTCCAGGATGATCACATTGGACATCCGATTGACCTCAGCAAAAGATGGTCCCCTTGCATTTTCTGTGCAGCTGTTACTGCTGCTGCTATGTGCCATCTTTTTGAAGTCTGGTGTCTCAGGGTGGGAATGTTGCTCAAAAATCATCTTCTTCTCCTGCAGTTCTTGGGGTGTACCACGGTCATAGGTACCTCTCACCTTGCCCAACTGCACTAGGTCCTCTTCACGCCGACACTCCCGTTGAATCTCCCTCTGCATCTGGACACCAGCCCACTGGCGCTCCTTTTCCTTTGGCTTTATGGATGATTCCATACTTTGGCTCAAGATAGGTTTGATGCACACTTCCACATATTCCTGGGTACTTCGAGAACTGCCCAGGCCTCTCTCCCTGCGTAGAAGCTCTTCCCTTTCCAGATGTAGACGGATCTCTCGCTCAATTGGGGTCTCGGTAGCATGAGAAGGGTTCTCAGGCTCATAGGTATTATTTCCCATCAGGTCTGTGGGGCAATCAGATTCTTCAGTCACCAAGTGTTCCTCAGCAGGAGGTGCAGCAAGAGTTGGATCTTCTGGGCTCCCCAGATCTCTGGTACTGGTGGGGTTTGCAACATCAAGAAGTAATCCCTTTCTTGGTGTTGGATTTGAGCCAGAATGCTCTGTAGCAATATCTAACCCATTAGCTAAAGAGGCATTAGCTAAACCTCGAGAGTCTGCTCCATTCCTGGTATCTAGCAGATCTTCCACACTGGCTAAAACCATTGCACCAGCTGCCTCTCTGAGACAAGTTGGATCACTTGCACCCGTCAGGCTTTGTGAGTCAGGAAATGCTTCGTCCAGTTTGTTGGCACCAGTCAGATTCTCTGCCTCCTCCGGCTGGCTGGTATTTTCTCCAGGCTCAGAGTCCCTGGTCGCTTCTTTTTGCCTCTCAGATTCCAGCACAGACTCTGCTCCAACCTCACCCTGGGACTGATTATTATTGCCGGCTCCTCTTGACTCATGAATAGCCAATCCTTCCCAGTCTTGCCCGTCACATACAGGAGCCAGGCCCTGGTGGGCAGGTCCACAGGAGTCATTGGTTGCCACAGGAGACTGTGCCGGCGGTTTCAGAGGTAGAGTGTCACAACCTGTACCTGATGCCCCCTGCTGGCAGCAGAAGTCAACATCTAGCTGGGAGCCTGCTAATGCCAGGGAAGATGAATTTGGATTGCAGGAAGAATCTTGGGTGACCTGCTCATCAGTTTCCTGAGAATTATCTTCCAAGGTGTTTCTCAAATACTGCCCATTGACATGACTCTGGCAATCTTCTGAAGCTAAAAGTAACTGATCATTCTCTTTATTGGGTATTATTTCTTCATTACCTGTTTCTGTAATTTTTTGGTAGTTTGGCTTTCTTTCTTCATGAATGTTGGTAGGGTGAAATGTTCCCTGAAGTTCATCTGTCAAATCAAAATTAGAATGACTGGAGATAAAACACTCTCCCTCCCCTGTTTGGTTTTGACAATTGGTCTCCCGACACAACAAGTTGAGAGATTTAGGTGAAATGAGACCTTCGCTTTTCTCTTCACAGGCAGGAATTTGTTTGAGGCTACTGCTAAGTTCTGGTTTCTCTGGTGAATCTGAATGTGCATCAAAAGATTTGACAGAATGTTCTATAGTGTCGTCTTCTATCCTTTGGTCTGGTTGATTAGAGATGTCATTGGAGGTCTGTTGGTCTGAAGCAATATCTGAAATAGTTCCATCATAAACAAGAGGATCCTTTTTAGCCTCTTGGACAGATTCCAAAGGTTTCAGGAAATCAGCAGGCACAACGGGAACTTTATCAGAGCAGTGGTACAGCTTGCTCTCCACTCCTTGAGCCTCTTGTATCGAGGTTCCATTTGAGTGCCTGAATTCTGGAAAAACATTTAAAATATTGTCATGACACTCAAGACAGCTGCCAGTCTCTCCTTCTTCCAACTGACATGAAGTACTTGCTTCTTCCTGCTGCTCTGAGCAGACATTTGGCATCTTGATCTGGCTATCCTCTTGCCTTTGGTCTAGTTGGTTGTAGACAGGTGCCATATTCACTCCATGAATGGCTGGAGATGAGGAGGCTTTCTCCACAGGGGCATCCTTTTGTATTAAGTTGGATAATTCTTCTAGTGTATTTTTTTTGGTGATGAGACTGTTGACATCTTCAAGTGGGGGTGTCAAGGATTATTAGGTTCAGTGGTTATGGAAACATCCTTGACCACGTCCTTGGTTCCCACCATCTGCCTGAATTCACCCACTTCTGAACTCTCCTTGTTGCTGTGCTCCAGCCCAGACTCAAGAGGGGGCAGGAATAATGCTTCTGTGGCCATATGGAAAATGATTCTTTCTCCAACAGATCTGGAACAAAGAACATTCATCTCTTTAATGTGACTTTAATGTGACTTTTCTGATATTCCCCTCATCTTATGAGTTTCAACTGGGAAGGCACATTAATCAATTGCAGCAAAAACAGGTTTCTTTTGGCAAATTAGTGCCTTATAATTTTATTGTTGTATATATTTCACGTTAATAATTTAGGTAATAACCTATTCATAGAAGACGTAGAATCATAGGGCTGGAGGTCTGCTAGTCCAGCCCTCTGCTCAAGGCAGGACCCTTGCACTATCCCAGTCAAATGATTGTCCCCTCTATCTTTGAAAACCTCCAGTTTTCAAAAATTGTTAACCTTTCAGGTGCTGCCACATTTCCTGACTTTAAGGAAATGAGAAATTTCAATGAGACAATGGCTCCCCCTTCTGACAATAAAAGAAAAGAATATCGAAGGGCAAAAGACAGATTTGCAAAATGCTGGTAGGGAAATACCTTGAACAGAATATATGTCAACTCATATATTGTGCCTGACAATATATGGATAACAGAGCAAGAATAAATATTTTCCGCATTCTCTTATATTTTGGATATCCCTTGGATATTTATGTCCATGTTATTGCATGTTGCTTTTAATATTTGCCTGTCCACATCAGTAGAGGTTGAATTAGAAAGGTTCTTTTAGCTCATCTAATCTGATTTTCAATTATTGGCCAGGGCTGCCCTTCAGAGTTCTCCTGAAAACCACACTAAAAGCATGGCAGACTAGGTACCGTAACACTTCGTTGGTTAAAATTACAAATATTACAATAAAATTACAAATATTTGCATAATGGTGGTGATATTTCTGGCATTCCCCCCAAAGCCATCAATTAATTACCACCAATTAGCATTAAAAACAATATGCTTCTTTTTCAGGTTCAAAACTAATACAATTCCTTCAATGTTGACTCCAAAGTTAGCAAAGAGCAGTGGCAGTTTTTCTGATCCTTCGTTTTCTATGCAGTTGAATGGAACTTTACAGCAAAATATTAGACCTGTTGCTTAAAATATTGCAGTTTTAATGAAAAGCCTCAAGTACTCACCCAGCCTTAGAAGAACAACAAAAATGAGCATGGCCAAATAAGTGGACATATTGGCTTCCCTGGAACCAGACCAATTTTAAACTTCTCTCTTGGTTAGGAACTTGGCTTAGTGAACCTTGTGTAATAATTGCATTTCCCTTGGATTTCAAAAGGCAACTGGTCTCTCCCTCTACCCAAATCTTTCTTCCCTCATATACTTGGATTTAAAAAAAAAACCCAATACTTGCCTGGAAAACTGAATGAAAAATCTATCACCTGACCCCTTTTTGGAATAAGATGCCAAACTTTAAACAAGCAATCTCTGACCATTCTAGAACTGTGCATGAAACAAAATGCTCCCATGAAAAGCAGATGTACCAGCATAGATCAAGACTTGCCTTCCACAGAAACAGACCACGGTTCAGGAGAATGTTCTGCTAGCACTTGAGGAAATGCTCTTCCACCATCTCTTTCCTTCTGTCTCCGGGAACTGAAAAGGAGTTTGGAAAGTTCCTTCTTCAGCTATCCTCAACAAGCATTCAGCTTATCTCCAGAGCCTCACTTCATTTCATGACCCCCTGCAGTTACTGGCTTTATGGATTTTAGGCAGCCAAGGGGTAGAGCAGATGCCTTGCATAGCTAATCCAGTTTCAAGTCCTTCCACTGATACAATTAAAAGCTTGCAACTGTATAATTAAGGAAATTCTCCATCTGCCAGCATAGATCTTGGTCTGGTTTTGTGAAAAACAGGTACAACAACATTTCTGTTCTTAACAGGCAGCAAGTGAAGTTCAGATTTAGGAGCTGGGAAAGAGAAAGCTCAGGAAAAGGGAGTGGAAGGCATGTTCTTAGAAACAGACAAAATGAGATGCTAAGGGTATTTCAATCCACTATTTTTAAAAATTATTTCCTGTCTTTGAGTGACAAAGGCATTTGCCTGAGAGCAATGGCTGTCAAAGAGAAGTGACCACTTGGATGCTTTGAAGTACTTTCCTTCCAGCCAACAAGTTGTAAATTCATGAATGGTGAATAGATAAAGGGACAATGGTTTGGGGGATGGCACAACTTCAATGTCTGCAATACCACACCTGAGTCAGTCTGGAATAATGGTTAAGGCACTGAATTAGAAACTGGGAAACCGTGAGTTCAAGTTCTCCCTTAGACATAGAGTATAATTTTGGATGATCTGCTTTTTCTCAGCCCAAAACAGTGGTTGTCATGGGGAAACCAAGCTTAATTATACAAAATAAATGCAAAATACAAAATAAATATGTTCTTAATCATTTTCTTTCTCTCACTCCCTTCTTCCCATGATTCTCAGAAGAATTACACAGCACATAATTGCCTGCTTAGCAACCACCGTTTCTTTCTTCATCCCTTCTTCCCTGCAGCAATGCCCAGCAGGGGTTTCTTATCAGCGCAGCTGGGACTCATCTTACCTGCCTCTGATGCTCTTGGTCTCGCCTGGCCAGTCTCCTAGACCCTTACTCCGTCCCAGCCAGCCAAAAATGCATCCAGTGCTTTGTGCTAAGTGCTTAGTGCCTCCCAGTGTTTTATGCTCAGCCACTCAGCCAATTACATGCCCGAGGCTAATCTGCTGGCAAGACTCCCTCAGCCAAGACTACAAAAAGAATTGCCAAGAAAATATATAACTCCGAGGCCCGAAACGCAGGTGTACAGCCAAACCCAGGCAGCTGGCCACAGCGTTAAAGATCAACCTTATGAAAGAACACATCTAGGCTTCTTTAAAAAGCCAAGGTGGATCCTCGCCTGTCAAAAGTTCTGAGATGAATGGAGCTTCCATGTACAGAAATAGTACAGCCCCTGATACTAAGCAAGCACTGCGTTCACAAGAGGGAGACCATTGTCTTTCTATTGTGATTATCGATTTGGAGGCATTTGTCTAGACTCTAGTCACTGTTGGAACTGGGCAGCTAAAGTAATGAGCCTGTCTCTGACCCAGTAAAGTATTTGTTTGAGGGGGGAAGGAGTGTATTTGTTCACAAACTACTAATTTGAGAAGAATATTTTATGCAGATAAGCATTTTCTTAGAGAAACAGGGAGGAAAAAGAGGGGGATAAAATTTTCAGTGCAAAATAGTTCTTCATTTTCTGGTTTTATCACCATTCCTGTTCTGTCTTTCCACAGGTAAAATTACTCCTCCTTGCCCATAGCATTCCCCAGTGGGAAATGCCATGCCCAAATAAATTGGGAATGCCCTCTGAAGCCTTACTGACCCATGATGTGGAGACAATGGATGGGTAGAAAAACTGTCACCTTCCAGAAAGAATGATTTGGGATCATCCTTATAGATCAAGAGCTTTCTATTGTTATTCTTTTATTCTTTTCTAATATTATTGTATTCTTTTATAACTTTCTATTATTTATGTATAAAATGTCATGTCATGAGAGGGTTACTCACTCAAAAAGTCAATCATGCTGGAAGTGATCAGCAGAAAAAGGAGAAGGAGCTGCTCAGTGGCCGGACACGATAAAGGATGACACCAGGATGACCATGGCAGATCTGAAGGAGGCGGTGAGAGACAGAGGGGCATGGAGAGTGCTGATCCATAGAGTTGCCAAACCGAATGGCTGACAATGACAACAATATTTAAAATGTGCTACTTGTTTCCATCACAGCCTAACTGCCAAAAGTCCATAGGGGGCATTTGGGAGGCAAATAACAAAATGTATGTCATAAATGTACATTGAGAGGTCACAATTTACATACTTTCATCAAACATGCAAGTACGTAAGGCTGGAGTCTGAGTCATGATGTTAGCCTGCATCTTGGTTTGCCCAGATGTCTATAAAGGATGTAGTCCAAGAACATCTGGAAGGCCACAAGTCTCCACCACAGGTCAGTCTCAGCTGGATGTTACCAGCAGTGTTTTCATTAATAAGCATTCCCAAGTATTTTCCTCTCTCCACTGGATTATTTTACTGTCACTCAATTATAGCATTTACATGGTTAGCATAGATCAGGTGTGCTAAAAACAACCATGGTCATGGCTTGAGAAAATGCAGAACAGAAGACAACTGGAAGAGAAACGCTGAGCCATGAAATGTTTGCATGCTCAAATTAGCTTAGAGGCAAACCATCAAGTTGGGATATCTAGGTTAGCCATCTGAACTGGGGATGTTCCCATGCTGAGAACTGTGGCAAGAAAGTGGGAATAAATTTAGTTGACTTTATTGTCATTGCACCTCATACAACGAAATCAAACACCATCTTCAGTGTACATCACGACCATGACCATGAAAACAAACACAAACACACATCCTTCACCCTCCACACATTGAATTGAAAACCCCGACACCACACCAACACTGCACTATACAGTAGAATTCAACAGAGCTACTGCCCTGGGAGAGAAGCTGTTTTCAGCCTATTTGTCCTTGTTTTTATTATTCTGTACCGTCTGCCAGATGGTAATAGTTCAAAAAAAGGGTTCCCAGGATGAGATGGATCTTTGAGAATGTTTTGAACTTTCTTAAGGCAGTGGGAGCTATAAAGCTCTTCCAAAGAGGGGAGAGGGCAACCAATGATCTTCTGGGCAATGACATTAACCCTCTGGAGTGCTTTCCTATCTGCCACTATGCAATTGGCAAACCATACAGAGGTGCAATAAGTTAAAATGCTCTCTATGTTAAAATGCTCTCTCCCTATTCTCTACCAAGAATTCAAGGCTGGCTTAGAAATCCACTAATTCCAAGAAGCTCCATTCCATGGTTTAAGATCTGGACACCAATTCTTCTATGTCTTACAGAGTCCGAAGATGCTTCTGTTGGACCCTGGAGGCTGCTTGACAGCTTGCCGCTTAAAGCACCTGCTTGGATCAGTTGTCCTCTGGGACATTCCTCTCCCCTCTGTTTGGAGGTGGGACAGAAAGACTGAAAGAGAGAGAAAAGAAAGATCAAGTTCTGTTGTTTGGTAGGATTAGAGGACATTCAAGGACTTGATTAATTAACACTCAGACTAGAGACTTTCCTGAGTCACCCTTTGCTGCCTGGCACAGACTGGATCCATCTGGAGGGGAGGAGACAGGGCAGGAGGGGAGGGGAGAGGAAGGCAAGGGCAGGACAGGTACAATCTATGGAGGTACCAAGCTCCATATAGCTCTTTCCAGGGATTTGAGGTATAGCAAAGTCACCTCCTGTCCCAAATATGTTATTATCATCTGGGCTGAAACCTGAGCAATCCAGATTCTAGAGCCTGCAGCAATGAGAAGGAAATGTTCCTTCAAAATGTTTCACGTCACCCTGGGGAGATTACGATCAATTTGGTGAATGGAAAAGAAAGAGAAAAAAAAACACTAAAGGAAGGAGAGAGTGCAAGGTCAACTATACACAGAGTAAACCTGACTACACCAAGCTCTCAAGCTATGTTGAAGAACTGATAGAGAATAAAATAGTGAGGGTGCCAATGAAGCCATAAGTGGGTTTAGAAGATCCCTCACATTCCCATACCCAGAAAGCTTGAATATACGAAATGGCTGGCTTCGCACAACGCAGCAAGACAAACCTAAGCAAATTATATTTCGGCTTAATGTGTTGAGCGAACAATTTATGGGAACTGGGCCACGGAGTGCTGCAAGAGATCTTGGGACAGCCTCCTGAGATAAAGCATAGACATGACTAATTTTTTGGATCTACATTGAAAGTCAAATAAGACAGTGGTGAATTCTAGTAACCAGAAAACTGAATTCTAGTTGTACTTTACGCATGAAAGCCAGCTGAGTGATTTTGTATTAGTCACCCTGAGCCTATGATGTCAGGCTCAGGTAATGAGCCGATCAGTCAATTACTGCTGCAACCAATAGATCAAGATCTGATTGATTAAAAAAAAAAGTCAACCCTGCACTTGTGGAAAAACACTAGGAAGGAAATAATTGAGAACCACATGGCAGAAAAATTGCTGCTTCCAACAACATGCCTTAGGATTCAATCCATGTACCACAGCCACCCTATAATTCACAAATGGAAACATTCAGGTATTTGTAATATCTATATATCCTTAATCATGGGTTGGTTTATACATCACATTAAGCAACAACTTGCTTTAATCATGTTGTGTTTATTAAGCCTCAGTGAGTGGATTCACATGTTGCACTATGATATAATTTCAGCACAATGGCTGGATTCAAATGTTGTGCCAAGACAAAACTAAATAATCTACAATCTACAGGCTAGTTTCACTACACTACCATGCTAAGCCATAATAAGATGATGACCACCTCCTTTTCCTGCTCTGTTTTGCCTTCAGATCTGACTTAACTCCTGTAGGCAACATGTTCAGAAATGGTTTGCTATAGCCCAGTGGCCCCCAACCTTTTGAGCACCAGGGACTGGTTCTGTGAAGAGAGGTTTTTCTGTGGACCAGAGTGGGCTTGGTTTCATGGGCTGCCTGCATCCACAGATGGGACTTCCCTAGTTTGTGTGACCCAATTTCTGGCATTCTGTGGACCAGTGCTGTCCACAGACCGGGGATTGGGGACCCCTGCAATAGCCAACAAGACACACATCATTGGTCAGTGAATTTCACAAAGTAGCAATTAAAATAGAAAAGATGATATGCAGCAGAGAAAGTGCTCTACACATTCTACCACCTGCTTTGAAATGGGTAGTTGAGCTGTTTGTCAGATCCTCGAGGATGTAATTTTCTTCATCAGCTACATCCCCCAAAGTTAGAATACTGCAGCTCACTGAGTTTATTTCATCTGAGAAACCCCATTCTCTATCCATGCCCATCCAAAGAGGCAGGCAAGCATATAGGCAAGTGACAAAATGACACAACAACTGCTCTGCAAAAGTCTAAATTATATACTGGGTTGAAGTCAGAAAATAGTAGTATTCTATGATATAGCAAGCAGAAATAGGATGGCATCACAGAACACAGTGAAAGCTCCAGAGAGGAAGATGAACTGAGGTTCAAAAACAATACTGACATTTTGACTTGCAAATTATCTGGCACATTCTGGATGTTTCTTTGACTGGACATGAAATTACGCTGTGATCCAAAACAACTGGAGGGCACCAGGTTAATTCCCTCCCACATACCGGATTGTGCTAGTAACAACCCTGCACAAAATTATTCATCAAGAATACAGAGATGGAGATGGAGGGAAGAATACAAAGAATACAAG
Source organism: Naja naja (assembly GCA_009733165.1). Classification (NCBI taxonomy): domain Eukaryota; kingdom Metazoa; phylum Chordata; class Lepidosauria; order Squamata; family Elapidae; genus Naja; species Naja naja. The sequence continues at coordinate 185,086,080 of CM019149.1, read as the reverse complement.
AAAATTAAAAGGAAACAGTCTGCTTGTAATTAGACTTGGATATTAATGGCCAGAGAGCAGGATACACAGTTATGGAGATACTAATAGAATTTATTTCATTTTAGAAGGGTAAATTATTGTCTTTGATGCTTTGAGAATAATAAGGTCTCCTTGCCAAAGTGCATTCACAAATGATGGTGCCAGTAGGGACTCAGTATATACACTGCAAAAGAGAACATTCTCATCACCAGGACTCTAATAATAAAAAAAGACCCAATAATTTTACAAATCTAATTGTGTATACAGTTTGAGTGTTAACACACCAACATCCACCAAGCAAGGATGTTGCAAAGATTCTGGGGACCATGTCTTGAATCATGTATTCTAATTGTGTGCAGGAAAATGATCTTCTTGCACACCGTGTCTATGGATCTCCCTTCTTCCCAACACCCTGTAAATTAGCCTACATCAATGTATTTCTATTTCTGTCTTGCTAATCACCAAACCTTTCCTGGTGGGGCAGTGTTTGGTACACAGCTGTCTTTAGAAGACTAAGCTGCTTAATACTCCTGAGAGATGAACTTGAAGGTGTCGAAGGCAAACAAAAAATGCTTTTGGTAGTTAAAAATAAAAACAGGTAACCAAGTGTCTTTAATGGTGGAGGGATGGAAAGAGACTCTGTCAGGAGTCAGACTTTTGTTTCTTTCTCATCTGGATTCTCTTCTCCTTGAAGCCAGGACTGGCATTCAGACATTTTATACATTCTCAACTACACTGACATGGAAATAATTTGTGTGGTTATATTGTATTGTAAAATGCTGCTGAAATTAAGAGTGAAACAGCAACAATGGCATTCCACTGAATGCCTGAATATAAACATTTTAAACTACTTAAATGAACATGAAAATATCTCTGTTAGGATTGCAGGGCAGGAAAAACTACAGAAAAACACATGATTTATAAAAATTGTCATCTCATAATATACTAAATACATAGAGAAATAGAAGAACATAAAACAGATTGCACATAAATCTTAACCACTTTTATTAATGTGCTTATTTTTAATGTAAGTGTTTCTTAAGGCTGAAGATATTTTGGAAGAGAAGCTAACATTTAATTACCAGTTTGGAAAAGGGAGAATAGTTCGCCTTTTGTTTGGCATGCTTATCTAAACTTTGAGTCAAAAAGAAAAACTGATATCAGAGGTAGGAGTGCAAATTTTCTGGGTTGGAGATAGTGTGACTCAGTAATCACAGAACCACATTTCATTCTGAAAGATCAGATCCTACAGCACTAAATAGCTATGGAAAATAGTGAGAATAAGGAAGAACGGGATATGTGTTGTGGAGAAGGCTTTTGAAATATGGAAATAGCAGCAGTTGAAATGTGGAAAGAAGGCAAGTACTGTAACTCAGAACTACATTTCCTTGCCAGCAGGGGTTGCAAGAGGATTAATCACAATAGAAATATTCCTGATTGCTATCAGTCAGAGGGCTGGAAGGGTCCTTTTGAGATTTTCTAGTCCAACCGCCTGCCTTAGGCAGGAATCATTTATTAGTCATTAACAGATAAGGAAGACAGAAACATAAATAAGGAGGGTGACAGCATCAGGTTTAATGCTGCTGGTTCCAGCCCACATAGTTGCACTGGGTTGTTTCAGTTTTATGAGGCAGAACCTGCAGACCTTATAATAAATAACAGCTGTTGGAAGTTATAACCCACCCCTCTCTTTAAAAAATGAAATATTTTAGGATATACTAAAAAGGCAGAATATTTCCCCTAAAAGAGAAGTAGAAACTCAGAGAGGCAGAAACTCAGCACCCCCCCTTTGTCAATGGGCCTGAGTCAGTCTATTCTACATAGCTAAAGATCTATCTCCTCCAGGCAGAGCCATAATAGGAATTGCCCAAAGCCCTTTCATTACATCATCATCCAGCAAGACTCAACCAAGCTCAGGACTCAGGACAGCCTACAGAGTTGACCCTGCATGGCTCCATGGGAGTCTGACAACCAATCAGAATACAAGCTCAAATTCAAATCCCAACAGAGGACATAAAACCCAGGGACTCATCTGTCCTTTTCCCCCCAGGAGCTCCCAGGCATGTGGTCCTGTTCACTATTAAACCATCTTTCCAAACAGCCTCCATGTTTCCAGTGTCCTTTTCCCCACTTGGAACTGAACCCAGAAGGATATTTCTTCGACCACAGTGCAGGAAGTTAGCACCCACCCCTCTCCTAGAAAAATGAAATATCCTGGGAAATATTAAAAAGGCAGAATATTTCCCCTAAAAAGAGTAGAAACTCAAGAGCAGAAACTCACCTCAGAAGCAGAAACTCACCCCCACCTTTGTTAATGGGTGGGCCATTAAGGCTTGGGCCAGAATACTTTACGTAACAAAGATCTCCAGGTAAAACTATAGCAATTGCCCAAAGCCCTTTTCAGTGCATCATCATCCAGCAAGGCTCAATCAAGCCTGGAACTCAGGACAGCCTACAGAGTTGCCCCTGTATGGCCTCATGGGAGTCTGACAACCAATTAGAATACAAGCTTCAATTCAAATCCCAACAAAGGTTATAAAACCCAGGCACTCTCAGCATATCAGTCCCTTTCTTGATCTCTTCCTTCACCTTGAAGCATGTGATCATCCTTCCTTTTCACTCTGGAGCTCCAGGCCTTCCTTTTCACTCTGGAGCTCCACCATTAAACCTTCCAAACAGCCTCCATGTTTCCAGTGTCTTTTCCCCCACTTGGAACTGAACCCAGAAGGATATTTCTTCCAACAACAGCTTAACTGATTCATGACCTAACTGTGTGATTATGAAGGGCTTCATTTGTGGTTTTTATTTCTTCTTTACAGACTGCGGGTTAAAATTACTTCACTATAAGCTTGCCAGATGTCCCAGGACCATAAAAAGACAGTGACAAAAATGCCATTGGTCCTCCATCTCAGTAGGACATTGTCATGGCCACAGTTCCCCAAGGATTCAGATGCTCTTTCCAGCACTATTTTGAGGCACTGGTAACTGAATTTAGAGCCTGCTATATACAACACACACAATTTCCCCACTAATAGGACAGGGGAATCTGTGATCTTATCAGTTTTGCTGAATTAAAGTTCCTACTAGCTCCTTCATCATTACCCTTACTGGTTTCCCACCCTCAGCTTGAGATTAGGTAAATAGACAGGCAAACTGGTTCATAATCCTTCTGGTTACCAGAAATTGGATCTACATTTCAAACCATGTTATATGGGTTTTAAAAGTATATCTATCACACATGGGCTGCAAAACCCTGGATGACCATTAGATGGCAATGAGGCGTTAAATGTTTGCCTTCTTGGCTTGTTTGTCATGATGTCTTCTTTGCATAGAACTAACATGACAGCATTAATAAATTATATCCCCCAAATTGATGTGATCCATTAACTCCTTAGTGCACTGATCATTTGATCCATGTCTATTCTTTTTCTCTTGATGAGTTCAGGTGCTATCCACATAAAACTGCATCCACATGAAATTTGCTGTTCCAATTACTAATCCTTATTCTGCCACTGTCATATTGTTTCAAGGCAGAACAGTCAACTGACTTCTCCCTAGCATATAAGCATGATCACTTTCTATTGAAATTTATACATCTGAGGGCTGCCTTAGATGGTGGCAGAATAAGGAGGAAAATGCTTCTGGTAACATTAAGGATAGGTGACATCTGTCTCATTTGTGGGTTAAGGCTTTGATGACAGCTGCATTATAAGAATACAGCGGAAGAAAAGATGTTTGTTTGTGTGCTGATTTTATGTAAGGAAAGGTTTTAAGATTTGAAAGTGCTGTTCTAGGCAAATGACAGGAAATATATATAAAAAAAACCTCAAGCCTACACGTTAGCTTCATAAAACCGCACACTAAACAGAATTAGAGTACCAGGAAGAGGAGATAAAATGTAATTCAGGAGGAATATCTCATCATTTCTCTCAGATTATGATTGGGGACAAGACATTGTGTTTTGCTGATACCCTCCAGCGATCTTGGGAAGCTTTAATAAAAGCTTCTTTAGATCACCATAAAAACCACAAAGGCTTTTCTGCTTTTTAATGATAGCTTATTTGTAAGAATTAGATAAGAATGGAATCTGTGTTATGACACCTTTATCTTTTAATCAGTATAGAGAAACCTGTCACTCTCTAGCTGCATTAACTTTGTGAAACTGTTTAAGAAAATGCTAAAAATGAGTTCTTCCAAAGGAGAAGTGTAGGAATGACATTACCTAGGCTGAATATGTTGAATTAATGGGAATAAGCCGTATGTAGTTGCTATTATTTACTATAATATTTCCTCCTGGGTATTTTGCTGTTGCTGTGAATGTTTTAATATTATTTTAATAACATACAGTATACCTATTCTTGACTGTGTTGGAAGAATTATCCTTCTGGGTTCAGTTCCAAGTGGTGGAAAAGACACTGGAAACATGGAGGCTGTTTGGGAAGATGGTTTAATGGTGGACAGAACCACATGGCTTGCAGCTCCAAAGTGAAAAGGATGATCACGTGCTCCAAGGTGAAAAGAGAAGATCAAGAAGAGAGGCCAAGATGCTGAGAGACCCTTATATAACCTCTGTTGGGCCCCACCTTAGTGTTTCCTGTTCCTGTGCAAGGAATGTATCCCATTGGCTGTCAGACTCCCAGGGGCAGGGTCTTAGCTAACTTTGTAGGCTTTGTCTGGACCACATGGCTTCACCTGAGTGTTGGCTGATGCAATCTTCCCAGGCCAGGTGGTAAGATGGGTAGAGGCCTTTATTATGTAGAGTACTCTGGCCTAGGCCTTAACGGCCCATTAGCAAAGGGTGGGGGGGCTGAGTTTCTGCCTCTCTGAGGTGAGTTTCTGCTTCTGAGTTTCTACTCTTTTTAGGGGAAATATTCTGCCTTTTTAATATTTCCTAGGATATTTCAATTTTCTAGGAGAGGAGTGGGTGCTAACTTCTTACAACTGCTAGGAATCTTGACTGAATTACAGCAGACTAAACTGGAATAAATGAATGCATGAATAAATGCATTACAAATAAATACACAAATAAACAAATAAATAAAATTATGGGTGTGGAAAACCAGAATATTTGGGTGCAAGGTATGAGGCTGGCTCTATCAAGGATCACCAACATGTTCCCAAGGCATACACCTTTTCTTGTACAGTTTTAGGACCCTAAGGAGACATACACAGCCATCATTTCTCCTATTTTAATTCATAACCACAACCCTACTTTCTCCACCCACCTTACTAACACAAAGTAGGTGTGTGGAGAGAGTAAGTGGTCCAAAATGAGTCATTGAGCTTCCATGGCTAAGGGAAGACCTGAATCTGGGTCTCCCTGCTCCTAGTCCACATTTTATCAATTACATCAAACTTTGAGAATGCTAAAACAAAAATAACGAAGTCAATTTTTCTCATTACATGCTACCCCCGTATTCTATATGAATTCAGCCAGCATGGTTTTCACATCTGGGGGGAAAAAAACCCAGATTTTTAGTATGGTACAAAAATCCAGGGAACAGTAAGATGGCAGCAAAGGTGTAATTTTATATCCCTTTGCTGACAACTAATAGTGATCCACATTGTTGCAGTCAGATCATGTAAACCCAGAAAAACGGGGTAATTTTGAAAACCATGGGTGTGTTTCTGAAAACCCAGTTGCAGAGTCTCCTGTTAGCTGAACAGCTTTTGAAAAGAGAAATGATTGTAACATAAGCCCTTTGCCACACAGCCGATTTCATGAAATGAAAACCTTTGGCCATTTATTTTCTTTTCTTTTTTTTTCTTTGCTTTGTTCCACTGAGCCATGAAAGAGCCGGGAGAGCTTTGCACTGGGGGGAAAGGAGTCAGTTGGGCAGAAATGGGATGACCCAGAAGGAGGGTCCCACAGGAGCTGTGTATGGCCAGCCTTACTATTAAGGACCGGGTTTTAAGCATAAATGGAGTGTGACCATTTGAGCCACAGTGGCAGCTCTCTCTCCCTTCTTTTATTTTCTGGCCTTAAGATGGTCTCAGAGGGAGGACAGAAAATCAGAAGGTAACCAAACAGCTCAGGAATGCTGGTAAATAATTCAGCTAGACAGCTGATAAGTTACTGACCCAGCAGTGGGGGTGGGGTGGGATGGGAGGCTTTCAAGGGCGCCAGGGCCCAGCAGTGCTGGTGCTGCCTGTGGGGAAACTCACCTCCCTTTGCCCAACTCTGCCTGCCTCTCAGCTTTTTCCAAACTGAAACCGGCCTGACCAGCTCCGGTGAGCCTCATTTCTTCTCTCCTCTGTCTTTTGATCTAGGCACTCGCACACACAGAGAGAAGAAAGGCTTGGAGCCAAGTCAGGCCCTGCTAGGATGGTGGGGATGTTAAAAGATGTATGCGCTCTTTGACTTTGCTCTCCTGGCTGCATCCCACTGAGAGGGAAAGAAGCTCTCCCCACCCCCTGCTCATCTACTCCCTTCTGCATCAGAAGAAACTCTGCAAAAGACCACTGGCTGGCTGGACATCCCATGACTGAAAGGTAAGGAAAACACAGGAGGTCTGGGCAGCTCTGGTAGGTGCTGGCCTGTGGGCTTGGAACGTGAAGGGGGGAAAGCAGGGCAGAATGGCAGGCTGGGCTCTTGGGTTAAAACCAGGCCAGGGCAATTCACCCAGCAAAAAGAGGAGCAGAAAAAGGAACCAAGCTAGTTACTCCTACAAGACCCCTATTTTGCAAATATCCACATGTCATTTGTGACCAGAGGCAAAGAAGGACAGCTGTGGATCCCTTTAATAATTCCATAGATGAAGGAAGATGGCAGGTGAAACTTGTTCTATAAAGAGCAGCCAAGCTGCTTCACTCAAATAGTTATGTTCCCCTTTTTTTTAATCTCCAGTCACTTAGCCTGGAAAATCCTGTCCTAAAGTGCCTCCTTTCTGTGCAAAGGAAATAATTAGGGCTGCAAAAAAGAATAATCACTGTTAAGGAAAGGGTGGCCTTGATGTTGCAGACAGCAGCAGATGTTGTTTATGTGTACAAGGGGTTGTCAAAGAAACAGGTGTACATCTTTTTAATCAGAACCCCCACCTTCCAATTTCTTCATTATGGGTGCAACTGCACCATTGGACGCCATAATGATTCTCATGCATTGTGATTATTGGATGCAAACCCTATGATTTGCAATGATGTCATGACCTGTATGGCATATTTTGCTCCATTCTATGGACTCCCAGTGTTACAAGGTTTCACTACTGGGCTGCAGATGAAGTTTCAAGGGAACAGCTTCAGCTTAAGGTGACTGCTGGAAGATATCGTGCTCCTTACATAGGTATTTAAAAAATGCACACTGAAGATGACTTTTTATAGGTGATTTCTCCTTAAAATTCTTTAAATGTCCTGCTGAATGCACACTCTGTTTGGGTGTCTTGATGTATGAAGTTTAATCAAAGCCACAAGCCTTTCACCTCTTTCTCAGCCATAGGTCTGGATACGATCATGAAACAAAAGCATTAAGCTGAGTTTATCAACATGCTAGTTTAAAATGTAGCTGGTTAATTTCTGGCTGAGTGTGTTGTATGAACCCAAGCAATAGTTGGTTTGTGATTCAATGGTCATCTACTATACATCCAGATCATAAGATTCAGTAAACTAAGTTTATGTTGATCGTGGATATATGTGTATATCACATGACCTAATTGTATTTTAACAATGTTATATATAAAGGCATGAAAGGTCTTCCAGACTAATTTAGCAAGCGTAAAAGTGTCCAGTAGATCTGTCTCTTGTTTGTTCAGTAGCAGCTTTGTCCTGCTTGGCCTTGAAATGATTTAGTGCATTTGAGACTGGAAATGGAGCCTTCAGGCTTTTTGAAACTTGCTTAGCTTTGCTCATTTCTTCACTGCTCTCTGGACCTTTTCCACCCCCACTGAAATGTACAGAGGAAACTGTGGCCTTCCTGATGTTACTGAGGTACTTGAGCAATCATCAATGGTTGGGGTATCTGGGGGTTGTAGCTTGAAATAAAGTATATCAGTAGATTTTTCTATTTGTAATAACCATGTGAGAATACAATGGTAAAAATCCCATGTCCTCTTGATTTAGGTGCCTAAAACTGAGATAACTTGGGGGTGGAAGGGGGGAGACTAGACAAGATTTGTTTGCAAAAGGACATTGTTGCTAAAAATAATCCTCACAACATGCAGTCAAAGACAGCATGTACCCCAATTTTGGGAGGATTAAAATCCAGGTTAATGTGCTAGTTCTTGTATTGTCAGAGGTAAAAATCTCATTACATTACACCCTTTCTTATGGCGCTTACCTTTCTTTTCAAGAAGTGTCTAGCCATCCTTGATTAGTCATTGGTAGATTTCCTGGAGGATTCCTCTATTTTAAGAGGAGAAGGAGAGAGATTCCTGCTGTTGCCCATTCTTCAGCTAATTAATACCCTCATCCCACCCCAGTAAGCACAATAGACTTTCTCAGCCAGACACCAAACCTGCAAGAATAAAGACCTCACATTACCATCCCAACAAGATGTTATATTCACTATAGCAAGAGCTGAGATATAGTAAGAGTCTCTAATGAAAAAAGATTTTGGTTGGCTCATCCAAAGTGTTGGTTGAAATTCACCAAATATCCTAGCAACTATCATCCCAAGTACATGGATAGCATGAGAAGCCTAACTTTCATGGCATTCTGTTTCTAATTATTGATAGCTGCTTGTCAGTCATATTCTGGGTAACAATCAGGTAAACGTTCCCACAATTATTAGTGTAGCCCATTTTCTTCCATTGCTTATTTACTGCCATTGTTCCAGCATCTAGATGAAAAAGTACCGGTAGTGCTTATGTCCGTTAGAAGATGATGGTTTCCTTTTCATTCATTAGTTGGCTGTTTGCCATCCTATGATCTGATTCCTCTAAGAGAAATTAATAAGCAAGTTTATCTTTAAAAATCTAGCGTCCTATTAATCATTGATTTATCCATGCCAATTGAAGCAGCTCTGGTGTGTCAGTTTTCCAAATTTTTATTAACCAAGATACCCTTTTCTGAATTAAAATTAGAGACTCTGTTCAGTATGAGACTTCATTCCTCTGATTCTGTCATGGGATGAGTCATTGTTCCAAATGTGCCATTTCATTAGTAGTAAGTAATTCCAGAACAATAATTCACCCAGTAAATATTGAGTGAATAAATGATCCACTTGTGCAAGAGATATCAGCTCCCAGTAGAGGGCGTTTCTCATAGGAGAGTGAGACACAGTGGGAACCTCTTGAGCTAAGACAGTAGCTCACCGAAACCTTAAAACAGGGGTCCCCAAACTTGGCAACTTTAAGACTTGGGGACTTCAACCCCCAGAATTCTCAGCCAGTTATGAATTCTGGGAGTTGAAGTCCACAAGTCTTAAAGTTGCCAAGTTTGGAGACATCTGTCTTAAAACATAGCAGGAAGGGTTTCTACAGCATACTAAAAGCATCTGGCTTCAGTTTTTGTGTTTCCCAAAAAAACCCTTGCTTGCTTCTTCTAATCTAAGCCCTGATACGTTATGCTCTGCAATATGTAAATTCCAACTGTCTCTTTAATTACTTTGAGGGCTTTATTTTGCTTCCAATGACAAATCAAATGGCTACCTAACAGTTCTGGAGCCAACAGGAAAGAACGAGAGCAAAATGTTTACTGCTTGGACTGCTGATTTCTATTCTGCCATTATAACGAGACTGATGAGATAGTGTCCTTATAGTTTTAATGCATGACATAATAAGGAAAGCCACTGGTAGATTCATCTGATTTTGTTTCCCCTCCTACCAATTCTTACCTGCCAGTAGGAAAACAGCCACTAATTGCTCTTCCTAATGGAAGAAGAGTAAGGTGAATGTAGCATTGTTTGCAACGGTTGGGGTTAGTTACCCCCCAGTAATTTTGATTGGGATATGTTAGAACAGAAGTTTTAGTGCACTTCTGAAAGAATACTAGACCCAACAGTACCCAAAACAGAGGAATGTTGGTGAAGATGACGGAACTTACAGAAACGGCTAAATTAACCTCTTTGATAGAGAAAAAAAATCTATATTTATAAGTGATTGGAAACCCTTATACTGTAGACTTTTTGCACAAAATTGGGAAAAGTGCGCTTATGGTTTTAATGATTAAAAAAACCTGGATAGCAAAAAAAGTGAACTTTCTTTTGTAATCATACAGCATAATTTTGTAATTGTACTTATATTTTGCTGCAAAAAATGGAAACATTTTTCTATTTCTTTCTGCATTTTTGTTTTTTTTTCTTCCTCCTTTTTTCCTTTACTGCTTTTACTCTTTTTTTTTAATAAAGGTTTTATTTCTCCGAAAAGAACAAACATAACAAACAAACATACAACACACAAATCCATATCAATTTCAAGTGTGTCGGTCGGTCAAAAATCACAGTGCCTTCCCCTCGTTATTCATACTCGGTATTACGAAAAGGAAAAACCATTATCATTATTATTAATCCTCTACCATATTATAATCTCTAGATTGTTTCAACAGTTCTATCTATCTTGATATTCCATATATATCCCATATATTACCAAACTTTTTATCTAACCATTGATAAAACATGTTCCATATCTTATAAAACTGCTTTTCTTCTTGATCCCTAATTTCAAATGTTAGTCTACTCATTTCGGCACAGTCCAAAATCTTCTTAATCACTTCCTCCTGCATAGGTATCTTGTCATTTCTCCAATTTTAGCAAATACAATTCTAGCAGCTGTTAGTACATTAACAATCAAGTATTTCAGTTCTTTGTTAAATGTCTCTGGTACAATTCCCAATAGGAATATCTCGGGTTTCAGGTCTATATGTTGTTGTGTCATTTTTTCTAACCACATGTGGATTTTAGTCCAGTATCTTTTAGCATCAGTGCAAGTCCACCACATGTGGTAGTAGGAGCCGGGTATCTGATGACATTTCCAACACTTATCCGATTTGTCCTTAAACATCCTTGCGATCCTTCTCGGGGATAGGTGCCACCTGTAAAACATCTTATACAAATTTTCTTTATATGCAGTTGACATTGTCATTTTATAATTCTGATCCCACAGTGTTTGCCATCTCTCTAAATCTATGCCATAACCAAAATTTTTCCCCCAAGTAATCATTGTTTCCTTAACCTGTTCCTCTTCCATTCTAACTTCTAATACATGACCATAGAGTTTTTTAATCACTTTTTCATTCGTACCCATCAAAATTTTATCTAGTTCAGTTTGCTTTTTATAAATACCTTCAGTCCTAACATCCTCATCATATCTGGATTGTATTTGCAAATATGAAAACCAATTCATTTTTATGGAATCAACTGCCTCTGGAGCTCCGTCTGGCCCCTGATCTCCGCACCTTCCGCCGCGAATTAAAGACCTGGTTGTTTGACCAACCCGGGCTGTGACCCTTCCCTGGGGGAGGGATGGGTTTTAATGTATTTTTTATTGTCGTGTTTTATATTTGGGCTTGTTTGGTTTAATGTCTTTTTAAGTATTTATTGTTCTGTGTTTTTAGTTGTGAGCCGCCCCGAGTCTTCGGAGATGGGGCGGCATACAAGTTCAAATATAAATAAATAAATAAATTCCTTGTTCTTGTAATGTTTGCATCGATTTGAGTTCACCCTTTTCATTTAAAATCTCTCCATATCTAATTGTTTGTTCCTTCTTATATATTATTGGATATGAAAAAGCTTCAATAGTAGATACCCATAATGGAATTTGTATATAATGTTTTCTAGTTTTTTCCCAATTTAAAAATAAAGCTTCTCGAACATAGTGTCTTCTAAAAATATCCTTGTTTTTTTTCCCTTATACCATAAGAAAGCATGCCATCCTAATAGCAAATCATGACCTTCTAAGATTAATAATCTACTATTTCTCAACGTTATCCATTCTTTCACCCACATCAAACTTGCAGCTTGATAATACAATTCCCAATTAGGTAGTGCAAATCCCCCTCTAGACCTTGCATCTTGTAATAGCTTAAATTAATTCTTGGTTTTTTGCCCTGCCATATAAATTTTGATGTGATTTTATTTAAATCTTCAAAGTACTCTTTCCCAAGTCTAATTGGGATTGTCTGAAATAAATATAAGATTCTGGGTAAAACATTCATCTTGACTGTCAATATTCTGCCAATAAGAGATAATTGCATATTTTTCCCATCTTTCAAGATCTGTCGCTATCTGCTGTTTGAGTTTTATATAATTATCTTCTTTCAATGTACTGCATCTTGATGTTATATATATTCCGAAATATTTAACTTTATTTGCAATCTGTATCTCTAGTAAATCTTCTAGGTCTTTCTTACATTTTGCTAACATATTCTTTGTTAGAATCTTTGTTTTGTCTTTATTAATTTTTAAGCCTGCTACCATTCCATATTTTTCTATTTGCTCTATCAACTTAGGTGCTGATTTAAGTGGATCCTCTAATATGAATACCAAATCGTCTGCAAACGCCTGAAGTTTATATTCTTCTTTTTTAATTTTCATTCCTTTTATTTCTTCATCTTCTCTAATGGCTCTATTCAGCACTTCTAATGTTAAGACAAACAGCAGTAGTGACAGAGGACAACCTTGTCTAGTTCCTTTTCTTATCTCTATAAATTCTGTCAATTCTCCATTTACCAATATCTTCGCTGTTTGGTTGTTATATATTGTCTCAATAGCCTGTATTAAGTTTTTTCCAAAGCCCATTTGCATCATTTGCAATATCATAAATCGCCAATTCACATTATCGAATGCTTTTTCAGCATCTAAGAACATCAATGCCATCTGTTTTTCAGGATGTGCTTCGTAGTACTCCAAAGTATCTAAAATTATTCTCACATTTTGCTTAATTTGTCGTTTTGGCAAGAATCCATTTTGATCTGTGTGGATAAATTCATTTAAATACCTTTTCATTCTTTCTGCCAATATTGAAGCAAAAATTTTATAATCTGAGTTCAGCAGTGAGATCGGTCTATAATTTTTAACTTGTTGTAGGTCCATTTCTTCTTTAGGTATAAGGGTGATATAGGCTTCCAACCAGGTTTCAGGTATTCTCTTTTTTAGTAACACTTCATTCATCACTTCTAGAAGGGGAGTGCTTAACACTTCCTGGAAGGTCTTATAGAATTCCACCGGTAAGCCATCTGGACCTGGTGCTTTCCCTGTATTTTGTTTCTTCAAAGCTTCTGTCAATTCCATCATGGTTATATTCCCTTCTAGCATTATTTCAATATCTTTAGGTATCTGTGGCAGTCTTTTCTTTTGTAGATACTGTATAATTTTTTCTTCTGGGATATCTTCTTGAGAGTACAATTTTTCATAATAGTCTCAAATAATTTTTTTTTTCATCATTCCCATATTGTATATTCCCTTTTCCATATATTAATTGGCTAATTTTCTTTGTTTCTCTTTCCTTTCTAATTTTATAAGCTAACCATCTTCCTGGTTTATTAGCATTTTCAAAATAATTTTGTTTAGCGCCTTTAATCTTTTGAGCAACATCTTCTTTATCCATTAAAGCCGTTTTATGTTTAATCATGTCCATTTTCCTTTTAATATCTTTCCCTTGTGGTGATTCTTGTAATTCTTTTTCCAATTTCATGAAATCATCTTCCAATATTTTAAATGTCTTTTTCCGTTTAGTATTTCTTTTCCTTGTGTAATCAATTATCAATCCTCTTGTACAGGCCTTCATCGCGTCCAACGGGTTTGTAATGATGTATCTTCTTTTCTGTTTTCCTTGAAGAAAAAGTAAGTTCTGTTTCAATTCTCTTTTAAATTCTTCTTCTTTCAAAATCATATTATTTAATGTCCATCTAGATCTTCTCCTCTGTCCTTTCCAAGCAACTATCAGTGGATTGTGATCTGCCCAGGTCCCAATTTCAATTTGAATTTTCTCTATATCGGAGAACATATCTGCAGATGCCCATACCATATCTATTCTTGACCATGATTCATGTCTGTTTGAATAAAAGTAAATTCTTTATTTCCAGTATTTCTCTCTCTCCATATATCTTTAATATTCATTTCTTCTATCATTTGAAAAAGGACTTGGGCAGCTTTCTTCTAGTTTTCTTTTTAGTTCTCTCAGATTTATAGTCAAGCTGATCATTAATTATCCCATTAAAATCTCCCATCAAAAAATATTTGCATAGTCTAATTCAATCACTTTTGGTATAATTTCTTATAAAATTCTTCTTGGTTCTCACTTGGTGCATATATTGCTATCAAGAGCATTTTAGTGTTGTTGTCTATTATCTCCACCATTAAAATCCTCCCATCTTCATCTGTATAAATCAATTCTGCAGTAATTATATCTTTAATGTACAAGACCACGCCTCTCTTTTTACATTGTGCCAATGATGTAAATAACTTTCCTAACTTTTTTGTCTCAATACATATTCATGTTGTTTTTAATGTGGACTTCTTGTAGACAAATTATATCAAATTTTAGTTTCTCTAATTTGTGAAATATTTTCCTTCTTTTAGCAATCAAATTAAGTCCATTTATATTCATGAAATCAGTTTTTCCCTTCCATTTTAGGTCTTGTATATAGGTTTTGTTGCTCTAGTCATTCTAACTTCTCTTCGTTCTCTAGGTAGACCACCTACTGCTCCAAGTTGTTCCTCTTCTTCACTTGTTGCTACACCTTCCTTGGAAGTTCCACAATCAGCTCCTCTTGTCTTCCATTTCCATCCTTTCCTCTAAAATATTCATCGTAAAAGAATTGCGCTCTCTCCACTGTATCAATTCTATGTCTTTCTTCCATCCACAGAACAGAAGGCCTTCTGGTATTAACCATCTGTAATTTACACCTCTCTTCAACAGTTCTTTGGATAACAATGCATATTCCCTTCTCCTCTCTCTTATTCTTCTTGGTACCTGTTTCAATACCATAATGTCTTTGTTATTGTGCTTCAATGTCTTGTCTCTAGTTGCTTGCAGTATTTGTGATTTAATGCTCTTCTTAGTGAACCTAATATGGATTTCTCTTGGAAGTCTATTCCTCGTTGCATACCTTGTATAGACTCGAAATATTTCATCTATTCCATCCTTCATCTTCTCTTTGGTTGTTTCTAACAATTCCGCCAAAATCTGTGTCATTTTCTCCAACAAGTTTTCACCCTTCTCTTCCTCGACATTTGGAATCTCAAATAAAATTCGATCTATCCACTTCTTTGCAGTGATTCATTATGGTCACTCTCCACTTCACTTAATCTGATGTTGAAACTCTTCATTTCTTCATCTCTTTGTTCTTGCTGCTCCTCAACTTTCTTAATCCTCTCACCATATTTCTCCATTGTTTGCCGTAGCTTTTATATTTCCATCTGTCTTGTCCAGCTTCTGTTCAATTATCTCAATTTTCTCTACTTTTTTCCAATCTCGCTCACCGCTTGTAATATCATCTGTATTTTATCTTCTTTCTCTTTTCCTTTCTTGTTGTGATATTGTTGATGCGGAGTTGTAACTTGTGGAACTGAAGACCTTCTACTCATTCTTGCAGAGATTGTCAACACCAATTCCAAAAAAGGGAAAGAAAAAAGGGAATGGAAGCCAATAATAAAAAAGTAAAAATTAGTAATATAAGAAGGGAGAGGAACAATCCTACTCAAAAAGAAAAAAGAGAAAAAGAGTAAAAAGAAGAAAAAGAGGAATTCCATAACGTGTCAATGATATATCAATGATTTGAAGAAAAGATAAAAGTTTAAAAACTAAGAAAAGAATGTATAAATAAAAAACTTGAGGTTTTTTTTAAAGAAGGGAAAGAAAAAAGAAAAGATCCAATAGTTGTCTGTCTTGTTTCCAATGTACAAAATGAAAAGCCACCTCTCAAAAGAGAAAAGGCTAAAAATTGAAAAATAGGAAGATATCAATAAAAAAGTTGAAAAAATAAAATAAAATAGTAAAGTATCCTTTAAGAATAACAAAATATATTTTTAGGGGCTCCAATTATAAAAAATTAAATTAGAAACAATAGGAGACCTTGGCAGGAAGCAATATCACTCTTTATTCCACTGCCACTA
The DNA here is from genome assembly GCA_009733165.1 of Naja naja. Lineage (NCBI taxonomy): Eukaryota > Metazoa > Chordata > Lepidosauria > Squamata > Elapidae > Naja > Naja naja. The sequence continues at coordinate 185,070,077 of CM019149.1, read as the reverse complement.
TGCAAAGTCCAGAGCTTAACTGCTTTTACTCTTTATTCATTTGTATTAGGGTTTATATTCTTGGTAAAACTTCTAATAAATTATTTTTAAAAAGTCAAAGAGTGCTACACCCAGTTTGAAAACCCATGTCAACAAATAGCCCAGCTGAGAATTTGTAGGCATAGAAAAAGGACACAGGAGCGGGGAGTGATTCATAAGAAGTGAGCACCATTCCTGAGTAGTGTTTTAACAGAAAGGCATCTCTGACAATTCTATACTCATGGCCAGCAGCATCAGGGAATAGGCTGTGGACAGCCCTGGAGACAGATCAGGTAAGGCAAGATGCAACTCCCCCAAAATAAACAGACACACATGATTAATTTTATTTTATATTTTCTATTTATTTAAAACATTTATAGAGCCACCCATCTTTCAAACAGCCCTGGGAGGCTCCCAATCTCCCTTATTGGTAGAAACATTGGGAAACCTGTAATACATACATAGTCATGCAGTACCAGAAATATAGTGTTATGTATACAGGTTTAAAGTCATTGGTTTAGTTTGAACTGTTCTTGTAAAATGTAAGAAATGATTGGTTTAAAAAGTGCGGGAAAACCCTGCACTCTGATTGGCTGGCAACTGCAGCTGCTGGCTATAAGTAGCAGCCGCAGCCCAGCCAAAGTGGGTTTGTTCTGAGCTGTAGTCACTAATAAACAAAGAGCTTGAAGCACTCCGCCTCTGTCTCTTCATGCAAACTTAACATATAGAACACCTGGTTCACACAGCAGCAATACAAAGTGCTTCCCTGGTTTAAAATGACTTATCTCTCCCAGCACATAAACCATACGCTTAAAAGAAAATAAGTCTGTCCTTGTTTCAATAGAGCTCTAAGATTATTTTCAAAGAATAGCTTTATTAAATATTTTTTTCAGATATAAAAGGTAAAAGAAATATGAAATAAAATGAGAAAGAAAATGGGGAAAAAGTGGGGGGAAAACTAATTAGAAACAGGATAAGAAAAATACATGAAGAAGCAAGTCCTTACCTCCTTTATAGCAGTTACAAGTAGACCAATCTTCATATCACTCAGTTTAAAAGCACATCCTATTTCCCTTTACCCATTATACCCCTTTAATCAACAAATCCACAAATAATTTTTTTCCATTTCAGAAAAAGTCTATAAAAGTCTTTAGTAAAATGCCTGATCAAATAGGTCAATTTTGCCATTTCTGCTAATGTCGTTGTCTTCACAATCTATTACTCCACTGTGGATATTTCAATATTTCTCCATCGTTGTGCATATAATAATGTCACTGCAGTGAGCACATACACTAATGGCCTTATTTTTAAGGAGCACTTGTAAGATGTGACAAGTGGTTCAGAAACGGTTAATCGAAAACTTTGCAGGCAAATGCTCCTGTGGAAATCAAACGTCCATGCTTTCCTACAGCCCAAGCCAAGGGTCTGTGACAAAAATTGTATTGGGAAAAAGAAAACAAAATTGGAGCAACCAAAAAACTAATTTAAGTTGCCTAAATTGTGGGTGAGGATGGCCTGAAAGAAATGTCACGAAGACAAGGCGTAAAAATGCCACATCATGTGATATATTTGTGTTTCACTAGGTGGATGTGATCATATCCTCTAAGTCTCACTTGTCTACAGCTTTACTTTTTGGGGATACAGCTTGGCTTCTCATACCTTTGGAATACGGTGCTGGATTTTTAATTAACTTTTTAAGAGAGTGATGGTGAAGGCTGAATGCATTCTTATTTGAAGCATGTTTCACAATTGTTACTCTGCTCACCTTCACAAATGCCCTGTGTCAACCATATTGCTGAAGCCAAGTCAAGATATAGAGAGCATGGCCTCAGTGTGGGCAGTCTGCATTCTTCTTCCCAGGGTGCTTCTCCACTCCCTGCCTCCTTAAATGACAGTAGAAAGCCTCCCAGAGAGCTTTGCTGGGACACGGATCAGGGAGCTGTTGTGGTTTCACATCTTTGGTGCTGTTGATGCAGCAGAGGTTCCCACTTAGCACAGCAGGAAAGAGGGAGTCCATTTGGCAGCAATGTAAAAATGCCAATGGTCTCTGGCAGAAAAGGGCTTGGAGATAGTCATGCAGCTGAATTTGCCAAGGCTAAAAAGCAGCACCTCATACTCCTAGCTGGCACTTGTGATGCATCTGGCTTCAGGGCTGAATAAAGACTCTCTGGTATCCATGGCACAAAATTAAAATGTTATCTATGGGCTTTGCTAATTAATACAGGGCATAAGCCTCTGGGATACACTGGTACACAGATCCATTCAAAATGAATGGGAGTTGTCAAAGAGAAACTCAGCACTAGCAGCCTAATGTGAAATCATGACAGGCACTGTCACTTGAATAGCATCAGAAATCTGTCTATTCTATTGTTATTGACAGTCCAGTTTGCAAAATGGGTCTTTATCTAGACTGGTGGAAAATAGCATGGTCATAGTTAATAGTCTCTGGCACTTGTTGAGCCATTAGAACTTGTGTCAGATCCTGTCTGGCTGAGTGAAATCTGTGCATTAATTATTTTGAGCTCATTGAAATAATTTTCCCATTAGTTTCTTTTTAGCTGGCAAAAAGCAGCATTTTAATATTGGTGTCTTGAATGATGTTACATAGCAGCTTTTCCCAGCCTGAAGTCCTCAAGATAGGTAAAATCAGAATTCTCAGCCAGAATGGCCAATTTACTTATTGTAGATTTTTTTATCCTGCCTTTATTTATTTTATTTTTTTTACAAATGACTCAAGGCAGAAAACATACATGTAGTCCTTCTTCCTATTTTCCCCACAACAGACCTGTGAGGTGGGTTTCACTGAGAGAGGATGATTGACCCAAAGTCACCCAGCTGCCTTTCATGCCTAAAGTAGGACCAGAACTCACAGTTTCCTGGTTCAAAAGCTACAGTCCGAATATATTCAAAGGACATCAAATGAAGGAAAGCTGTCATAAAAGCTCTAGTGCATGGGAGTGCCCTTTCGTGCAGTGCAGGTTCTGCTATCCACTTTTTGTAGAAAGCAGGGGGAATGCTTTGAAGGACTGGAAGAAAAGCCAATACCAAAGCAAAGATCAGATAAAAGAGGCTGAGCCCAGGCTAAGAAAATAATGTGGGCAATAATTTCAGACAAGCCTCTCCTAGTTCTCATGAAGATAATGGATGGGAGAGGAGAAATGCATTCAGGTTTGCAAGATTCTGTTATTATAGCTTCACATTTCTTAAACTCATTTCTTATACCGTTAATTTGGATTTTTTTTAAAAAAGAATTTAATTTCCTTTTTTCTCGACTTTCTTATAAGTCATTTTATAGCCAAATAAAAACTGACTGCTTCCTTGAAGTGATTATAAACTAGCCAGAAGTCACACATTTAGGGCATGTGATGCAACAGGCTAGATTAGAAAAATGATTAAACCTGGCAAGTTTGAGGCAAGAGCAAGAAGTGAAAGATAGCAGATAAGGGCCTGAAGAAATTGCTAGAATATTCTTGAAAACGTATAGATTAAGGTGGTAGGCATTAGTCCCTATAGTCACCAGGAATCTAGCTCAATACTTAATCATTTGGATGCATTGTAACTAATGTAGAATAAGACAGAAGAGAAGAGAAGAGAAGAGAATTCTTAATTGACCAAGTGTGATTGGACACACAAGAAATTTCTCTCTGGTGCATAAGCTCTCAGTGTACATACAAGCAACAACTAATAAATCATGATCATAATCATAAAATATATACATCATAAATCATAAAATACAACACTCAGTGATAGTCATAGAATACTAAATAAGCAATCAACATAAATCATACTAGGATACCAAGTAACACAATTAATATAAATCATAAGACGCAAAGTTATAGTCATAAGAAGATAAGGAAGTAGGTAATAGGGAAGATGAAAAAGATAATAGTAATACAGACATACTAGGTAGTTTGACATTGTTGTGGGAATTAGTTGTTTAGCAGGGTGATGGCATGGGAGGAAACTGTCCTTGTGTCTAGTTGTTTTGGTGTGCAATGCACTAGTATCCCCTAGTCACCTGGATAGAAAACCCCACTTGCACTTTGAATGATCACTGTTTGCAGTTAGGGAGTTAAGGGAACTCACGAATGTTCCCAGAATTTCTATAATCCTACAGTTCTTCCACCAAAATCAACTGAAAATCATGCTTTTGTAATCTGAAGGATCAGAGATTGCAGTGTATGAAATGAGATGTGCTTTCAAAAAAAAAATTGTGAAGCTGCAGCTACGTGTCTGACCACTTCCTTTTGCCAAGAGTGCATAATTACTACTCCGTCAGTTACAGTGACTGCTCTTCCAGTTTCTGTGCCCCATACAGAGAGTTGCAGGTTGAATTTCTTTTGCTGTTTAATTTACAAGAGCAGAAGCTTCTTCCATGTCTTGATCCTTTGAGATCTGCTGGTGAATTTCTGTTGGGGATACTACTTTTGCATCACTGAAGTTGCAAAGTTAGCTTCCTAAAGTGCCTGAGGGATTCTAGTTGGTTTCAGAAGGCAAGTGAATTCTATTTTGTTTATGCGGGCGTAATTTGTCATTTGATCTATCTAATCTAATCAATCAAATTACTATTCTCCATGTTTGTTTAAAGTTCATGTGATGAAATGTAATTGTTGTAAGGAAAGGGATGTTGTGATTTCAGTCTGATCTATTAATTGTGGATGAGTTGAAGGAGGTGATCAGTTGGCAAAATGTCTGGAAATCCTCCCCTCCCCCTAGTTTTGTCCTTAGATGTTTGAAACACAGATTTAGTTACAGGAAAGATGGTCAAAGTGAATCTTGGAGAAGTGCCGTGATGCAATGCTCAGGATATTAGACTCAAATCAACATGAATCATGTTCAAATTTCTGCTGGGCCACTGTGGATTACTTTTAAGCTCCTTTGCGGTCTAAATGAATTTATACATACATCAGAAAGGACTTGATCAAACCAGGAATTAGCCCTTTGAATCCTACTGAATTCAGTGAAGGAGTTAAACAAGATCTTAAATGTTCACTCAGCTCCAAAGTGTTTAACTCTGGTGGGATTTATTGACTGCTGGTTTGCCCAAGCAACTAGTCCCTGTACAGATTTATAAGATTAAACTGTCTTTAAGCAATGGTAAACAAATCCTTATCGTTTATCGTTTAATAAAATAGTGATAGTAGTAATAGAAGTATGTTAAAGAATTCTGGTGTACTTTAAGCACCCCTTTTCCATTATGAAGAATTGTATTTTTTCACTATCCACTCTTACATTATTTTTAAAAATTGTCTCCCCACTCCCAATGTATGTATACTATCTTTCTTAGATAAATGTTTTGTGTCTGCCTGAAAAATCCAATAGGGAAAATAACCCTCACTGATGTTTGAGAATACAATCCTACACATGGAAATAATGGGTTCGATGGTGCCCTTTTACCAGCCAGCCAACCACAGAATGACTTGTAGGATTGGGCCAAGACTATTTGGTTGCTGGGGCTGCAGACTTAGATGATGGTGGAATCACTTTTATCCTTGTTTGGAGGCCTGGCATCAGTAGCAGTCGGAAAGCACCTTCTGTTCCTATTGCCTGTTCTTTTCACCCACATAACCTTTGGAATAACCACAAGCCTCTCTTTCCTCTGAAGCAGCACTTTTGGTGGTTTGGGACATTAACCTCGAGGGAGGAGGAGGAGGCAGCCCACAGGGCAAAGTAGCCATTTCAGAGCAGGGCTTTTTAGCAGAAGTTGGCCTCTTGCACAAGTGCCCAGTGAAAGGTTAATGAGTGTCAGTTAAAGCAGGCAAGGCAAATGTTCTTCCATTGAAGGGCTCATCGCCCTTCTGCCAAAGAACAGACAATCTGCCTGTTGGACAAATGGGCATTCAACCAGGGTCATACTGATATTATAAAAAGCCTCAGGGCTCCATAGTTTTTCAGCATTCTTTTCAATGGGTTGACACCCAGAGGATCAGGTCTCTCAGGATTGAAGGCTGAGCCCTCAAAAACACCCTGGATTTAGAATGAGCAAGCCCAGGGGCAGATATGTTCCATCAGCAACAGCTGCCTATATTTGCATGTGGATCTCTGGTCTCCATAAGAAGCATCTCTTTGGAAGATGGTTTAGTCTAAGACTCTTGTTCTTCCTGTTTGTGTATGTTCTTGTTATTGCATAGAAAATGCCCTTTGGGGAAGGTTAATTTGTTCTTGTACAGCATGTGTTTCTCCATATTTAGTTATATTTATAAACATTAACTGCATTTCTGAATATGTGTCTGTATAGACATAGGCTGTGTATAGAGAGCAGTTGTACCAGAATCACTCAACTCACACCTGTGCCTGATTATCTCCCAGTTGCAGTCACTTAATGCCATTCAGGCTTTCCACTCTATGGCTCAAGATTCCACCTCCAAATTCTTTATACACTTGTGAGAGAGAAGCTATTTTCTGCATCTACGCCTTCTGGGTTCCCCCTCACCATATAAATAGAATTAATTACAAGTATACCCAGCTATTGAGGATTTCTCAGTAATTAACAGTTTACAAAAACTGCCAGTAGGTACTCAGAAATTATTTAGTCAATCATCAGCTAGCATCTGCAACTATTTAGTAAAAAAAATCTGCCATATTATGGCAGACATATTTTATTGTTTGTGCATTTAGTGATTTAGCAGAAGCCAATTTATGAGACTGAAAGAAATAAAAGGCTGGCTCAGGGATCTGGCTTCCCTTGACCATTCTAGTTATATCCCATAGCCAGATATCCATGGTGGGTGAATAATCTCACGGACTGACTATTGAGATTCTCAGTCATCCAGATCATAATTGTCCCAAAGGTGCTTTTTCAAGAGGCAACTGGACTTTCTTGTTTTTCTTCTTCTCATCCAAGAACCTTCTTCAGCTCTGTTTTTCTTTGAAGCTTCTTGGATGAGAAGCAAAACGTCTTCAAAGAAAAACAAGAAAGTCCAGTTGCCTCTTGAAAATGCACCATTGGGACAATCTCATGGACTGATCAATGATTGCTCTCATTTTGCATTATGCCTATCAGCTTCCCTTCTGTGGGTGAGAACATGGCTACTCCTGTGATTTTTTTGCAGTTGGAGCAAGCTGCCTAGGCTTCAACCCTCATTTTCATCATCTTCAGCCTGCCCTGGTACTCGTGGTAGAAGTAGGACTGTCAGTATTCAGAGGCAGAAGGGAAGTTGTGGTTCTAAAATCTGGAGGCTGAGATAAACTGATCGTATGTTGATAAAACTGACATATGAAATGTTCAGTTACGGTAATTCCATTTGACTAAGATGATATAAGGGTCCTGCTTTAAGCAGAGGGTTGGGCTAGAAGATTTCTGAGATCCCTTCTAGCTCTATGATTCTATGATTACCTTGAGTTACCCACCCCTACATGACTCAGATTACAGATTAACAGAATTGGAAGGGACCTTGTAGGTCATCTAGTCCAAACCCCCCACCCACCCAAGCAGGAGACCCTATACAATTTGTGACAAATCTTCCAGTGATGAAGCTCCCACAACTTCCGAGGGAAAGCAGTTCCATTGGTTGATTGTTCTCACTGTCAGAAAGTTTCTCCTTATTTCCAGATTGAATCTCTCCCTTCATTATTCCTTGTCTGGCCTTCGGGTGCTTTGGAAAATAGCTTGACCCTCTACTCTCTGTGGCAGCCCCTCAAATATTGGAACACTGCTATCATGTCTCCCCTGGTCCTTCTCTTCACTGGACTAGCCAAGCCCAGTTCCTGTAACCGTTCTTCATATGTTTTAATCTCTAGTCCCCTAATCATCCTGGTTGCTGTTCTCTGAGTCTCAACATCTTTTTTATAGTGTGGTGACCAAAACTGGATGCAGTTCTCTAGCTGTGGTCATATTAAGGGTTTATAGTGTGGTATTAGTACCTCCCTTGATCCTGATTGTATCCTTCTCTTAATGCAATTTAGGATTGCATTGGCATTTTTAGCTGCTGCTGCACACTGCTAGCTCATATTTAGTTGGTTGTCCACTAAGACTCCAAGATCCCTCTCACAGTTACTGCTATTGAGCCTGGTTTCACCCAGGCTATATGTGTACTTTTGGTTTTTCTTGCCTAAGTGTAAGACTTCATTTTTCTCTATGTTGAATTTCATTTTGTTAATTAGGGCCTAGTGTTCAAATTTGTCAAGATCCATCTGGATCTTGAGCCTATCTTCTAGGGATGTTAGCTATTCCTGCCAGCTTAGTATCATCTTCAAATTTGGTAAGTTCCCCTTCTATTCCCTCATCTAAGTCATTTATGAAGATATTGAAGAGTACTAGGCCTAAGATGGAATCTTGTGGTACCTCACTGCTTACTTCCCTCCATGTAGACTTACCCATAAGGACTACTCATTGAGTATAGTTTGTCAGCCAGTTGCGAGTCCATCTGGTGGTGATGCTATCTATCCTACTTTTTTCTAGTTTACCAAGAAGTAGATTGTGATCTATTTTGTCGAATGCTTTGCTGAAGTCTAAATATATTATGTCCACAGTATTTTACTGGTCTACTAATTTAGTCATTATGTTGAAGAATGAAATAAGATTGGTTTGGCATGATCTGTTTTTAACAAACCCGTGCTGGCTGCTAGTTATTACTTTACTTGTTTCTAGATGTTGGCAGATCTGTTTTTTTATTGTCTTTTGCAGTAACTTCCCGGGTATTGATGTTAGGCTGATTGGTCTGTAGTTTCCTGGTTCTGGTTTTTGTTTTGTTTTTTGGTCCTTTTTTGAAGATGGGAACCACATCAGCTCTTTTCCAGTCCTCTTGTAGTTCCCCAGTGCTCCAGGATTTTTGAAAGATGTGGTACAGTGGTTCTGAGATGACCTCTGCCAGCTCCTTTAAAACTCTGAGATATAATCTGTCAGGTCCCGGTTATTTGTATTCATCAAGATCAGACAGGTGTTCTCTTACTATTTTTTTGCTTATTTTAATTTTTATTTCTAGTCTGTCTTTTATAGTTATGTTTTTGGTAGGTTGGGCTAGAGTTTCTTTTTGCATGAAGACCGATGCAAAGAATAAGTTAAGCAGCTCTGCTTTCTCTTAGTTGCCTGTTACTTTCTTGCTGTCTTCTCTCTTTAGTGGACCAACTGTTTTTTCTTGTTATTTATATGTTGGAATAAACTTTTTTTTATTATCTTTGACTTTTGTTGCAAGTCTTTGTTCATTCTTTTTTTTATATATAAAAGTTTTTTATTTTGATACAAACATACAAACAGGACATACAAAACATAAAAACCATCTTCCATATATACATACAGTGTGTCAGTTGGTTACAAATCCTTTGTGTCATCCTTTCATATTCATCACTCACAATTTATCAAAAAGAAAATTTCTCATATTATCAATAAAACATTATGTATTTATCAATTATTACTTGTGTACAATTAAACTATTTATTTCATCATATATACGAGATATATTTTTAATCTAAAGTTTATGTTATACTTTCATCCAATGGTTATATATATCAACATTATATTTTATATCAGCCTATTATATTTCTATTACAAAATTATATAGTCTATTGCATTACCAAGTCTTTTTATCCAACCATTGATAAAACAAATCCCATATCTTGTAAAATTGTTTATCTTCTTGTTCTCTAATTTCAAATGTCAGTTTACTCATTTCAGCACAGTCCATAATTTTCCTAATTACTTCCTCCTGCATAGGTATTTTATCATTCTTCCAATTTTTGGCAAATACAATTCTAGCTGCTGTTAAAACATTTACAATCAAATATTTCAACTCTTTATTGTAGATATCTGGTATAATTCCCAATAAAAATATTTCTGGTTTCAAGTCTATGTGTTGTTGTATCATTTTTTCCAACCATATGTGGATTTTAGTCCAATATCTTTTGCATCCGGACAAGTCCACCACATATGGTAATATGATCCAGGTATCTGATGACATTTCCAACATTTATCCGATTTATTCTTAAACATTCTTGCAATTCTCGTGGGTAAATTCGTCGGGGTAAGTGCCACCTGTAAAACATCTTATACAAATTTTCTTTATAAGCAGTTGACATTGTCATTTTATAATTCTGGGACCATAATTTTTCCCATTTCTCTAGATCAATCCCATATCCAAAATTTTCCCCAAGCAATCATTGTTTCTTTAACTTGTTCCTCTTCCATTTTAATTTCTAGAAAATATCCATAAAGTTTTTAATCACCTTTTCATCAGTGCCCATCAATATTTTGTCTAGCCCAATCTGCTTGTTATAAATACCTTCTATTTTAATATCCTTATCAAATCTAGATTGTACTTGCAAATATGAAAACCAATTCATTTTTATACCTTGTTCTTCCAACGCTTGCATAGATTTAAGTTCACCCTTTCATTCAATATCTCACCATATCTAACTGTTTGTTCCTTTTTATATATTACTGGATATGAAAAGGCTTCCATAGTAGATATCCATATTGGAATTTTCAAGTAATGTTGTTTTTTAATCTTCTCCCAGTTTAAAAACAAAGCTTCTCGAATATAATGTCTTCTAAAATACCCTTGTGTTTTAGTTCCCTTATACCAAAGGAATGCATGCCACCCCAATAGCAAGTCATGTCCTTCTAGAGTCAATAATCTAGTATTCCTTAGTGTTATCCAATCTTTTACCCACATCAAATTTGCCGCCTGATAGTATAGTTCCCAATTGGGCAAAGCAAGTCTTTGTTCATTCTGAGCCTTTGCTTTCCTGACTCAGTAGCTTCTGGGCTTTTAGGCCTCTTCATCCATCTATCTATCTATCTATCTATCTATCTATCTATCTATCTATCTATCCATCCATCCATCCATCCACCCACCCATCCATCCATCCATCCATCCATCTCCTTATTACACTAAATAGGAGGTGCTAAAACAGGAAAGATTTGCAAACATGAAAGTTGTAATGAAATTGAAAATATCTTTCAGACTTCTTGTGCCAGCTAATTGGCTGAAATATACCTAACAGTATATGCCACCCATGGCTATCTTGCTTCATTTCCTCCTACATGCCTTGTTAGTGATGATCTGCTTGCTGATCATGACAGACATGATCGGGTTTCAACTGTTGGTTCTAATAGTTCTGCACTAAATGTATATGGTAGATAGCTCATACTGTATTGTAAAATTGGGCACTGTGCCCCAATACCATTTTTTTTCACACGAGGCTTCAGTCTTCACTATATTTGTACATTTGCAAAACACTATTAGATAAAACCAGATGATCATACCATTAGAAATGCAGATTCTTCCTTCTTACCATCTATCCATGAGCAGGTATTTTAGTGGTGCTAAAATGTGGAATTGGGTTGCTGAAGCTGACATGAAAAGGAAATAATGGGACATAGAACAGAAACAGGATGGGTGGATAGACAGACAGACAAACAGATAGACAGATAAGATATGGTAGATAGATACGGTAGATAGATAATTTCAGAATAATTACTGAAAATCATACTCCTGTAATTTGTCAGTACAATCTCAGGGAGAGGCATTCTGAGCTGAGGATAAACTGTGTGGTTCCCATTCCCGGTTTACCATGTTTGTAGAAGATGCACTGCAGTGTTTTTATATGTGACAATAGTGGTCTGAAAAGAGATGCCTGAAGTCCAGCAGAAGTGGGATTCATGCAGCATTCTTAGCACGATTGGCCATTTTGCCTACCGATGGATCCTTTAGTATCTGCCTTTGTGGTACACATACGACATGGCTATGAGTTCGCACCTTTGGGGATGTGCTTTTTAAAATTTGACATTTATATTTTACCTCTTTAAGCTGAGCTGTGTTGGGATGCCTTCTATATTTATTTTCCAAATAAAATAAATAAATAAAATAAACGTTGCTGCTTCTCCATTGAAAAAGGAACACGGTGGTGTGTCAGGTGATAGAAGTAGTTAGAGGAGAGGAATCTGCCTGTACGCTTGCTACTGAAAGTCATTAAAAGACAATGACCAGCTGTTGGGAGCAGAAGAGAGGGAGAGAAAGGTCTACCAGAGTACAGGGAATAGAACATGTAAGAACCCGAGATGGGATTTGGGGAAGAAAAGAGGATGACGTGATGAATGCTGGCAACCAGTGTCCTCTGGACATATCCCAAAAGGCTCTTTTTCTCTTTCAGAAGGAAAATGGCAGAAAGCTCCTTATTTGCACAGCGGCTGCATGTTATTACGGTAAGCGTGTTTTCCCATTCTCCCCTATGGCATTTATGCAGAGGAGGTTTCAATATCAACATTCTGCTGCAGGAATCCTCTCTCACCCTTGTCCAAAAATGGGAACTAGGAAGAAGCGGGTGGATTGGCAGTCCCACTTGATCAGATCACCATTTTCAAAGTATGGAGCCTGCAGACATGGCAACTTGATTCATTTATGGGTGGTTCTTGTGGGTCCAGCTTGTCTGTAGAGAGATGGGGTGTGAAACTCAAGATCATGCAATTTGTATTATGCTCCTGCAGCTCAGAATTTCATATTATGTGGTTTTAATTTGGAATAGACGTAAGTTAAAGCCTGGTTTATGATATGTATCAACCCTCTGGGAGGCTCACTAAGATCATCCTGCCATTCACCCTGTGAGCGTTGCCAGATATGTAATCTCCCATTGAATAACAAAGTAAAGATAACAATCCTGCAGGAGCAGAATGTTGATGGCATGTGATTCTAGCAGGGCCTGCTGAGTGGATGGCAGTTTTGGAGCCCTTTTCCTCTTGCACTGAACCACTATGTTATTATTGTTTTTCCTGCCATGTCCTTTCTCATCCATCCCATATCTGGGGCAGCTGAGAGTTGCCTGTTATGTATGCAGGTTTGAATGTCATTGGTTAAGTTTGAACTGTTCTTGTAAAATGTCAGAAATGATTGGTTTAAAAAGTGCGGGAAAACCCTGCACTCTGATTGGCTGGCAACTGCGGCTGCTGGCTATAAGTAGCAGCCGCAGCCCAGCCAAATCGGGTCTGTTATGAGCTGTCACTAATAAACTCTTCACTGAAGCACTCCGCGTCTGACTCTTCATGCAAATCTAACATTGCCCTTAGCTATTACAGTACTAGTGTTTTCCCTCTTTAAACAAGCAGAAAGTTGCACTGGTTTTATCAGGGGTATCTAGCGTTCTTCATCCACCATGTGCCAGTCAGATAACCTCTAACTCCCTTGATCAATTGAACCTGGTATGGGGCGGTCCCTGCTTCTTCACATCTTCTAGGTCCTTTATGAGTTGGACAACAGAATACAGGTAGTCCTTGACTTAACAACAGTTCGTTTAGTGACCATTCAAAGTGAGAAAGGCACTGAAAAAAGTAACATGACCATTTTTCACACTTCTGACCATTGCAGCATCCTTATAGCCACGTGATCAAAATCCAGCCGCTTGGCAGCTGACTCATGATATTTATGACGGTTGCAGTGTCTTGGGGTCATGTGATCATCTTTAGTGCCATTCTGACAAGCAAAGTCAATGGGGAAAGTCAGATTCACTTAGCAACCATGTTACTCACCTAAAGGCTGCTGGTATTCATTTAACAAATGTGGCAGCAAAAGTAGTAAAATGGGGGTGAAGCTCACTTAAGAAATGTCTCACAGCTACGGAAATTTTAGGCTCAATTATTCTCATAATCGAGGACTGCCTGTAGTTTGGTTCTTTCACACCAGGTTCTTCAAGCCAATCTGCAACCTGGGAATCTGGATTAGCCTGAGCAGCGACTGAGTATGGGGCAGGACTGCACATTAGGGAAGGAGAGGGACAACATTTCTCTGGTGCATCATTGCACAAGTCTCCCCATTGATACAATTTGTTTAGTCTTTAGCTAGAATAGCCTGTCTCCTTTGAGTGCTATCCTAAAACAAAGTTGTTCTAGAAGAATGCTAAACCCACATCCAGCTAATAGTTGCCCTCCCTTTGAATGCATTTATTAAAAAAAAGCCAGAATATATTTTGACAAATGGATAAACTTTCTGTTAAAACTCACATCTTCCTCTCTCAATCCCACATTAAGGTGAGCAATTGGTGGGTATTTTCCCATTGGCTGTGATATTCAGTGGGAGGGGAAGGAAGCCAAGCTGAAAGAAATTCACCAATTCTTGTATTTCATGCACCATGGAAAAGTAACCCAAAAAATCTGCATGAACTAGTCACTTACAATACTGCTTTTACTCAACCAGACTTTTTCTAGATTTATGGTACTGCAGGTGTTCCCTTTCCCTCCTCCCGAATTTTGCTATATTCTTTAATAATAGGTAATTCCTATGTTCCCTAATATCACTGTTGGAGACACAGGGCCAGCATTTATTCCTTTTTGTTTTCTGGCCATGCATGCAAAGCAATGCCACCAGATGTAGTGGTAATGCTCTAAGAACATGTAAAACAAAAACAAAACCCAACATATGCTCCTTAATTTTTCCCTAGTTCACTAAAACATGGGAAGGTATAAAAGGGAGGAGCAGTATTACAACAATATTGCTATTAATGCTTTTTTTTAATTAATGTGACATGGTGCTTTCCTGAGTACAAACAGCATTTGCAAAGGGGAGCCTACAGTTTCAAATTTAACACAGATAAAATAACAAAGAAGGATCCTTTTGGACAACAGAAAGCAGAATGAAGATGTTTCATTACAAGCAAGGGAAAGGAAACTGGATTCCCTCCCCCATCAAAATGCCCTAGTAGGGAACTCTTTAAGGTTAAGAACCATTTTAATGGGGTTTTTTTAGGGGTGGGCAGTGCAATGAGGCAAAATGGACATTAATAGATCACACACCCAGCTGTGTTTTGTAAAATGTATTGCGGCTTAATATAGTTTGTGAATTCATCAAATTCCAGATTGATCAGAAAACTATGATTAAGCAAACTATAGGACCATTTGTGGTCTTAATTTCTGTCTCAGATTAAAAGGACAATAATAGCAGTGTAGCTGGATTAATTTAAAGGTTACTGAAATAATGCATTAACTACAATTCTCAATTCTCACTGTGCCAGGGGCTGTTTACAAAGCTGAAGAAATTGGAACAACCATATAATTCCTTCCATTCATTAAAAAGTTGCCTTGCTGGGGATGAATTTTCTGAGATTCTCCTTCCATGGGGAGAGGCAGAAGGGATATCCCCTCTTGAGAATAAGGGCTGCTCTCCAGATTTCATTCAATCTTATTTTTGCTTGGAAAAGTTGCCAAATTCTTACTGATTTGTCCAAGGAATGGCTAAAATAAATGACAGGAATGTCCCAAGTAGAAGGGACCTAGGTGCCAGCTGTTCTCCACTTACAGTCTTTGACTTTATGCCCAGGGGCTTTGGGTTTGTGCTAAATATGGGCTGTTTGCCCTGCTCCATGGGAAACCTGGGGTAACCTGAGTCTCTTTCTTTGGCTTATCCTCTCTTCAAACAAATGAATAATTCAGTAGACAATAGCTTCAACCTGAACCAAACAGAAGGAGAGAGAACTTTGGAGCCTTGCCCAGACTTGGAGAGGCAGAGATTGGGTTGAGGTTGTTTCCTGAGCTGCAGCCCAGCTACCCTTGTGTGGAGTCTCTCTCTCTCTCTCTCTCCCTTTCTCTCTCTCTCTCTCACACACACACACACACACACGCACACACACATACATCCTGATAATGAGCATGACATTAATGCTGCATTCCAGAGAGTGTAGCAAATATTTATTGTTATATGAATTGTTTTAGTTAATGCTTCTATGCAGGGATCAAATCTGGACAGATTTTCCAGATCTGGACAGAGCAGAGTGCAGCGGGGGAAAAGAAACTGTGAAGCAGCCTGTGACACATCACACAGGAGCACAGACACGGGAGCGTAGCGTATGCAATCAGTAACAGACACATCAGTGGCCATATGTCTGCAGCAAGGAGTCTGGTACACACACAGACTTTGTAAGCAGCAAGTACTCTTTTGACAAAGGAAGCAGAGCCACCAGAAGGTCCATGCCCAAATAGAAATCATTTCCTGGTACTCACTGGCACCAATTAAACTAAAGTCAACACCAGTCTTCATTTCATTTATCCAACCCCAGTGCAGATAAGAATTCCATTTCACCTGTTAGCAAGTTAACAACCCAAAACAAGGCAGCCCAAGGCAAACTAAACCATGCCACCTCCTTCCTGCATATGTGACGAGGGATCATAGACAAGTCTCCTCCTGACCAATTTCTTATTCAAAGAACCTTTTCTCAGTGACCTGGTACAATTTTGAGAAGCCCTGTTGGGTTGTTTATTGGGGATCAGATCTGTCTGTTTCTGCTCTCCAAATCCAATGTGGCAGGCAGGGGTTTTATTTCCCTTCTTATCCAAAGTGGGAATTTCTGTATACCTGTAGCTCCACATTAAATCTATGACATTAGGTAACTGATCTCTGGTAGCAAAAGGGGGAGGATCCTTCATTTCCTAGAAAGTCATTGCCAGTGGAAAGAATGAGCACCATCCTCAAGAGTTAGATGTTCCAGACAGACACATGAACATCACCCATCATCGATCGTAACTTGCAGGGAAATACCATCTCCTCTTTCTCAACCATCCCACCTCCCACTCTTTCCTTCCTGTTATAGAATCATTTTCCCAACAATGAAAACAAAACTCCAGGAATGGTGCCTGTTGGCTTTTACTTTCTTGTTCATATGAATGGAATAAATCACCGGGGAGTCTGATCAGTTTGAATAAAAGAAAGCTTTAACAGATTTCAAAAATATAGATCTAAATGGAGCAGTTCAAGTGGCAAAAGGTTTCAAAAATATTACTAGCTTTTTGGCATAATCTGAAAAAATAAAACATACATATTCAGACCAGTGGTGGGATTCAAAATTTTTTACTACAGGTTCTGAGGGCGTGGTGTGGCTTGGTGGGTGTGGCAGGGGAAGGATACTGCAAAATCTCCATTCCTTGCCCACCCCACTAACCTGCTTTCCAGATCCATTCTCCTGTGCAGGGCAACCAAAGAAGACCCAGCTGATCAGCTGGGCCTTGGGAGGCAGAGAATAGATGGGGGCGGGGCCAGTCAGAGGTGGTGTTTGCTGATTCCCAAACTACTCAAAATTTCCACTACCGATTCTCCAGAACTGGTCAGAATCTGCTGAATTCCACCTCAGATTCAGACATATAGGAGGAATATTTAGAAGCTACAAGTACAGTATTCAACGTGAAGTTTCTAATTGTTAATGGAGGTCACATAGAATGCCTGACTCTTATTCATAGCCTTCATCTATCATCTGAGCCTGAAACACACACCATTTTGTGTTAACAGAAACTACAATTTGAATTGTTCCTTGAGCCTTGCTTATGAAGTCTGGTTTCTATTATTTCTAAATAGTGGTTGCTCCAGAGTCTGAAAACATAGTAATCAATATTTTTGGTTAAAGCCATGTATGGAATATGTAAGGATGTATGAATGGAATATGGATATGAAAGATGTTCACTTTTAATTTGACTATCTGGCCTTATGTGTGATGCAAATATTGCCTTAGGTGGCACAGCAGGAGAGGGATTTCTGGCTAGCTGCACACTAGCCCTGAAATAGCCTTCCCTCACTCCTATGTAGGTTTTTTAAAAAATTCCGGTTACCTGGAAAGGCTGATCATCCAGTAGCTGTATGAAGATACAGTACTTAATGTGCAATATTACTTTGTCATTTTAAATTTTAATTCTGAAAATTTTAAATATTTTGATTTCTGTTACATTGTTTTCTGCCCATACTTTAAAACTTGGTACTGTTTTACTATTAATATTGTAAATCAAAATATGTATTTAGTTAAATTGTGTACTCATTACTAATTTCTTAAGTGTATAGAAAAAGAAATAGAAGAAGACACCCAAAAGATCCTTCATAAGAAATCTATGCTAATACATCTGTTGGCATCAAAGCTGCTTTCTTAAGCTTTCCATCCAAAGAGGCGCGGGCTTTCTCTCAGTTCCCAAGGCGTTTGGGGTTTCTGAGAAAACGAAATCAAAGTTGCCGCTGGTAGGGCGAGGGGGTGCGGCAGTCTCTCCCGCGCCCCTTGGTGCTTTCACCGGGCAAGCGTTTCAGAGTGCGTGAATCGGGCGGCTAGGCGGTTTGGGAAGCCTGTGGAGAGCGGGAGTCCCCAAACCAGCCGGGGGAACGCAGAAGGAATCGATCAAGCGCTGCAGGCGGGAATATAGTCAAGTGCAGGAGGAGAAGAGGCGCCGGGGAGATAAACGGGAAAGTGTCGTTTTAAGCGAGGCTCATTCTGCTGGGATTAATCCACGGCGGCGTGATCGGTCAGGCAAACCAGCAGCCGGGTCTGCCGGTCGCCCACGTGGGCTCGGTCCCACCCTTCCTCCCTCCGCGGCGGGCCCTTTGTCCGCCCTTTTGCAGGGCGGCTCCTGCCTCGCCTCGCCTTGCCTCTCTCCGCCTCCCCTCCTCCGCCCACCCACCCCCGTCTTTTTGCTTTGCTGCAGGAGCGGCGGAGGCTGCAAGAGCGCATCCTAGCCACCCGGCGGGAACTGGAGGAAGAGAGACTGCGAGTCCAACGCCTCAAGGTACCACCCACGAAAAGGAAACAGGAATGGATGGACCACCGAGAGGTGGAGATGGCTGTGCGAGGATCAGAAGCTAAAAGATGGGCGGCGGGAGGGGGGGCGTTGAAGGGGGAAAGAAAATACTTGTAAGCGACAGCCGATCTGAGGGGAAGGAAGAGGCTGAGGTGCACTCTGCTGTGCTGTGGGTAACACCGACTTTTGGGTCTAGATATATGTAGGGAATTCCAGAAGGCTGGTTGGGTTTGCACCGTATTCATTTTTGTTCGGCAGTCTTCTGATGTTTTGCCTTCAGCCAGTTTATTTGTTAGTTTTATATCTTATCTCTCCTCAAAGAACTAGCTCCAGTTTCTCCCCAGAATAAGCTTGTATGTGTGTGGTTGGTGGGGAGGGAGGGGGAGGAAGGGAAAGAATGTATGCATTATGGAGCTGAGTATCTGCACTGGTGGGTGTGTCCAACATCTGCTGTCAAGCCATAGAGCTTCACATGAAATGTCATTTGTATAGGACCATATATATGGGTGTGGCTGAACAAGCATAGGAGTAGATACATGTATGTGTGCATATGCATGGGCTTCAGACAGGAACTCATTTGTCTTGATGCATCCTGATGGCCCACGTGCATGTCCAGCATGAAGCAGACCCTAAATGCCACCTCTGTCTCTGTTCTAAGAGGAAATCCCTGCGTGAACGGTGGTTGATGGAGGGAACATCAATGCCTGCTGATGACAAGGATCACATGTCTTCTCTTTGGGAGGCAGAGTCTCGCGTCCAAGACCTAGAACAAGATCTGTCCAGGTGGGTGTGTCCTAAGTGATGGTGGATGTAGAGCTTGGGGAATAGAGTAACTGGAAAGGATTGCACTTCTCATCATTTCAACCAGCCAAAGAAACCATCGTTTCGTAAAGCAGAGGGTTTGTCTCAAGAGAAGTGTAAGGGATGCAGCATTCAAAGATCATCATTTGCTGCTTTAAGAGGATTTCCTCCATCTGCAACACTTTTGGGATGTAGCAGCTGGAGAGAAGCCAGCCTCAGTTGCTGCTTAGATCATCCTGTCTGTGGCTTTTCTTCCACAGCTGCTTCAAACTCTCCTGCCCCCTCAACAAACAAACTCCCCTTAGTTGTCCAGTACCCTTAATGCTTGCCATCCAAAACACTCCAGCCTCCCACCACCCATCTTGTTTCATGAATTTCCTCCCCAATTTGTGAAGAATTCCCCACAATCCCCAGTGTCAGAGTCGTAGAGTAGCCAAATGCATGCATGTCCCCCTTTGGGAGCTCAGGAGAAGCATCTCAGAAATATGCACGCTTTGATTTCTCCAGAACTCTGCATTTGCTGTTTTCCTTAACTCATACTTTTGGTACCTGCCGGCCTGGAAAAAAGAGCTGTAAAGAAGCCAAAAGCTTGCACACTTCTCTCTGCTATAAATGTTCTGCCCAGTTTTGAATTTGGGATACTTTTCTTCATGAAGCATAAATAACTGAATGGAGCTTAATGTCTTCTCCTGACTTCATTAATTGCCTGGAATTGTTTCCAATTCATTCCCTTCCCCCCACCCCACTTTTGGTTTTTTTGTTTTTGTTTCTCTGAATCAAGTTTTTAAGTGTAAGCCACCCTGGGCAAAGGCTTTTCTTCTGGTGTTGGTTTATAAATAAAGACCTACATTTACAGCCATTTGTGATCCTGGGTAGAGTGCAAATAGAGACTGATGATGACACAGAGGTCCTCTGGGGACATCAGGAAGTGCTGCTTAGCTGGGATTTGGTGTCTCCCTCCAACCTCTATGAGCATTCTTTCCGGAAGAGGCTAAAAACAAAACTGAACTAAAAGTGTGTATGGAGTGGGAGGTAACAACACACAAGAAACTTAAAACCACTATCTGGCCTGAGGGAACTGGAGAGAAGGAGGATGGAAATACTCAAGTGAGTGATGATTCAGCAACCCTCCTGAGACAATGCAAAGATAACCACCAAGCATCCATGGCTGATCTGAAAAAGCTAAGCAGCATTGATTCTTGTTAGTATTTGGATGGGAGACCATCAGGTAATGCCAAGAGTGGACCAGACTAGATTAGACTAGACTGGATTAGGAAGTTGGAGAAACATCTTGGAAGAAATCCACTTCTGGGCCATTGCCAAGAAAACTGCATGGCTGAACCACAAAGGTGCTGGAATCATATAAATCCTACCTTTTGAGAGATGAGTGGGAAGCCATAAGGGAACATGCATAAATCCAGTTGTAAATGTAGCACAGTTCTCTCACATGCACACACCTTAAACAGCTACTCAACAATTGCCCAAGAAAGTAAGTAGTGTTCAACTCACAGTATAAAGGACAGCTGGGTGAATTGTTTCTCAAAGGGAATGGGACCTGAAATCTATTTGACTAATGAGACACATTTATTTTAACATTTTTGCCCCTCTGTGTAGCCAAGGAGCTTTCCAGTGGGAGATAACAAATAGAATAAGAATATAAAATAAAATAAAAATACCAAATCAATAAATAATAATTAATTGAATAGTCATCTATATTGAAGTAATAAATTACAGCCACTCGATAGCTGTCTCAGCAGCTTGCAGATGTTTATGTCAAAAGCCAGCTTGTTTAGTACTACAAAAGAATTGAGCATGCTGGTGTAAATCTTTAAAATTCTATATAGTGGGGAATGTCTGGCCTTCTAGATCTGGGGATTCCGAGTTCAGTAACATCTAAAGGGCCACAGGTTCTCTAGGTTGTTTTATTCTACAACTAGAATCTCCTCTCTTAAAAGTTCATGTGGGTGAGGATTGCAGATCAAATCATTCTTTCATTTTGCGGAGAAAGGCAAATTATAAGAAACTGACCCTTTTGGCTTCCCCACAGTGTCAAGCTTACTGTTGACTTTTTTTCAGAAACCAGCTTAAATACCTATTCTTATTTGGCTCAAATGTATTTTAGGAACACATAAGAAACAGGCATTGAGTTGAACATTTATAGCCATGATGGCGAACCTATGGCATGCATGCCAGAAGTGGCACGCAGAGCCATCTGTGCAGGCATGCGAGCCGTCACCTCACCTCAGTTCCACTGTGCATGCACATGAGCCTCCCACCAGCCAGCTGATTTTCGGGTATCTGCCATGCATGCGTGTGGGACGGGGCACATGCGGGAGATGGAGTGCATGCGCAGGGGGGTGGGGGAACATGGGGGGTCATGCATGCATTGCATTATGGGTGCAGGAACATGTGTGCGCACACGCACGTGCACGCGCACACTTTCGACACACGACAAAAAGGTTAGCCATCATTGATTTATAGTAATCTGCTCGAGAAGATCTCAAAGCATGTGTGATGGTGCCCCAGTCCATCAGTTCCTTGCTGAAAGAGTCTTCTCTTTGCTGACAGGAGTGGGGGAATGCTTGCTGTTTAGATGCTGTTGAATTCACTTCCCAATGGTCTTGCAGCCTGGGAATGCTGGGTATGTAGCAGTACGTATCCAGAAGAGTTTTCTCAACCTTGGCAAAATTGAGATGTGCGCAGCTCCCAGAATTCCGCAAGCAGTATATGTATATACTGTCTGGAAAATTCTGGGATTGAAGTTCACATGTCTTAAAGTTGCCACGGTTGAAGAACCCCGATCTAGAGGATCCCAGGTTCTCCGTCTCTGATGCAGAACTTGGACCTCAGTACCAATGTGCTTTAAGGAAATACTTCTCTTGCATTCCCCTATGGTCTGTACTTCTTCTGATATCCCATTCTTTCTCTCTCTGAAGCCTTCAGTCTCAAATGCAGGACCTAGATAATATGGATCTTCCCCAAGGACAGCAGCGGCAGTCTCTGAAGGAGGTGAAGCCATTGGATGGCATTGTGAAGGTACTTATTATTAATTTGTACGCTGCCAAATCTTGTAGCTTCACAGCAGTGTATAATGAAAGAGAAACAGAATAAAACATCTGTGGTGAAAGATGCAATACATTTTAATAAATAAAATAAAAAGACAAGTCAGATTAAACAGCTGACTAATAAAACCTTGTTCCGAATGGCATGTAGTGTTCCTTAAAGATGCTCTGGAAGTTTATTGCTATCTTCAGAAGGCCATTCTCTCCTCCCTCCCTCCCTCTCCCATCTCTGTGTCTTTTTTTGTATAAACCTATTGGCGTCATCCATCCTTTTTATTAGTTTATAACATAAAATACAAAAATACAAAAGCAAATAATAGAAAAGAAAGATAGGGGAGGGAAGGGAAAGGTGTAGAGAAGAAGGGAAAAAGAAAGAAAAGGCATTGACTTCCAACTCCCTTTTGTACAGTAGAATAAGAAGTAGCATTGAATCTGAGCTTTTTACTTTTACATAGTAATATATATTAGTCATTTCTATAACAACAGATCTATCTAATCAGTAAAACTCAAAATGAAAGTTTTCCACCTCAAGCACAAAGTCCAGATGCGGTTTCCAAGTAGAATCAAAAGTACTTGTGTTTTTTATTTTCTTTTATCAAAGCAGTTAATTTAGCCATCCATAAGCTTTTGTAGCCATTCATCCATTGTAGGGATTAAAGTGTCCTTCCATTTTTGCCCATAAAGTAATCTTGCTACTGTCAAAACACACACACACACACACAAATTCATATAAATATGAATTTAAAAAAAAATTCCAAAAGTTTTTCCAAGTTTTTTTCTATTAAACCCAAGAGAAAAGTTTCTGCTTTTATCTTTATATTCACTTTGAGAATCTTCTGTATTACAATATGACTCCTACTCCAATGTTTCTTTGCTTTATCACATGTCAACCATACATGATTAAAAAGTCCCTTTTTGACATTTGCATTTCCAACATTCATTCAAAATACCTTTAAACATTCTTGATAACTTATCTGGTGTTAAATACCAATGATACATCATTTAATAAAATGTTTTTTAAATGGTAATTTAATGTAAATTTTAAACCTTTCATCCACATATTCTCCCATTGTCCAAGGTTTACATTGTATCCAAACTTCTTTGGCCACTGAATCATACAATGCTTTACAAACGCACTTTCCGAATTCAAATTCAATGACATTTTGTAGATCTTGGCAATAATATGTTCATCACTACCACAAGATAGGATTTCCAATTCATTGTTAACAACCAAATCAAACCCACGGTTCTCTTTGTCTAATTTAAATATTTCAGTTGTAAACCAGTGGCAGACATGTCCTTCTGATTCTAGCTCTTTCTTAGACTTGAGGGTAGGATCACAAAAATTAAAAGTTATTATTTTACCATAAGTCTACCAGTCCGGCTTTGCCACCATTTCTTTTCTTAAAAAAAGCTTTCTGGGGAGGCACCCAGAGAGGTATCCTCAAAGAAAACCTTATTTTATATTTATTCCAAACTCTTGCAATGGCATATCTAACAAAGTGATTGTTAAAATCAACATTTACTTTAACCTTGTCATAACCGTGCCATCCAAATCTTAATTTATGACCTTCTAAATCAAGTAGCCTCTTCTAAATCAAGTAGCCTAGGAGATAGTTGCAACATGAGAACAGCAGCTAGTACCGGTCAATGTGTAGAACATTGTAAATATCTAATCATACAGTTATGGCTTGTGTCACTATAGATATAAGCAGATTAAGAGCCTTTCTTTGCAGCCTCAAGGTTTACAAATATGTGATGGTGACCTTCCAGAAACTGTTGTCCAGTACAACATTTTAATTCACATTAGAAGTCATTGTAGCAAAAAAAATAAAACTGTGTCCAACTCCCACTCTGAAAATCTTTATTATGGTCATAGAACAGCATAGGAAAGGTGAAATACAAGCAATAATTTTAAAAGTGAAAGAGAATATAAAATACACAAAGTTAAAACAGTGTATGTATGTGTGTGTATAAATATAAATAAAATACACAAAGTTAAAACTGTGTGTGTGTGTATGTATATATATACACATACATACATACTGTGTTTCCCCGAAAATAAGACACTGTCTTATATTTTTTGCTCCCAAAACATACTAGGTCTTATTTTCAGGGTAGGTCTTATATATTTATGGTGCCAAATAGTGGGTGTGAGTGTGTAGGGGGTGTTTGGTGCAGTTGCTCCCTGAAAAGTCTTCCTGGAACTGGAGATTTACACTAGGTCTTATTTTCGGGGTAGGTCTTATATTAGGGCAGGTTTAGAAAATAGTGCTAGGTCTTACTTTCGGGGTAGGTCTTATTTTCGGGGAAACACGGTACATATACATACATACACACATAATTCTAAAAAAAACCTATAAAAAGGGATAAAAATTTATCCAACTCTTGGTGACTAATATGGACACATCTGTGCAATTGTCTTAATAGAGATGCCAAAGTCATTTGCCATATCTTTCTTGTGCTGTTTTTTTTTTATGTAGGTTCTCAATGGATCCTACAGTCTTGCATTTTACTGATTTTCCCCTTCCAAGTACTAAGAAGGGTTGACCATGTTTAGCTTTCTATATTATTAGATAAATTTATCCTGGGGTGGGATTCAACCAGTGTTACTACAGGTTCGGTGATTACGTTTTGCACGCTGTACGCGCATGTAAAAAAATCAGCTGTGCCTCACGGACAACTGAAAAGCACTGCACGCAGGTGCGCAGCATTTGAAAAGCCTCTTTTTCCCTGTTTTTTCAACCTCAGCTGTGCCATGCAAAGCAGCTGAGGTTGAAAAAGCAGGAAATAAAGGACAGGTAAGAGCCCAGGTGGGCAGGTGGGCCAAACAGCAGCAAACACAGAACCAGTTCAGTGTCTGCTGCTCTTCAGAGCTACCGGCTCTATAGAGCCGGGCAGAACCGGTAGCATCCCACCCCTGAATTTATCTCATTTCACTGTTATTATGCTCAAACCTACAGTGAATGAAATCAATTTCAAGTCCAGCTTTAATTCAGGTCTCATTCAATGGTGGGATTCAAATCTTTGTACTACTGGTTCTGTGGGTGTGGCTTGATGGGCATGGCAGGGGAAGGACACTGTAAAATCTCTATTCCCCATCCTCACCCCACTAACCTGCTTTCCAGATCCGTTCTCCTGTGCAGGGCAACAAAAGAAAACCCAGCCGATCAGCTAGGACTTGGGAAGCAGAGAATAGATAGGGGTGGAGCCAGTCAGAGGTGATATTTGCCGATTCTCCAAACTACTCAAAATTTCCACTACCGGTTCTCCAGAACTGGTCAGAATCTGCTGAATACCACCTCTGGTCTCATCCCCCTTTTAAAAATCTTATTTGAAACTTTTGATTGCACTGTTTAGCTCAAGAGGCCTCCCTTTTCATTCTTCTGCCATTCTAAAAATGGTATCAGATCAGAAGCAAGGCATTCACCAGGAAAAATATTCAGACAGACAGGCCAAGCTTCGAAATTGGTCTATGGTTTTTTGTCTTTGGGAGCAGCAATCCATGCTGATGGTGAAGTTTTTCTAATGGAAATAGGCCTCAGCTGGAGCATTTGAAGAAAATGCTCTATCACATTTTTCATAAATAAAAGCCTAGATTTATACAGAATTCCAACTTAGTGTTTTGTGTGAATATAAGCTACATTATGTTACAACTACAATATGCTAAGATAAAATTAAACAATCTGTATTTGCATAATCATTTCCAGACTGAGGGCAGTTCCAGATTGAATTTTAAGTACTGTGCCAGGAGCTATATTTTAAAAAGCAAAAACTATTTTTGATTTAATTTCAATTAAGCTTCAGATATAATTAATATAATTTCACCCTCTGTTATGTTAAAAAAATCATGCAATAAACAATTTTAGGTAGTGTCTGGGGCATGATTTTCAGGTTTTAGGGACCACATTTGGTATGTGAGGCTTTAGATTGGGCACTTCAGAGTAGCATGAGAGATGAACCTGATATACAACTTGTTAAGTCAAGTAATGAGCCTATTGTTTTAAAGAGTTACAAAATTGCTGTGGATGTTGCACAAATGATATCCAGGTAAACACAAAACCTCTGGCCAAAGGCTTCTGATGCAATCTGGCAAATACCCGTCATTCATACCCCTCCGGACAGAAGTTTAACCTTGAAAAGGAAAATGATTGTATTCCTATTCATCGTGGTGACAGTGTTTCCTCTGAGAATGATCAAGTTAAATATAGATAAAGTGCATTTAGCTTATTTATACAAAATCTCCTTGATTATCACCTTATCAAAAAAAAATTCTTTTGTTTTCAGATTGATGGGACGTCTTTCTCTTCTCCAGAAAGTGAGTAATTTTCTATTTGGTAAGATGCAGATTGTCTGGAGTACTTTGTCACATTGGGCACAATCAGCCTGGAAATTCTTTTATGTAACTGCATTAAAATAAATAAGACTATTTATAGACCAATTAGTAGAAGAGATAACTAATGGTAATTTCATAGAATTTGGGCTGCATTTATCTTTGTCAAGTGACTATTTATAGACCAATTAGTAGAAGAGATAACTAATGGTAATTTCATAGAATTTGGGCTGCATTTATCTAAGTGGTGTAGTGATCTCTCGTTATTCTACCCCTATCATGGACAGATCACTATCTCCTGAGGCTGGTCTTCCAATTGGCTGCCCCTCGCTGCTGGGATGAGGAACCGATATGATGGTTCCGCCCGAAGCCTGATGGACGGAGAGGTTTCAGGCGGCCCTGGGGTTCTTGCCCTCCCCTCGACCACAGCCCGGCTGAGACCTTGGCAGCCTGCAGCAAGCGGCCTCCGGCGCGCTCAACCGGGTTGTCCCCATGCGGCCTCTTCCTGCCACAGACCTCGTTTGGCTCCTTGGTTTCAGAGGAGCTTCGGGAGATGAAGCGGCGGAGGAGATACCTGGAGAGCAGGTGGAGGACTAGTCGTTCCGAAGTGACCGTGTCCAGCTAAGAGCCTATATTAGGACTTACCTGGAAGCGATTAGAGCAGTGAGATGTGTTTACTTCTCCGCTCTGATGATCCACAGATGATCCCTCTGCAGCCCTGTTCAGGGTCCTTCGCTCCTTTGGGAGGAGAGGGGGATGCTTTGGGGCAGAGCAGAGAATTTAGTTTACATCTGGCGGATAAGATCGCTCAGATTCGGGCTGGCTTGGACTCTGACTGGCAGGGTTTAGATGATGGAGTGGCGATGAGTCTTGTGGATCTTATCTGGGTTGAGTTTGACCCTGTCTCCCTGGATGAAGTGGACAGGATCATGTGGAGAGCTGTCTTCCACCACGTGTTTATTGGACCCGTGTCCTTCCTGGTTGGTTTATGCCCCTCCAGGGATTCTGCTTGGCTTTCAAGGCAGTTGTCAACATCTTTGAGTGAGGCGTTTCCCTGCATGAGTGTGAGACCCTCCTCAAGAAGCCTGCTCTGGACCCAACTGTTTTGAAACTCGTCCAGTCTCCAACCTCCGCTTTTAGCGAAGGTTGTTGAGAGCGTGGTGGTTCAGCAGCTTCGCTGTTCCTGGAGAAACCGATTATCTCGACCTGTACCAATCGGGTTTCAGGCGGACACAGCACCGAGACAGCATTGGTCGCACTGGTGGATGATCTCTGGAGGGCTCAGGGCAGGGGTTTTTCCTCTGTCCTGGTCCTTTTAGATCTCTCAGCAGCTTTGATACCATCGACCATGGTATCCTTCTGTATGGCTCGGGGGTTGGAGTGGGGGGCACCGTTTCGGTGGTTCTCCTCTTACCTTTCGGACCGCTTCGCAGTCGGTGTTGACAGGAGAGCAGAGGTCGTCCCCGAGGCCCCTCACCTGTGGGGTGCCCCAGGGGTCGGTTCTCTCCCCTCTCCTGTTCAATATCTACATGAAACCGATTTCCAATTTAGAACCAATTTACCCTCAGTGTAGAGCAGTGTTTCTCAGTGTAGAGCAGTGTTTCACACTTACCAACTTAGCAACTTAAAGCATTTTTCGCTGGGGAATTCTGGGAACTGAAGTCCAGACATCTTAAAGTTGCTAAGGCTGAGAAACACTGCTCTACACTGAGAAACACTGCTCTACACTGAGGGTAAATTGGTTCTAAATTGGAAATCGTTCCGTTACTGAAATTCTTATAACTTTCATCTCAGTAAATCTTGTTAAATCCGAGTTTGTGAGACTAATTAGTTTTGCTTGACTTTGAACTGTCAATCTTAGCAAGGGTACCAAAAGGCCTAGATTGCTTTATCACCAGGTTTTACATTTCGAGCTACAAAAAACATATTGTGGCTCCAACATTCTTCCTCTGCAGAGGGACCTGGTTAAGCTAACTGAAAGTAATGCTTTCTTTACAGAGGGAACTACTACTGAGACCAAACTTGAGTTGGCTTCTGTTTCTCCTCAAAAGGCCATGGAGGCAGCAGCCAAAGAACAACTGGAGAATGGAGATATGTCAGGAGATGGTGGGTATTAGCCATTGGCAAGGTCTGCCATTAGGTAAGGGATCAAGTCAGATCCTTGGATAGTGATAAAAAGGAAAATCCACAGTCCAAAGGACAATCGGCAAAAGTGCTAAGCAAGTTTGCATACGTCACATGATTCCTCACAAACATGAACTTTGAAACAGAGTGGTAGAAAATTGGGCATCACAAAAATATCTTGATTTCCGCTGTAAGCGGATTGCTCCTTTTTGGGGTCAGGACTTTTAAGATTCATTCTGGTTTTAAAAGAGTAATCTGGGTTAAAATCACTTTGTTTTGCTGAGAGCTCATGACAAATGAAATCCCATGGTTCTCAGGAGCTCTCATTTGAAACATAGGCTTTTTTGCTATTATTGACCATTAACATGCTAATACTTGGGGAGGATCCAGTGTGTATTAGAAGCACTGTAGCTTCAGGCAAAATTATGGTAAGGCCGATTTCTGAAATGAGGCTGTATCCTCTACTGTTTGTAAAATCTGCTGCATGGGAAACTTCTGGCTTGCAGGCCTCATGAGAGTTACATGGTCTTTGACGTGTCTAGATAGCTTCTCCCTCATAAGGCCTCCCTTCTGCCAAATCCCTGATCTTTCCACCCCAGCCCAGCTCCAATTTCTGTCAGAAAGATCTCTGATTGGCTGCTAATTGGAGAT
Organism: Naja naja; assembly: GCA_009733165.1. NCBI lineage: Eukaryota > Metazoa > Chordata > Lepidosauria > Squamata > Elapidae > Naja > Naja naja. The sequence goes on along the minus strand of CM019149.1, from coordinate 185,040,622 downwards.
CAGGCTTTCCATAGGCACACAAGTACTATTTTGTGCTGCAAACAGCTTTAATAGCCCCTATGGTGGATAATGGAGATATTTTAAAATGTCCTTATTAAACAGTAAAAGAGGGTTCTTTTTCCTAAAGACAGAAGGAATCTTGCCTTTCCCAAATGTGCCTTTTGACCCAGTACCACAGTAACGATCCATGGAGATTGTTCTACAGGGTTTTGTATTAGTGTAAATGGTATATATGGGAAATGGAGAGGAGGGAGAGAGACATGGTGGCTAATGGTTAAAATGCAGTACTGCAAGCTAATTCCGCTGCCTGCCGGCTGCCTACAATTCGGTAATTCGAGTCTAACAGGCTTGAGGTTGACTCAGCCTTTCATCCTTCCGAGGTCAGTAAAATGACCCAGATTGTTGGGGCAATATGCTGACTTTGTAAAGTGCTTAGAGAGGGCTGTAAAGGAAGCGCTGTGAAGCGGTATATAAATCTAAGCGCTATTGCTATATATGTTATGTTCTGCTTGCCCTGTGGGATTCTCTTCAAGGATGACATGTAGGCTGTGGCCATTCTGGGCGAAAGCTAGGCAAAAGTGTTTCTGGTTTTGTGCTATTCTCCTTTCCCTGCTATTCCTGCCCACTCTTCCTTTCTCTCCCCTTTCTCTTCCCACTTGCCCAGAGAAATAAGGAACAGTGTCGTTTTCCCAGAGGGTGCTTTTAGAGAGCTTTTTAAATGAAGCTTTCAGCCTGTCTCCCTCTGCACTACAAAATGGGGTGGGTGGGAGTGGTGTCATTATAGATGGGCACTATACCTTCTACAATATGGAAACTGCAAGCATTGTTCGGTGGAAGGGACATCTTGTGTGGGAAAGGTTATCTGAAACTTTTAAACATGAGAAACCATCACATGAAAGTGGAGCTGGAAAGATAAAGTTATTGTGGACTTCCTTCAGTGTCATCAGTGCATTTGCACTTAATGGAGCTTCTGGGCTAGCAGACAGATCCCTACCCAAGAGGTTACTTGCAGAGTTGGAGCCGTATGTAAGAGAAATAGGGATCAGACAAAAATGGGGAGATAGATCTAAGTAAATGCAGCAGGCTGTGCCATGAATTTGGAAATAGGGATTAAGGGGCTAAAGTCAAAGGTTGCTTCATCTGCTACGCAATGGGGTGCCTGAAGTAGAAATTCTAAACTGCATTGTCTCCTTCCATCGATGCACAATCCCTTAGAGAAGATCTCTGGTGCAAGTTGCACTGAAATAAATAGAAAGGGCACAACTGCCCAGATATAAATCAAGATAGGAAGATAAGCCAGATCATGGTGTCAATGTCAATATTTGGGTTATACAGTATTCTAGCCTCCCTCATGCTGCAAGATCATTTTATATCCTCATGGTAAATCCACTCAGGTTTACATAACTCTGTGGGTTATCAGCTTGGTCTTGAGAGAGCCTGGACTTAGTTGAAAGAAATGTCAGTATCACAAGCAACCCTTGTAAAGCTCCACCTTGTACAAAGGAGGCCTAAAACAGAGCCTTGGGCTATTCCACTGCTTACTTCTCTCCAAGTAGATGTCATTCCATTAAAGACTACCTATTCAGTGTGGTTTGTCAGCTAGTTACAAATCTATCTGCTGGTGATGTCTATCTCACATTTTTTTAGCTTACCAAGAAATAGGTTGTGGTCCACTTTGTCAAAAGCGTATAGGAACCTAAATATACTAGGTCTACCACATTTTACTGGTCCACTAATTTGTGGTCCGCTTTGTCAAAAAATGAAATAAAGTGCCATGTCCAAACTAGGGACAAAGAGGATTGGGCATCATCACAGAGGTAGACCAGCTGAATATGAGATCTCCAGGTATACTGTTGTCAAGAAGCTATCACCCTCATAACCTATAAGGCCCAGGTTTTGGAGACAGGTAGAGGTCAAGACAGCCATAATACAGCAAACCATTATCTGTACTATATCTGCCGAAATCAGAAGTGTTCAGTAAATGTAAATCAGCTCTAAGAATTATAAAACTTGTAGTTCTCATGCATATGGAGGGCACCAAACTGGGGAAGGGTGGCTTTTATATTACTGGATATATTTAAAAAGAGAATATAGATCAGGACCAGAATATGTGACATTTCCTTTTGTTCTCCAAAGGTATTTCTGGCAATGAATGCAGCTCTGGAAAAACAGAAGTCAAAGTAAACCCTGTGACTTTAGAAGGTGGGGACTTTCAGCCTCATCAAGGGAAAATCGAGGCTGCTCCTACTGTGAAGAATTTGGATCCTAATGAAGCCCCTACTGCTTACCAAAGAAAGCTGGCAGTGGAAAAGATGGTCATCAGAGATCATTTGGGGCAGGAAGTGGGAAGCATGGATGTTGTTGGGCAGACACAGAATTTCATTAGAAAAGAGGATGAGTTGGGGGACCACGATAACACAGGAAATGACTGTGAAGAATGGAATACTTCAGGTAGTCTTTGCAATGTGGTGGATCAAAAGAAGACTGGTTGTGCTACGACAACCACCTGGACTGTGATCTTGGTAGCCGTGGGCCAGATGGAGCGTCTCCAACTTCCCATGATCAACAAAATCCTTCAAACCTTCTGCAGGATAGTGCTAACTGCTTTGATTCCCCAGGAAGCAGGGAGATAGTGAGCAGGAGATAGGCTTGTTGGTCAAGGGGCAGTTCTGATGGAAATGGGGCAGAAAGAACTACCAGAACAAACTGCAGAGGAGGCAGAGCCTGCCAGAAACGTGGCAGTCTGTGATGTTACTACAGAAGAAGCAGCAGGGAACCAGGCAAATCATGCACAGAGGGAAGAGATGCAAGAATGCCATGGATCAGACACAATAATTCTGGAAGGAGCAGAAGAGAGGGAAGAGACCAAACAATCTGTTTCAGACCAGATCATTCTTGGTCAAGAAACAACAATTCCGAATCCTTTGGAAGAAGCTAAGCTAGATCCAGTAATGACTTCATCTTCATCAGATCAAATTCCTTCTCTGTCAGATACTAAAATATCCCTTCCAGAACAGAATCCATTATCTTTTCAGGAAACTGAAATTCTATTCCTGGAGTCGGAACAGTCATTATTACCAAATCAGAGCCCACCTCTCCTTTTGGACCAATCTGTTTCACTGCAAGAAAATAAGGATTCTCTTCTAGGTCAAACCCCATCTTCATTGCCAGAATCCTTTATAGCGTCAAATCCATCATCTTTGCAAGACCATTTTTCTTCTCCAGAACAGAAAGCATTCTCATTACAAGATGATACTACTACTCAAGAAGCTAAAGGTTTCTTATCGAACCAGACCCCATCATCCATACCTGAAACTAATGAAAAAAATCTAGACCAGATCTCAACAGTTCTTCAAGAATGTAGTGATTCAGTAGTAGATCAGATACTGCCCAACTCT